>CM032452.1:31417411-31468989 GCA_019049505.1 Pachyrhynchus sulphureomaculatus
CGGCGATAATAAAATAATTTTTTTTCGACGTCTGACAAAAAAATTCTTTCTAGTCTAAAATACATAAAGGGAAATATCTCAACGTTTTTTTTTTACAAGGAAGCCAATAAAATTTTTGTGAATTACCTGTTTTTTCTTATTATAATATTTTATAATAATTTATTGTATAGTGATAAGTAATTATTTTAAAATATAATTTTTATATATATTTTTTATTAAATTGATATTTTCCTCTATTATTGTAATCCGCTATTTTTTATTTAACAGCTTTGTTGAGTAAAAATAAAAACATAATTTCAACTAAGTTTTCCTCTGAACGTTTTCATGATAAATCCCTAAATGGTAAACGATTTTGATATACTTTAAATCGCTACCTTATTGGTTGGTTATATTTTTGTATAATTCATTTAGGTAGTTCAATTGTGCTGTGTGCCATGTACATCCATATGAAATAAATAAATAAATAAATGTATCTCCATATAAAATATTCTAAGTTGTTAGTGACAAATTTAAAATTTAACCAACTGCACCAATGACACAATCTATACTATTTGCTGCTATATTCTACAGTTTCTGCAAATCTCTTAATCACGATGTCAGTCCATCTCCCTTTAAAAAAATATTGAACTTTACTACACCTTACCCCCATGATTGTTAAACATTCACTGAAAAGAACACAAAAAACTGCCATCCCGACATATATGCTTTAATCTTTTCTGGAACACGGAAATAAAGGAGCAGCGAACTTTTCGGATTTAGAATAGAAAAATATTTTGACATTTTTTTTTATCAAATTTATTTGATAAAAGCCGACTGACGAGATCGAAAAAAAAACGACCTTCTTTCTGATTTACGTATTTCAATATTGTAGAGTTCAGCGTTCATCTTTGGGGTTGCGAAAAAATATTCATGACATTATTTTTTAAGGTAGTAGGTGAGGTAGTGGATTCCATTTTCTATGTTGCTTACTATGTCGTGAATGGGCAGTTGTTCTTCTTTTTCTATTTTTATAGCAAATTTAGGTCCCAAGCTTAGAATGTCTTGAGCGTATTTTGGAATCGTTGTATCTGTAAGGTTTTCAATCCAGTCTGCATTTTCTTCGTTGATATTCTCCTTCGTTTTTAGAGCATTTATCTTTTTGATGTTCTTTGTTATAATTTTCTGAAAAAGATTTTGTTTTTCTATTGGATTCTTGTTTAAACTGGTTGTATTCCCCAATGGGTATTAAATTTTTTATTTTGTTGTCTAAGTTTTGTGATACCTTTTGCAGTTTGTTTATATATGAAGAGGTATCTGTTATTAATATGTTTAATTTAGCAAAAATGAACTTTTTGAAAATAACCTCTTTAAATCTACGTCCATGGTTTACTTTTTGAAATTTTATATGTGAACACTTGATATTTAGAAATATTGGTATGAGTTTGTCAGTTTTTATGCCCATTGGGGAATACAACCGGTTTAAATAAGAATCCAATAGAAAAACAAAAACTTTTTCAGGAAATTAAAACAAAGAACATCAAAAAGATAAATGCTCTAAAAACGAAGAAGAATATCAACGAAGAAAATGCAGACTGGATTGAAAACCTTACAGATACAACGATTCCAAAATACGCTAAAAACATTCTAAGCTTGGGACCAAACTTTGCTATAAAAATAGAAAAAAAGAACAACTGCCCATTCACGACATAGTAAGCAACATAGAAAATGGAATCCACTACCTCACACAGATGGAGAAACAGAGCCAAAACCTGTAACATTCTATCCAACTACAAAAATAAAATTAAAAATAATACTCAGAACACTCCAATGTTAAAGCAAGTAAACAAAACAAAAAAATTCCTAAAACAACACCCCGAATTAAAAATACTAAAAGCGGATAGAACTAACAAAACCGTCATAATGAAAACAGAAGACTATAAAAACAAAATGAGTTTGTTACTTAATGATATAAAAAACATATAAACAAATTAAGCAAGATCCTACTAATAGATATCAAAAACAAAACAATCAACTAATAGAAAGATGGGAAAATAAACAATATATCGCACCGCAAATTGCTAACACATTAAAAATTAGAAATGCCTTACCACCAAAAATATATGGACTCCCAAAGCTACATAAAAATAACATTCCACTGCGATCGATAGTTCCATGCATTCAACACTCGTTTAACAACTTATCCAAATTTCTCAAAAATATAATCGAAAAGATAATTTACAAAAATAACTGGTATATTAAAGACTCATTCCATTTCAAGGAAAAAATAACTTCCACCGAACTATATATTGGTATCCCTTGATGTCATATCATTATACACCAGTATACCTCTGACTCATGCCATTGAAATTGTAAAGAAAAAATGGAATGAAATCAAAGTATTTACTGATATACCCATAGAAGAATTTAGTGCTGCAACCAAATTAATTCGGAACTCAACATATTTTCAATTTGAAGAAAATCTATATCAACAAATAGACGGATGTGCAATGGGTTCATCCATATCCAGTGTGGTGGCACAATTAGTAATGGAGGAATTAAAGGAGAATGTCGTTTCCCACATACCATTTCAAATTCCATTTTTCTATAGATTCGTTGACGATTGTATTACTGCCATTCCAAAAAATTGTGTACAATATATTTTAAATAAGTTTAACAATTACAATAAAAAACTAAAATTCACAATAAAAGTAGAAATAGATAAAAAAATAAATTTCCTTGACCTAACGTTACACAACAAAGACTAAAGTATAAAAACAGAGTGGTACATAAAGCAAACATGGTCATCTAGATATCTAAATTATAACTCAAACCATCCATTAAAATACAAGAAATCGATCATAATTGGTCTGGCGGATCGAGCAATATCCCTAACAGACCCAGAATATCAGAAAGAATCAACAAACAAAGCCAAAAAAGCACTGGAATTAAATAACTAACCGGTATATCTTATAAACCAAATATTCAAAAACGGATACATAAATTTTATAATTCTACCGAAAACAAAAACCAACAACAAAAAAGCCCAAAAGAAACAAAGCAATATCGTTTTAACATACTTAAACGGACTTTCACAAAAAATTGAAAAACCTTTTAAAAAGCATAATATAAATTTCGCTCATAGAGCCCATAACTTACTGGCAACCAGCTTTTCAAAATTAAAAACCAAAACCTCAAAAAATAAAAAGAGCAATGTTGTATACCAGATTCCTTGCAATAATTGTGAAGGTAGTTATATAGGGCTAACTAGCCAATATTTGGGAAATAAGATAAAGGTACACAAGTATGATAAAAATAATAGAACAGCACTAACAAAGCACGAAGAGGAAAAGAAACACATTTAATTATGAAGGAACCAAGATTTTAATGACTGAGAACAACACGAAAAAAAGAGAAATATTGGAATCGATTATGATACAAAAAATACCAACCGCCATCAACAACAAAAAAGAAACAAATAACTTGAGCCAAATATATATAGCAGTACTATAAATGCAGTCTACATGTTGTGTTCGTACAAATTTTTAAATTAAAATAAAATAAATGACAATGAAAACCAATTAATATATGGTTCGTTTAACGAAAAATGAAAAAAAAAAAGAGTACGTTGTGATTCAGTGAAATGAGCAAAGATAAATATTAACCTAAACATCCACGTCCAAGGTAAGAACAGTCATAAAGTTAATAGCATTTTACGGATAAAATATGTACAATTTGAGCCAAACCCGACAAAAAAAAAATAAAACATTTTGAGAAAGTGTGCCGAAACGCCAATAAAAGGAAAGGATTACAAAAAAATTTAGGAAGTTTCATTCTATAATTGACCTCCAAACCCAAAAAAATTGAAAAATAAAAAAAATATATATACAGGGTCAAAGAAAAATAACAAAATCATACATATTATATTATACAGCTATTAGATTTTTCTTTTTATTTGTCTGTTTTTTTTGAGACTCTACAGACATTAAATAAAAAAATTATTAAATCGAGTGGTAAATGTTTCGATGAGTATGAGAGCTAACTATGCTTATACGTCTATTTCTGAAATAGAAAACGTTTTTCTTTATTTAACCTAGGTTATTGACTAGTCCAATTTACTTTTGATATCTTTGATTTGAGCGCAAAGATTACTGATATATTATTAAAAAATAACATACAAACAAAAGCCAAATAACGGACATTTATTGGCAGACATTGGTCATACTAACTTAGAGATATCTTTCTTATCACATGCAAACCCCACTTACTTTTTACACACTAATCATATAAATGCCGAAATTGTCATTCTAGTAATTAAATGTACACAATATACTAGTTTAAACATTCTAATACTACCGACTAAGAGGGCCGTATACCTGCTGCTTTTGATTTGTTTGGTCTCAGATTCGTAATCATGATAAAAATTTCGCTAATTTGTTTTAAAGTTTTTGTCATTGACACTATCACGTTAAACCCTCCAGTAGAATTTTCTCACCGCAAAGTGATTTCAGCATTGAGTACTTCATCTATTCATGACCAGGAGTTGCTTCAGCGGCACATAATTTGGCAATAATGGAACTCTACTAATGGGAAAATTTTAAACGTTTTTCTTGTCTAACTGTTTGTTTTCGGTCTAGCGATCCACCTAATTATGGTAAAGATCTTTCTGATATAATTTTGGTTTTAAATGGAGAGTTACCAAACTTAAGTTTTTTTTTTAGACACTGTACCGATCTAAGGTGAATTTGGAGACAAAAAATCGTCGAAGAAGTCAGAAAGTGTCGATCTCAGGCGAACCTCTGAGATAAATCTTTTTTTGGAGATAGAAAGTGCCGATTTAAGGCGATCTTCAACAAATAACCCTTCAACGCAAGAGATTTACCACACAAAAGGACGATAAAACTCAAAAATAGCATTGAGAAAGGAACAGAAATCCAGTCAAAAAAGTTAGGTAGCGTCGATCTAAGACAAACCTCAGAGACAAAGCAATCTGGGCTTCCACAACATAGAAACCAATTATCAATCAATCATCAGTTCAAAATCAAGAACACCCGCAATAAAATACAGAGCGAAAGAAGAAGGATGAAATAAATTTTATCCCACACGAAAGAGTGTGAAAAGTGAAATCGAGTGAATGTACCGCGAAACTGAAATGAATGCTACTGGAATACTAATTCTCTTGTAAGTACTATTTAAATTTTGGAAATCATCTAAAATTAAGTTTGCCCATATTTTAATCTCAATATTATATAACCAATATTTTATTCCCTTTATATATAATTTCAAACCATTATCGATACAGTCAAAAATAAAGTAAAAAACTATATAAATTAAATTTTTTCAAATTTTATTTTGTAACTAATAAAAACCTTTGAAATATCACTGACGCAGTCAAAAACCAAAAAAAACTTTTTTCGAAAACACTCTGAAAAATTTTTCTTTAAGACAATCTCTATATTAAATAAAATTAACAAATAAATAAATTAATATTTACTTAAAAACTAGCTCTATCAGGTAATTTTAAGAATACCTAGATATCAACAAATAAAAATAAATTAAATAAATTTTCTCTTAAAATTACTTTTACTTTTATATGACTGAATCAGCTGAAGTTCTACAGAGAACTCATTGACCAATTAGCAGAAATAAGTTTAAGAAGAATTCAACGGAAATCCTTATACATTAACTGCCTTTGTAAACGACTGTATTAATTCAAAAAATAATTTCTATAGACAAGGTGACGATACGCACAATAATTTCGTATTAAGAGCAATAATTGGAAAACTAACTGGAAGAGCATTTAGATTTATAGGATCATGAATACAGGAACTAAAATTCTAGAAACGAAATAAAAAAATTATTGGAGTTAAGTCTTGGTCGCCAACGAAATTTAGAATGTTTAGTCCAAGACTTGATTAATTTAAGTATCAAAAATAACGAAACACCTTATAATTTTGGGACGTGATATCAAGACTCTCGTTTTCTGAAGCTTTCAAAACTAAACTCTTTAATTTTAACTGCGGAACAAAAACTCATTCACATCCAAAACTATGAGGAATTAGCGCTTAAAAACTTTATAAGAAACCTTTTAGGTCAGCTACAAAATAATGTAAGACGACGGAAACCTATAAACCTAGAATTTGCTATTGCTCTCATTATTGAACGAGAGAACTTCCTATATAGTCAAAAATAAAACAACACCATGAATAATCAAAACTTCAAATTCAATTCTACTATTACCTTCAAATTCTAAACCCCCTGAACAGAAAAAACTAAACTTTTCCAAATAATTATAGGCAACCTCCAGTGAGATCAGCCAATTTTCCGAATTTTCTAAACCGATTTATTAATCCAAATTGTCCCCAAATTCTTATGACACAACCCAATATGAATCGACCCCAAATATATCAAAATAATAAACCTGAACTAATGGATACAACCTCACTTCATACAAGATTATCCAAATTTCAAAAACCAAAATTTGCATTCACAGTACTTACCACCAAGGTATTAAAGCAGTTCAACCAAACTATATAAATCAACAAAATTACAACTACCTAAATGTAGAAAACTCTGATTTTCAAAAGGAACCATTAAGCCACAATTGTCAAAGTCCCGTAATACACCTTGAAGACCCAGTATTAAATGGATGCAGTTACACTGACCCTAGCCTGTCTCAGTATATGACGAATTACTTTACCGATTTCACATAACATGTAACTAATCCCATCAGTTATTATGAGGAAGGTCATCCTAATCTCAATTCTAACTACACATTTCAACTGAATTATTATACAAACGAATGCCTAAGTTACGATCCATTCTACGACAATTCATTAGAGTTCAATAATAATAATATTGACAGAAATTTTGTATAGGTTTCTCAGATCATGGAAAAAACCTATTTCCTAACGAAATAACTACAAAATATCTTAACTCTCTAGATATAAAGTACCCTATATCTATATTTCCTAAATAAATACAAATTTTTTGATTGATACAGGTAGTTCAAAATGTATTCTCTCAAACGATATAATAAACATTTTTTATCCTACCCGTGTTTTAAACAAAAATTTTAAAATCACGTGTTCACAATACATCATATTCAAGTTGCTTTAATCCCCCTTCTCGAAATATTCTAAAGAAAAACCCATCACAAATTCTATTCTTTATACTTTAGTAATAAATTTGGCGGAATAATATGAAAAATCTAGTCGAATCCCCGGAACCAGTAGACAAAATAGAAAATTTCTATTCTATTACCATCATAGTAAATGGACAACCAGCACCAATACAAATCGTAATAGAATAACCTTTTGATATTTTACCACTGGACGGAAATGATATTAATTTTATCGGATACTAATGAAGAAAAGGAGCTCAATAAATCCTTAGATAATACATTGACAAGGAATTTTAAAAAAAAAACTAAGATTTCAACATTGCAAGAAAGAGGAAAACAATGCTATAAGGAAATTAGCCTACGAATACTGAAATGTATTGTACTGTGACGAAGTACCATTGACATTCACCAATCAAGCCAAACATAAAATTAGATTGACGGATGATATATCTAATCTAACTAATAAGATTAACGGATGGACTATTTTTAATTGCTGTATAATTTTTACATTGATCCTATATGCTATTTATAAGCTTTTTAGAAAAATCTTTAAGAAGATTCTTATGGTCAAATCTGAAAATGGAAACCAAAACGAAAATGAACCCCAAAATTTAGAAATGGACCCTAGAATTTGGCACTAAGGGCAGAGAAGTTATAGGACTATGAACAAAGGAAGATGACTAAGACGATCGACACAGCAGATCCCAAGAATATCAGATTACAATGAAGATAAGAAGACATTATATATTTTTTATAAATGTATTCCGTTAGTTAGTTATTTAAGAACAATTCGCAGCGTTAAGTTTATTTTCACAATAAAATCGTAAGTTTTTGTAAAAAGTCAAACTTCAAACCATCACTACTTATTTACTTTATGTAAGCTATTTTGTCTTTAAATAATCATGTATAAGTCTCTCCTAATTGATTCCGCCATTTTCTATCCTCTATTTGCCTTGTTCACATCAAACCAGTGTGTCGCTTGACGTCATCACTCTAATGCCTTTATAGCCTTCCCCTTTAAAATGTCCTGTAGATGGTCTCTATATCTCTTTCTATTTCTGCACTACATTCTTGGTTTTGACTTCGTTCGTTGTTTCTCGCCAACATTTATTTTAATTTTGAAGCCTAATCTATCGCATCTTCTGTTTTAGTTTTATTTCTAATATATTCGAACAGATATTGATGTCTTCGAGAATTGTTGATCATTTTCCTTTCTTCTTTTAATATCTGTTCTTCATATGTTGCATGTGTAATGATATCTTCTGGTTTGGTATACACATTGTATATTCATCTAATTGTGTTGCTATATCATTTATGTCATGACATTATGTGGTTCCTTCTCTGCTATTTTTTTACTCCTTGATTGTAGATCTTCTTTAATGGACGCCATTCCTCATTTATAAATCTTAGGCGATTTACTCATTTCATTCATCATTCTAATTAATTACTTTAAAAATAAACTCCAGTACTAGGGTCGACAAATTAAGGGAGATTTTAATTTTCTCTTTTACTTCTCTTTTTCTCCTATAGGGACTACTGTCGTGGTCCTCTACTACGCACGATTATTTTTGCCTATTTGTTTATATTATAGATGAGCGTCAAGAAATAGTCGTAAAGTTTATTCAATGAAAACTGTCCGCCAGTTTCAAGGAATGACAATATATTTATGATATAAAAGACAAAATATAATCAAGACGGTAATATGGCACACTTGCACAGTTACATAGAGAGAGTAAATTAAAACAAAGTTATAACAATTTCTAAATTTTTTTTTAACAATGTAGAAACTCTCATAAAAGATGTATTCTACTTAGATGGCTACCTAGTTAATATGTTCTTCTGTAAAAATATACATTATGTTCGAAATATATTGGCCTACCAGCATTTTGTTCGAAGGCGTCAAATTAGCTTGATACTATCAAGGATGCATCAATATTTTACACATATAATAAAAGACTGTTTTTTAGTCAATTTCCACTGGTTTATTTAAATTGCGATGACGCGTTTCGCTGTCGATGCAGCTTCTTCAGATCTACATTTTACACTGTCAAGTTAGGTTTAATATTCACAGTTTTATATAATTTCATAATTATAATATTACACATAATTAAATTACATTGATAGTATTGGGAAATCCACACAGATTTGGAGTTATTAGAATAAATTCAATAATGGTGAATTACTTAAATCTACCTGGTCGTTGAGTAAGGTACCTGTAGTCCTTAATCGATTTATTTGCATTGTCTCTAAAAGGTTTAGTTTTAAACCTTTTTGTTGGGTGTGTAAAATTTTGAAATTCTTGTTAAATGTGTGATTTTCTGTTAAAAGATGATTAGCATATGTTGAATTAGATTTTCTATGGATGAAACTTTTTTCGTGTTCTGTAATTCTTTGTCTAAATGTACGTCCAGTTTGTCCGATGTATGTTTTAGGACATGACCCACATGTTAATTGATAAACCCCCGATTTATTGTCTTTATTGATTTGTGGTTTGTAGTTTTTAAGATATTTCCCTATCGTATTGTTGCTACAAACCACAAATCAATAAAGACAATAAATCGGGGGTTTATCAATTAACATGTGGGTCATGTCCTAAAACATACATCGGACAAACTGGACGTACATTTAGACAAAGAATTACAGAACACGAAAAAAGTTTCATCCATAGAAAATCTAATTCAACATATGCTAATCATCTTTTAACAGAAAATCACACATTTAACAAGAATTTCAAAATTTTACACACCCAACAAAAAGGTTTAAAACTAAACCTTTTAGAGACAATGCAAATAAATCGATTAAGGACTACAGGTACCTTACTCAACGACCAGGTAGATTTAAGTAATTCACCATTATTGAATTTATTCTAATAACTCCAAATCTGTGTGGATTTCCCAATACTATCAATGTAATTTAATTATGTGTAATATTATAATTATGAAATTATATAAAACTGTGAATATTAAACCTAACTTGACAGTGTAAAATGTAGATCTGAAGAAGCTGCATCGACAGCGAAACGCGTCATCGCAATTTAAATAAACCAGTGGAAATTGACTAAAAAACAGTCTTTTATTATATATTTATAATGAATTTCCATCAAGTAGAAGCTACAACCATCCAAAATATTTTACACGTTTAATTGAGATCAATTAATTGATTGAACTTTTTTTTGGTACTTTTTCTTTTAAAAAATACAATCTTAATTATTTAACAGTTATCACCACACACCAAATACTTTATTTTTGCACTAGATGCGCGTTTCGCAAACCATGCTAGATCATCAGAAATGATGATTTACTTGCTAAGCGTGCGTCGAGTATAAAAATAAAATGTTTAGTATAGTGGTGGTAATTATTGGGTGCGTCCTTGTGCCACAGATTCCAAAGTCTATCTAATTTATTATTCATTCTTTATAGCCTTAAATTTATATATTTTGTTATGAGTACGGTGGATGGCTAAAAGGAAATCCCTAAAGTGTCGCAGGAGCTACTGGTATGCAAAAAAGCGATTCGTATTGGGCTTGAATAGTTTTGAAACACAGGAATTTATTCCACAGATATGGTTTTTCCATATAAAAGAATTCTTGAAAAGGGTGGTACGAAGAGTAAAAAGCTGAATCTCATACGGATGTGGTATATTAGCGCGGCTTGTGTTTCTGGCATCCACCACTCTGAGAGGAAAGAATATCCATCGAAAAACTTCCACGAAAGTGATTATAAAATGACTCAAATCACCAACTGTGTTTCAATGTTCTGAAGACTCAAAACTGATATAAAGCTTTCTAGTAAGAAATAATATTCATAGCTTTTAGGATGCTCCCTTTGCTATGCATGCAATGTGTTTACGCCAATACAAACTTGCTACGATACAAGACAAAAGGAATGTGGCGACACAAATATGTTGGGTTCTCCAATGTTAACATTTTTATAAAAAAAAGTACCCGCATTGGTTTTTGCAGCATTAAATTTTACTTAGTTGCTGTCTTCCCAAGATATAATTTCTTCCTTGTCTGTGCCAAGTTGAACCATTTGCTGTTGTTGGTGAATATTTCAATTGGTAGCTGCTGTACGAGTATTCAAGGTATTTAAGGTTAACCATGGGAGTGTGGGTTAGAATAGCTCCCCCGGTATGTTCTGTAGAAGGCGACTAACTTAGATGGTAGATTTTCACAACATACGAGGTTTTAAACTCGAAAATAAATTCAGTGCACCAACACCTCAATCAAATAAACCTCATATATACGCTCTCTGTGAAATTATTGACCAGCACAGCCAACTTTCTCTATGCTGGGAATGATTTCTATTCCCGGTTTAGTCTTCTTGCCAGAAGCGACCTGTCATATCAATGAGAGGAGGCTCTGGAGACCTGAAACATTAATAATATGTAATTAAAAATAACAACTCAACGAACCACAAGGTCTATCTGTTGCCTCAATCGACCACCAAATGATACTAACTTTAGAACATTTTTCGCTTCTCTTGCAGACACCATCGATCATTTATAGATTAACAATTCATACGCCGAAATTACCATCCTGGGCGACTTTAATGTCCACAACATCAGCCGGCTTAAGTATTCAAACACTACCGATGAACAAGGTCGTGAAACTGAATCCTTCTCAATCAGTTGTGGCTTAACTCAGCTTATTGACTAACCAACACGGATGCCTGTTCGAGACGGGAAGTTCGCCAGTCTTCTTGATCTGTTTTTAACCACTAACCCAGAGACTTACACTGTCACCGTAAATTCGCCGCGCAAAATTTAGCACTACAGATCTACTAAATGGGAAGAACTCATGGAATATTTTCGAACTTTTCCTTGGTTAGAAGTGTGTTTTCAATCCGACGACCTATCTGACTGCGCTAAGGAGGTTTTTGATGTTATTTTAGCTGGTATGGAAACTTACATCCATTTTTCGAAGAAATGCCCTTCCAACGACAAGCCGTGGTTTGACCGAAAATGCAAAGAAGTTGTTGCTTCTAAATATCTTGACTACCGACAATGGCGTAAAAATTCTAACGTCATAAATGGTAACATCTTTGTTCGTGCCCGGAACAGATGCAAAGAAATTACCGACGAAACCAAGAAGGCCCACAATCAACAAATTAGAAACAAACTTGTTGCTTGCACCAACAATTCCAGGTCCTTCTGGACAGTCGCTAAGGCAGTACCGGGACTCACACTGCCAGCTAATTCTATTGCAATAACACCTGTTGAGAAAGAGAACTTGTTAGCTGAACTCTTTGCTTCACAGTCTACTATCGAATTCCAAGGAAAAACACCACCTACTATTTCCGTAGTGCAGTCGAAAATGTCTAATATTGTCTTCAGACAGCGTATCATAAAGGATATTTTAATGACGCTAGACACCAAAAAATGCTTCTGGCGCTACGAAATACCTGCCATAGTACTCAAAAACTGTGCTAGAGAACTAACACCGGTTTCCTGTAAACTTTTCAACCTATTCTATAGAAAGGGAATATATCCTTCCTGCTGGAAATGCACCACAGTTCAGCCAATACCCAAGAAAGGCAAGAAGAACTTGCCAAACAACTACCGACGAGTAGCACGCCTTTCAGTAATATCGAAAGTCATGGAAGAGGCTATCAATCAGCATCTTCCATTATTAGCGACCATCGATATGATTTTATAAACATAGACCAACAGGAGATCTTCTAACTTATGTAAGACATGTTTGGAACAACGCAATTGAACACATTGGAGAATCTCGAGCGGTTGCTCTTGAAATAGTTAAGGCATTCGACCGTGTTTTCCACGATGGATTGTTAGCTAAACTATACTCTTCTGATATGTGTAAAAAGTTATGTTTGTGGCTCTCACGTTTTCTTTAACGGCGTTTTATTTGAGTGACAGTCTACAGATTTCTTTGTAACACCTTCACTATTAACGTCGGTGTGCCCTAGGGCATTTACATTAACAATGTGCTGGAAAAGACCAGGAATCTAATCTGCAGCTTTGCAGATGACAGTACGCTTATTTCTACATTCACTTTGAATGCTCCAACATTGGTTACTCAGCCAAATATCCGGAGACAGCGGGAAGTCGTTCAACTTAACAAAGACCTGAAAGAAATTCTATCTTGAAGTGGCAGTAACCAAGTGAAATTTAACGCTACAATAACTCAGGCGGCAGATTTTTTCTAAAAAAGTTAAAGTTGCTGAACCCGGCATAGTTACGGCGGGGCACTCCATTCCTCTAGCATCGTCACTCAATTTGCTGGGCGTTAATTTGGGAGCAAATATGTCTTTGCACGAAAATATTGCAAGCATAGCAAAGAAAGCTTCTCAAAAGCTAGCTGGGAATATTATTTCGAATTAGAAAGCTTTATACTCCACAACCACTGTTAATTCTGTACAAAGCTCAAATTCAACCAACTATGGAATACTGTTCTCATGTTTGGGGCTCTGATTCCAAACAGGCACTGCATTTATTGGATTCTAATATTCAAAGAAGAGCTGTTCGCCTGATTGGATACCCGGAACTGGCCAGCAACCCTGATTCATTAGAACATCGAAGAACGGTTGGCGACTTGAGTCTATTCTACAAGTATTTTCATGGAAAGTGTTCCATTGCTATAGCTCGCTTAATTCCTCCCAGAGCGGTGAATGCTAGAAATATACGTCGCCCTGATACTACACATCTGTATGAAGTTCAGCTTGTTACTCCTCGTACAATCCTTTTCAAGCAGTCTTTTATAAGGCGAACATCATCCCTTTGAAATAATTTGCACAGGATACCAATACCAAATACAATTTACAACGATTCAGGAACAACATAAATCGCATTTTCTGCACATGTGTCGCCTGTGTAGCGCTTTAGGGATTTCCCTGCAGTACGTGTTCTAGACCCATAAAAAAAATGAAGAAACAAGTCCCCTTTTTGGCAAAGCTGTAGATGAAATTCCTGGTCCTTCCAGACCGTTAATGTAAAGGAGAAAAGGAGCTTTTGGCCGAAAACGACGGCGTTAATAGTAAAGCTATTAGAACGAAAACCATAAGCTGCCACTAGTCATGAACGTTCTCTGAGGAAACACGAAAGCCACGAACAAAACTTTTCACACATACCATAAGAGTGTGGCTTAGCCCACAATTTCTCATGCTAAATACGATTGAATGCTTTGGATGCAACCGCTCGAGATTCTCTAAAATATACAATTGTATATGCGTTAGAAGATCTCTAGCTGATCTTTGCTTGTGGACCATGTTGATGGACGTTGTTAATAATAAATCCTTCCAGACATCTTAAAGTATGCTTGTATTATAAATGACTAAAAAGGCCTGGAACTGTTGGGACAGGTCTTTAATTAATGCAGTGGACATTAAGGTCTCCCAGGATGGCAATTTCGACACTTCAATAATTAATTTGTTAATGACTGATGATGCCTGAAAGAGAAACGAACTATGTCTTTGTGGCAGATAGAACCAGTAGATTAACATTGAGGTTTATTAAGTTGTTATGGTACTCAAGTGTTTCATCATACTATTGTTCTCCACAATAAACTTCGAACAAATCGGCATAGCAATTAAACGTTGGTTTGTAAGAGTAACTGGTGGTGTCTTGGCACCTACCATCTGATTTATTCTTTTGGTTGCTTTCTACGAGGTTGAGAACGTACTGAGGGTGGTATTCTGTTAAGCATCCCGACAGGGAAATATACAAATAGGTATAATATAGGATGAATAAATGAAACAAACTATATATATACTTAACTTAAATAATTTACGAATAAGCAAGCATTAGTACATACACATTTAAATTTATCTGAACTCCATTGAACTCGGCATTTTTAAAATAACTTGTTATTGTGAGTGAACGTTAAAAGCAAAGAGTTTTACAGTTATTTTTTTATAAGGACATGCCTACAAATGTTATAAAGTATGTCGCGCAACAACTAAACAAAGATATCAATGTTGCTCGTTCAATTACAAAAAATCCAGCAGCTGTAAATTGATTTTTCAATGAACTTATTTCAAAACAAAGACAGTCCATTGCTTGATAGTATTTAGATTTTTCTTGAAAAGATTCCTTAATTTTTAGACACATGGCTGTAAGTGTGTCCTTTTCCCTTTTAGTTATGTCGCATATAAATATGCACATTGTCATCGGTGCCTAAAAAGAAAATGTATACATATCTCAGTATCAGACGATATCCTAAGTTTGCACTGTTGCCAACTATCTTGTTATTGTATATGTTAAAACTCAACAACAAAAAACTAATATGGTTTCTTTCGCAAGCTGAATTAGTAAATTCTTGCGTAAAACAAAAAATCAAAACCAAGAAAAAACTGAGCATTGAAAAATGTAGGTATTATAGACATAGATTTCTGTATATGTATATATATATATATATATATATATATATATATATATATATATATATATATATATATATATATATATATATATATATGTTACAATAGAGGTTTTCACGGATGGTGGATACATTAAAATTCCGGGTTTCCTTCCATTCGTCTAACAATGAATTTGCACGACGTTTCGCCAAAATCTCATTTGGCATTTTCAAGTACTCTTGCTGTTGCTACTCGATACTGTGATTTTGCTGCTGCTGCCGCTCTAAGCTAATAAAGCGAGTTAGCTTCGAGCGGACTATTTGGGTAGAACAAAAGAAAACCGAACATGGTGAACGACTTTCGACATACCGCAACAATTTATTTATTAGGCTAGTCAGTTTTAGAATCGCCCAAATAAAATTTTGGTGAATTATATGTGTTAAAATTTTTACTTATAATAAAATATTGAAATATTAAACGTGTGTAATTATTATTTGGTGTCAAAAGGTAATTATTTTAAGAGGTAACAATTATTTGAATATTTTTTTTTTATTATTAAATTTGTTAGGAACTTATTTAAATGTGAACAACTCTATAGAAACCTTATAATCTGGTTCAAGCTGTGTTTTTTCTTAAAAAAATTTCCCAGTAGAATACATTAAAAAATTACCCTAATTTTAATAACAATAGCCACCTTCACAAATAAAAATCACAAATAATAATTCTCATTAAAGGATAAACATCCAGAAATGGCTGAAAGATTATTGGGTACAACACCAGCAAGCTGCAAGGCTTTATAGTGAATGAATGTGTTAACAAGCACACTGTATCCCTTAAATGCACAAACTATAAATCAACCTTCTATTCTATTCAGTATTAATAAAGCTTTTTTGAATTTGAATTTGATATTGTTAACGGCCACGACGGCATTTCCTTAGAGTTAACTTTTTCCTTTATTATTGAGATCCGTTATTTAAGGTGAATTTTCTGCAATCGGTCTTGCTACAAGGAGGCACCAGTTTATATGCATGCATACATACATATATATATATATATATATATATATATATATATATATATAACGAGAACCCACGACGATCACAGAATGAAAAATATATATATATATATATATATATATATATATATATATATATATATATATATATATATATATATATGTTATATATATATATATATATATATATATATATATATATATATATATATATATATATATATATATATATATATATATATATATATATATATATATATATATATATATATATATATATATATATATATATATATATATATATATATATATATATATATATATATATATATATATATATATATATATATATATATATATATATATATATATATATATATATATATATATATATATATATATATATATATATATATATATATATATATATATATATATATATATATATATATATATATATATATATATATATATATATATATATATATATATATATATATATATATATATATATATATATATATATATATATATATATATATATATATATATATATATATATATATATATATATATATATATATATATATATATATATATATATATATATATATATATATATATATATATATATATATATATATATATATATATATATATATATATATATATATATATATATGCATATATGTATATATAATATATCTTTGCTTTCGTCAGTTTTTTGATTCCTTACCCTCTGCATTTCCCGTCTGTTCCCTCAATTTTTGGTTTTCTTCATCCCATCTTCACACTTTTCCGTCCATTATCGATATCCTAACTTTGCTGATTTTCCTCTTTCCCTTTTTTCTTTCGCTATCTGCTTGATTTCTTTCTGTATGTCTCATTCTCCCTTAGCTAGTTCGTTATTGATGTAAAAGATTCTCTCTTTCAAGCCCTTTAGTTTTCTTTTGTTGCTCGTGGCCACTTCTTTCACCGCTGGGCTCACAAACTCGATTTTATAAATGTTTGTCCTAATTTTTGTTACCTCTTTAATCTGTACTTTCGTGTAAATGTTGCTTGTTATAAAGTTCTCAATTCCAGTTTTTAGGTCCATATTATTCTCTGTGTTCAATTCCAGGCCTGTTTCCTTACATGTTCTTCCTCCAATTTTCTTATTCTTGCCTTCATGGCTATCATATCATCCTGGCTTTTCTTATTTGCCCTTTTTAATGCTTCGTTTTCCTTTCTCAAACCTTTTAATTCCTGCTGATACTCCCTTTGTTCCTGTTTGATGTATTTTATATCCTTCATTAATTCTCGTAACATATCAGTTACGGCATCCATTTTATCCTCTTTTTCCTTTTGAGGGGTTCTTGCTATCTTTTTACTTTTCCTAAAACTTCCCTCCGTTTCCTCTCCTTCTCTTTTTCTTTTACCCTCTTCAGAGTTGTACTCTTCACTGTCCTTCCTGTCTGTGCAATTACTTTGGCGCACTAATTCACTTCAGCACTACCCTACCCCAATTTATTTCCTCTTACTTTATGCCCCCCCCCCCCGCGTATATAGAATTCCTACATGGCTTTTCAGCTACCGCTCGCCGCGTGGTTCCTTTTTTTATTATGTTTCTTTATTGAACTATATTCACTCACAGGAAACACTGTTATATGTTCGCTTGTACTTACAGCTTATTTATCTTGTTTTTGTTATATCTGCCAAATTTATTTCCACTCGCCTTGCCATTACAAATACAAAAATCCTTGAATCAAGAATAAAATGGTTGCATTCTTTCGGTATAATAATTTCTAACCAATGTCCCGGAACACACTAACCTCTACATGCCTTGTAAGGCTGTGGTTGGATATGACAGGTAACTGAAGTACTCGAGAATTTATTAATACACAGATCGATAAAACTATATTTCTCTTGATGGAAAAAGCTAGAAACGAGTATAAATCACAAAGAACGATTGCTTAACTTCTACTCGCCCTTAGAAAGGGAAGTGAAAGTCAGGAAGAGCTCTGATTTCCTCTCCGTATACTATTTCTGTTCAATTCACCCTCTTTTAAACCTATATATGTTTAAAATAAATAATAATAATTAAAGTGTAACTAAAAAAATCGAAATATTTTCTTAGAAAGATTTAATATTTGACGCAGGAAATAGTAGACGCACTGTGCGACACAATGAGATATCAATTTCAAATTTAGTGTGTTAGGTAAAAGTGAAACATCTAGTTTTAAGCGTTTCTGTATATAGAGATTAAAAGAGTGAGTTCTGATGAATTTTTACGGTAGAGGTAATTTTTGCTGATCTTTCTTCTTCATATAATAAACAAATTTTATAGAAAATTATTTACATTAAAACACATAAGGATTTAAAAGAGTGAGAAAGGATGTTAGAGAGGTTATTGTGGACCAAAGGTGTGAGAGTTGCTAATATTGAATAATTTTAGTAGAGTTTTGAGAATTTTTTTTTGAATTTTCTTTGAAATTATACAAATTTGAAGTACGAAGTAATAAAATTTATAAGGGATTATGAAAGTTAAATAATGGGAGAGAGGAATTCTTTCATGTGTATTGATATACGTTCTTTTCAAAGTTGTTGAAATTCGCGGAATCTAAAAATTTTATTAATTTTATTATTTTTAATTCTAACCAGAGGTATGAAGGGGTCGAACCTTTAAATATTGTGTAGTAGTGATATTAAGAAAAATTGGCATAATTGTTCGTAGTATAAAATATAAGGGAAAAAGGTTAGGGAATTGGTTAGGGAGGTCGTTCAGTATTTGTTCTTATGTTCATGCATTTCAGAGTTCACGATGTCCAAAAGTCTAATAATTGTATTATTTTTTCTTATTTTCAGCTGTATTATATGCCCTTCTTATTTTTCTTTTTTTATTAATATCTCGGCCTAAAGTATTTATTGTGTAAAATGTCAAATTTCAAATCTTGGATAAATAACTATTTGGTGTACAAAACTCAAATCAATTCTTATTATTACACTAATGATCTAAATTTACATAAAGATAATTAAGGGATAATTAAGTAACTAAATCTTATTAAACAATGACCACCATGTGTAGAATTAATCAAATAATAGTAGTTATAACGGCTTTAAAGCTGTACATCAAAAGAGCCATGATGAGGAAGGATAGAAACATCAATAACAATCATTAGAAACAAGTGAATTTCAAATATATTTTTAAAACAAATTACTATTATAAAGATGGAGACTCAACAATTTAAATCTCTTAATTGTTTGTATTGTTTCCTGCGCATTAATGGGCACTTTTTTAATGGCGAGTTCTGTAACCTTTTGGTATCTAGTTTCGTAGATATTAATATAAGCGAAAAATATAAAGTAATATTTGAAATTTTTGGACGCGTGTTTCTCGAAATTTGAGCTTTCAGTAGATAAACTGTCGTTAATCAACTTAAATTTAAAAAAAAAAACTGCACACAGTAAATCTTTTTCTGTAACAATGAATAAAGCTAGTAAACAAAATTAGATTATAGAAAATCACTGGAAACAATTCTAGAGTTTTAGAGATAAAGTCATAGTCAAGTTTCAAAAATTTCTTCCAAAACCGACAGAAACCATTGTCATAAAAACATGTCAGGTGTCTCTTATAACAACACTTTCTTATTAAAATCTAGTTTTGAAAATTAAAACCTGGAGCAATGTTTAAATAATTGGCATAGTCTTTAACTGACACAAAAAAAGGTGAGACCCCATTCTTAAATACTTATCCGAAATATTTATTATTCTAAAATTGCTCGACAAGGGTGGAAGCTATTATTAAAATTAGTTAGTTTATTTAATAAAGAACTGTACTATTTATTATTACTTACATTATTATGACTTCCGCTATTAACAGATGTCCTAATTAATGACAATTTCCATGATGTGGTACTTCAACCAAATGTAAAAAATGGGCATAATTTATGAGAGAGTGTAGTAGGCTCATACATAACGGACATTGCAATATTGTCGTCTTGTAGTTTTCCGAATGAAAAAGATATGTGGTAATATTATAAATAATATAATTTCAAAATACCAAAATTTTTCTAGAGAATTTCCAATTTACACCGTCGTTTATAAAAAAATTAAAATCTATAACTCACTAACACTATTTATAAAAATATATAACAAATTTTCGAGAGAAAATGGGCGGAAATAATTCTGAGGTGGTTATTCAAATATTCTTTTAGAATTAAACACAAATATTACAGCCTTGACTAGATAAACATCTCATCTTATACAGCATTATTGATTATAAATGGATCGTCCTTCTTAAACATCAAATAGAGCAACTGACCACTTTTTAAAGAATTTTTTAGTGAGTTGAAACAGACACAACTCGCATTACGTTTTTGATATATAACACATTATATTATTTCTCAGTGTTATAGAACCCTTAATTCTAGAGGCGCCAATAGAGTTTTATTGTGTTATTGTGCAAAATATCGAAGATGAGTGCTTTTTCTTACTTTGGCGAAGTTAATAATGAACCGAATTGACCATGGCATTTGTTTATGTTAATAATTTTAAAATGTTTTTTTTTGGATAGTGAAAAAGGGGATATATACGAAATGTTTAATAAAAATGGTTATATAAAAGGTAAGTACAATAGGTTTATACAAAATATTATGGACTTTAAAGAATAATCTTTAGCTTAAATACATTTTCAAGAATATAATATATATAGTAGTTTTAATGAAAGAAAGGGAGTATATAATGAACACGAAATTACGAAAATGAAAAATTAGATACTTTACTATGACGAAAACTAAATCAATATATATCAATACTTATTTTTTTTTTGATTCTGTAAAATGCAGAGGGCCCTATAAACGATACTGCAGAATTCAAAATACTTTGGAAGTTATATAGTTTTACCAGTGCAACATTTATTCCAAACAACTTACGGAATAAGATAATGAGGACCTTATCAAATCGTTTGGACCGATGAATCCGCTTTCTTAACAGCCAAGGATTTAGATACAGGAATGGTTTATAACTGGGCATTGATGTTTTGGTATGGGGCTATTTATTGAAAAAAAGAGTAATAGGATTAATATTTTTAATAGAAATTTAAACAATAACTGATATTTTTAAGAATTTAAAACTACATAATAATAAAGAAATAATCTGGCAGCAGATTAGCGCTTTGCCACACAACACTTTTACAGTAATCGATTTTTCAAAATGGAACTTTCCATTTATGGATTTACAAATTAAAAGGGCTGGGGATTTTTCTTTACATTCCGTAAAGTTGTCCGTTCTCGTTGTGCTGACCTTTTGCTATAGCTGTAGAACTAACTAAACTGTCAGTATAGAAATTGTTTTTTAGTAGAAACTTAAAACTTAAACATGTGTCCAAGTATATATAACAAGATTTAAACTAAAACAACGTTGTAACAAAAGTAAATAAATAACACAAAGAAGTTAAAACTGTTGGAATCTGAAAACAACTAATTTAAAAATAAGCTTGTTCATAAGTTCCTACATACAATGTTATTCCTGATAAAAATAAAGCAAAATTAATTATATTAAAGGCTCAACATGTTCTCATTTTCTTCGATGCATTTCCTATAAAGTGGTTTTTACCTTTCTGTGGCTGCCAAAATGCTTCGCTAATTACAAATTGCTACATTTTGTGTAATTTTCTTCCTTATCTGATTCACTGTAAATATTCTTTCATATTTTAGTATATCATATATCTCTACGATTTGGTGGCCCTTTAATCTGTTAAACCACAAAAGGAAAAACTCATTTAAAAAAATCGGTTACTACGTGTGTGCTTAAGTAGTAAATTTAACAAATAAGCAAGCAAATGTAAATAAACCTATGTAAGAAAACGTGGATATACATATGTATATATGTATAAAATATGTAATATAAATATATATGCATGAAAATTACATATACATTATATATAAGAAAATAGAGGACTGTAAATATAAGAAATTTGTAAATATTGTAAAATAAACAGAAAAGTGAGAGTAGTAAGGATGAATGAACAGATGAGTGAAAGAGAGAGAGTGAGAGAGAGAGTGAAAGAGACTTATGTTAAAATAAGTATTAGAAAGTAAAGCCTATGGTATTGCGTGGTATTGCGTTTTACCTGATAAAAAATCGAGTTTTTTAAACATTATTTTTCTCAACAAAAATATACAATAAATAAATAACAAACATAAAAGAGGAAGAAACAAAAATCTTTTTAATAAATAATGTATTACATCATGGAAAGTACGACCTGAAAATAATGAAATAAATAAATTTACCAAAAGGTACGAGGAGTCACCACTTGGCACAACACCAGGCAATCGAAAGGCCTAGTAACAACGAAACTGCTACTAGCAAGTTGTATCATGGCAAGTACGAACTGAAAATAATGAAATAAATAAATTTATCAAAAGTACGAGGGATTACCACATGGCACAACACCAGCCAACCGAAAGGCCTATTAACAATGAAACTGCTACTAGCAAATTGTATTAGTAAAACATAAAAGATTGTTAACCTAAGTAATTATGTATAAATTTTTGAAGTAATAAAGAGTTTTTGAATTTAAATTTGATTTGTAATATGTCACAATGTCTTTAAAACTAAAGAAAACAAAGTAATTTTTAAAAAGGATAAGCACCTTGAGAATTCAGATTGTTAACAATATTAGTTCTTTCTAAAGTTAGAAGGATCTGTAATGTGTATTTGGTTATTGTGTATTTTTTATCAAATAACTTGATTTATTAACTTTAAGATGATATATCTGTTTTGAAGATGATTAGTTTTTTTATATTTTGTTTATATGACTTTTATATCGATTCTGCCCTTTACTGTATTTTTTATTTTTAATTTTGATCATTCTTTTATTGATCGCGATATGTGTGCACAAAAGCAGTTCACATTTGAATCGTTGTAAATTGTACTCGGTAAGAAACACAGCTTTGGGCAAATCATTCCAAAGGGATGCGATTCTCCATATAAAAGACAGCTTGAAAAGGGTTGTACGAGGAGTAACAAGCGGAACCTCATGTGATGTGAAGTATTAGCGAGACGTATATTTCTAGCATGTACCGCTCTGGAAGAAATTAAGCGGGCTACATCCATTGAACACTTTTCATGAAAATATTTGTAAAATAGACTCAAGTAGCCAATAGTGCTTCGATGTTCTAAGGAATCAAGGTTGCTGGCCAGTTCCGGGTCTCCAATCAGGCGAACAGCTCTCTTGTAGATAGAATTCAACAAATGCAGTGTATGTTGGGAACAGAGCCACAAACGTAGGAGCAGTATTCCATTGTTGGCCTAACTTGAGCTTTGTACAGAATTAACAGTTGTTGTGGAGTCTAAAGTTTTCTAGTTCGAAATAATATTTCAAGCTTTTGAGAAGCTATCTTTGCTATGCTTGCAACATATTCATGTCAAGACATATTTGCTCCCAAATTAACGCCCAGCAAATTGAGTGACGATGCTAGAGGAATCGAGTGCCCCGACATAACTATGTCGGTTTCAGCAACGTTAACTTTTTTAGAAAAACTGCCGCCTGGGTTTTTGTACCGTTAAATTCCACAAAATATAATTTCTTCTAGGTCTTTGTTAAGTGGAACGACCTCCTGCTCTCTGCGGATATTTGCATGAGTAGCCGATGTTCGAAGTGAATGACGCGATAAGCATACTGTCATCTGCAAAACCGTAGATTGAATTCCTGGTCTTCTCCAGCAGATCGTTAATTTAAATGAGAAAGAGAGTAGGAGACAATATGGAGCCTTGGCGTTGATACTGAAGGTGTTAGAAAGAAACCCGTCTATTGCCTCTCTTAAAGAACGCTCTTTGAGGAAACTCGAGAGCCATAAACAGAACTTTTCAGATATACCGGAAGAGCGTAGCTTAGTTAACAATCCATCGTGCCGAACACGGTTGAATGCCTTGGATATATCAAGAGCAACCGCTCGAGGTTCTTCACAGTGTTCAATTGCGTTGTTCCAAACATGTCTTTCAAACATAAACAAGATCTCCTGTTGATCTTTGTTTACTAAAACCATATTGATAGTCGCTAATAATATTGAATCCGTCAATATATTTTATAACCTGAGTCGTGTTTTAGATTTGTTGTATGTTTGCTTAGTGCTGTAAATATGTTTTTTGTATATTTTGTTTCCATTTAGTCATGCTATTCCATCCATTTAATATGTCTACCTATTTTGTTTGAAAATCGTTAAATACATTGAAATAGTTAACTCCTGGGGTCGTATAGAAACACATTCAATATGTTTTTTTTTAGTTCGGATATTTCTGAAAATTTAAAAAAGAGCTCGAAAATGGATTTTACCTCCTAACTAATCCGCATATGTCATCAGATCAATGGCTGCCATTGGGCGAAAACATACCAAAATACTCAACAAACCACGAAATTTTCTTAGAGTTGCCAAATACAAGATCTCATTCAGTAAATGTAAATTTTCATATTTGGGGAACAATTCATCTAATAAAAAATTAAAAAACTAGAAATACATCTACCTAGAAAAAATAATATTTCACAAGAAAAACGAAAATTCGTTATTTATTATTTTAAAAGACGGATGTTCTGTTCACCTTATAGGTTTGGGTAAAATGCAACCAAATTGTGGGAAATGTTCTAATAGTAATTCCAAAGGTAATACTGAAATAGTAAACGATTTAAATTGAAAGAATTAATACTGAAGTACTTTTTAATGGTAATTTTTTTTTTATTGTTCACTTTAAAAATTCTTGTATTATCAATATCATCTTATTAGGAAGAACCTGAACCCAAATTTCACTACTATTCTATATAAACGAGAAAAAATGGCAATGAAAAATCAAAATTATTTTCAAAGTCTTTAATTTCAAGAACGCCGAAAATAATATTAGATATGAAGTATCCGAATACCCTTCTTATTCATTGCCAAACCTTTATTTGTCTTGTATGGTTATTAAATCATCTGTTTATGTCTCTTACCAACTACAGAATAATTCAAATATTGCTGCTAGTTATTCGCATCTGTGTTTCCGCTTTATAATATTTCAGTTAGGAGTTGAGAAATTGCATGACTAATTTTCCACGAATCTCTAACCCCAACAACTCTGAAAAAGAACTTTGGAGGCAAATAATTTATTACGGATACATTTTCTATAAGAATACAACAAAAAGTTTTAAAATGGTTATTTTATGAATGACAAATGTGACATTTCGTTATAGTTTTTAATTTCTAAACAAAATTGTTCACGAACTTGTATCACTCGTTTCACAAAATTACAGAAAAGGTAGCTATTACTACAGAAAGACAAACAAGTTGAACAAAACGTTGCCGTAAAATGAAGCCGGCTGAGTATGGGCGGATCGTTAAAATGGGCGAATGTGCGCTTGTACGTCATCAAGCTTCATGTGGCACTGCTACTTACGAGCCAACATTAACTTTTCTGGAGGGAGATAAATTAAGAAATGTGAAAACGAGAAGGTAGATTTAAGAAAGGACTTAAAAACATTTAGAAGAGAAAAGTAATTTATGAAAATATCAATATTGAAATATTACGGCGCAGTACGATGAACAGTCGCTGTTTATTCGGGAACACCACTGTAATTTCTTTTGACAATAAACAAATAAAATTAAAGGTTTTTGCTTTCGAGGAATTACTTCTTATATTTTTGTTAATACTTATTCCACTACTCACTTGTGAATATTGCAGTTATATGTTTATTTGTTTTGTTTACCCGCGGCGAGGAAGATCTTTTCTTTTCATTCATTTCATCATTTCTTTAGGGTCGAGTTTTTCACTTATAAAACAGAATCGCTATTTATTAGTTTTTTCTGCAATCTCTTTTCAACAGGGATTCACAAGTTTTAATATATTAAACAATTTTCATAACGCCTTATATATATATATATTCTGTAATCATACTCTTGTGCTAGTTACTCTATAATAATACTCTGAGTCCACTTCAGCTTAGCTTCGTTAATGTGTCTAAAGTATAATATTATTTCCAAACCAAAAAAAAACAGACTTGTAATGAATTATTTATTGTAGCTGCGTTACCTGTAATTATAATAAATTTGTTTCTTAGACCGAAGCAGTGATTAAATTTGTTTATTCTCTAAAGAAAAACTTGCGAACAGTTTCTATGACAAATCAAAATATACCTAGTGTTTAAAGATAGTTATTAGTAGCAAAAAGAACATATTTCGAATATAGTTATAGCACTAATTTTACGTTTTTATTTTACTTTTTAACAGGTAACGAAATTTCTCTTGTTACTTATGTACCTAATTAATGTCTTAAACATGAAGGGACTGGTCTATAGTCGGAAAATAAAACATCAAACTTTAGTCTATCGGAATTTTAATGTAATCTTAATAAACCTCAAAAAGTGTTACGTTAATCAAATCGTTTTTAGCTTACCACAAAGAAAAATATCGTCAAAATAGTAGTCACCGCCAATATATATTTTATCAAAACAAGACCAAAGAGAAGACAAATTAGGAAGATGTAAGCCACCATCAAAAAAATTTTCATATCGAAAAGTTCATTAAAATATTTAAGTATTTTATGCAGGTAAAAGGAGAGAAGTTTTACTTTTTCTATAGTTTGCATTATTTCCTCTTCACTGTTACAATTTTTTAAGGTGATCACAAGTTTCATGATTCTGCCATATCTAGTTTTAATTGCCATTAATAACGTTATCATTGTAATGTATTCAAACATGATATAAATATTCACTACATATGCAACTATTGGAAACAATACCAGATACAATATTTTATCCCAGTAAGCATCAAATGTAAAAAAAAATTCCAAATAATTGCTATAGGTTAATATAAACATCAAAAAGCTTACAACAGTCAAAAAATATTTGGCGTTTTTCATTACTTTTTCTTCCGTTTGAGATCTTGTAAATGATAAGGATTCATCCACTAATGTAAATTTTCGAAAAAGTTTACACCAGGTCATTCTTTTCATATAGGAGGTGGTAATACTAGTAAGTAAAATTAGACAATTACATATATTTGACGATACTTTAAGTATTTTAACAATGATGCTTGTATATTGATTTCCTATATCAAGCTTTACTTCCCAAAATATTACTGTTATTATAATTATCGCTAAGAACATAAAACACGTTACTCGTTTTTTATAACGTTGTTTCCGCACTAAAGTATTATTGTGAAAATCAAAGTACGGTACAATACTAAAATAATTTAAAAATTGTGCAAATGGTGCGAAAAAGAATACTGCATGTTGGAACATCATATTACTTTAAATATTAACTATCAACACACTAACTATAATGATTACTAGCTTGGTAAGAATTATGTGTTTTACTATAAATAGTTTTCCAATTCAAAACAAACACGTAATATTTTTCCCTTTAATTTTATTATTATTTCCCTTAGAGCCATGGAAATTTTTCATTTCATTTTTTCATTTTCTTTATGGAAAAAAACCTTTAATTATTTAAGTGGAGTGCTTCTTATTTTGAAGGTACTGAAAAATCAGAAAAATATATATTTATTTATTTGCTACTAGCTCATAACATGTGCATATTATTTTTTTTCTTGTACATATAACCAGTTTTCGGTAAAATTGAAAGAGTTTGTCCTCAAGTATATTTCTCTGGCTAATATTGCTACTTTTTTTCTTATTATTCACTTCAAAATTTCTTGTATGATCAATGTTGTCTTATGAAGAATAATGGGATCAAAAATTTTACTAGTGTTTTATATAATTGAGAAAAAAAAATCATATATATATATATATATATATATATATATATATATATATATATATATATATACATATATATATATATATATATATATATATATATATATATATATATATATATATATATATATATATATATATATGGATAAGTAAGGAAATTTCAATATAATTTTCAAAATCTCTTATTTCAAGAACACCGAAAATTATATTAAGTATGATCTGAATACCATTCTTACCCCCTTCCAACTCCTTTATGTGCCACGTATAGTTATTAGATCATCTGTCTTTTTCTCTTATCAACTATAGAATAATTCAAATATTGTCAGCTTAGAGTTCAGAAATCTCCAATTACAAGAACTTTGAAAGAGAACTTTTGAGACAAGAAATTTAGTACTATTATTATCACTTATTACTATTAATTATTTTTATTATTTATTATTATTTTTTTTGTTCTTCTTTCTCACATTTGGTCAATGTGGTTCCATGTTAGGCTGACGGGCCTAAGCCAAATCAGCACAAACGCTATTACCATTGTGTATTAAGCAATGACCTGACAATGTTACATGTTTTCAAAATCACTGACTTCTGAGTGTCTTTGTTTATGTTTGTGTTGAGTCCTAGTTGTACTAAGTGTGGTGTGAATGTTGTTGGTGTAAGGCATATGGCTGATATAACGAGGGGGAGAATAATGACTTTTTATTGTTTCCATAGCCTTTTTATTTCTGTTGCAAGGTCTGTGTATTTGGAGATTTTTTCTGTGTATTTCGTTCTGATGTGTTAGGTCGTTGGGGACAGCTATGTTAATCAGATAGGTGACTTTTTTGTATTGAAAAGTAATATCGGGTCTATTGGCGGGGACTGTTTTATCTGCATGGATAGTGATGTTCCAGTAGAGCTTGTAAACTTTATTTTCAAGTATGGATGTTGGTGTGTATTTGTAGTAGGGATCCATGTTTTCTATGAGTTTGTATATTGTGGTTAGTGCTTGGTGAACTACTTTTGCCACTGAATCATGTCTGGCTGTGTATTTCGTTCCGGCTAATATTTTACATCCACTTGTTAAGTGTTCGATCGTTTCTTTGTGCTGGTGGCATTTCCTGCATCTGTCTTCTGTAACAGTTGGGTCTTTGATGATATGGTTTTGGTAGTTTCTGGTTAATATGACTTTATTCTGGATGGCCATTAAGAAGCCTTCTATTTCAGGGAATAACTCTCCATCCTGTAACTAGGTGTATGATTGTTTTTTATTTACGTGGTCACGTCCTATGTGGTATCTGTCTTTTTCGTGGAGTATTTTTTCTGACCACGTTTTTACCTTTTTCTGTTGTAATTGGGTATGACTGTGTGTGTGTGTGTCTGCTGGGTGGTCTGCCCGGAATAAGTCGAGAGGTGTCTGGTTTTTGCCCTAAGTGCTTGTATTTGTTTTGTGTGTAGTGGTCTTATATCTATGATTCCTTTTCCTCCTGCCTTCCTCTCGGCGGTAAGTCTTTCTTTGCATGCGTTGGGGTTTAATTTCCTGTATTTTGTGAATTGAGAACGTATAGGGATGTGAATGTTTTCTATGTCTGTGTGTATAAGTTTCGCGAGTTTATTTTTAAATTCGGTTCTGAGCTATGTTTTAATATTGAGTGTGGTTGACTTTGGTGCTTTGATAGAAGCCTAGATATTTATATATTTCTGTGTCGAGCATGTTATCGAGTGTTTCATTGTTGATGGTTTCTGTCTTATGGTGGCCTTTCCATTGACCTTTGTTTATGAGGAGCACTTTACACTTACTTATACCAAATTCTGATATGTAAGGTGAATGTTTTTGTGATTTTGAGTAGTTCTTTTAGCTGTGGCAGCGAAGAGTTTTAAGTCATCCATATATGTGGTGGTTTATTTTATGTTGGTTCACTTTTTGGTGTCCAATGCAGAAGCCATGGTCTGTTCTGTTTAGTATATTTGAGAGTGGAACGAGACAGAGGCAAAACAATAGAGCGCTGAGCGAGTTTTCCTGAAATATACACCATCTGAAGTACAGTTTTACATGTTTGGATGCGTTCGGTTTGTGTTTTTAGGTTGGTTTTGGTTTTCCATATTTCCATAATTTGCGCGGGAAATTGCCTGAGGTTTTAGTTGATTTTTTTAGATTTATAGGGCTCTGATTAACCAGCTGTGGGGTATGGAGTCGAATTATAGTCTATGTAACCGGTGTGAAGGTTGCTGTGTTCTTTTCTCGTTTGTCCCATGATCCTGCTTTCTAAGATCAGCTGCTCTTTGCGTCCTCGGCTATTTCTCCTGCACCCTTTCTACTCTTCTGTGAAAATATTGTTTTCTGTTAGGTGATAGGTCGGTAGTTTGACTGGTTTGGGGTGTCTGAGCTTTTGGGTTTGACGTATGTTAGTCCTTGTATAAGGAAAGTGGGGAATGTGTATGGTTGTAGAATGATTTTGTTGATTTAGTGTGTGTTTCGTGTGTGGTGGTAAACTGTTTGTACCAGAAGTTTTATATATTATCTATTCTAGGGCATTTCCAGTTATGTGTGTGTTTGATTTTTTTCTGTAATTTCTTGTGTAGTTAATGTGGAATTTTCTTGTTCTGTCACATGTTTTTGTTTATCTTCTTCGGCTTTGATCCAAGGTGTGTTATTATTGTGTAGTTTGGGTTCTGACCAGATGCTTTTCCAATATTCTATAAGTTCTTGTTTCAGTCGCTGCTGTCTGTTAGTTGTACGTAGTTTTTCGGTAGAACTGTTTTTCTCTTCTTCGGAAGAAGTTGTTGGTATCTTCCCTCTCGTTTGATTCTTTGTATCTACGGAGTCTTGCGGCATATACGGATAGTTTTTGTTTCAAGGTATCAAGGATTTCTGGCAGTGTTTGGTTGGGAGATTTGGATTTGATTTTGTCTATACCTTGCGTGCCACGTTTGGACTCGTTCCCGTTTATAAACTAGGTAAGGTATCCTAGATCTCTTCTGATGTTGTTGATTTTGTTTTTTCTGCTGGGTGGTGAGTCTTGTTGTGTATATTTTTGTGTTGGCTGGGTGGTTGTATGTGTGAGGTTGGTTTGGTATCTGCCTTATTGTTTGGTTGGTCTGTGTTCAGTTCAGAAGCTACTGTGCAATTCGAAAGGTGTGAGGCGATTGTTCTTATTAATAACTCTTTTTTGGTCTATTACTCTCTGTTCTGTAACAAGAAATTTAGATGTGGATATTGGGCCAAGAAAAGTCTGTGCAGTTCCAGTCTGTAGCATGATGTTAGTATTTCGAATGGTGTAGCGCTTCACTGTTCTGTTCATTTCGTCTATGCACTTTAAGCGCTGTCTTGGTTTGCCAACCTTGGTAGTTGCATGTTCTCCTTGCAAAACATACGTGGCTTGGTTTGGCTTTGGTGTTTATGCATGTCCCGCATCTGTATCGGTTGTGTGTGCAACTCATGTGTTGCTTTGATTTTCCCGCCTTGGTGGGTATCGGCTTACTAGCCGGCACAACACTTTTGGCAGGTCCATTTTCTTTTGCTCGGTCTTCATCGTTTTGTTCGAACTGCCATTTCCCGTGATGTCCTCGACCGTTACGTTGCTCGCCCGCTGCTTCTTTTATTGATTTACTGTTGTTTGGGGTGTTTTCAGTGTTCTTTGTTGTCAGACGCACAAAGTGTCCCGACATTGGCTTGCCTGTTAGTAGAAGGTTAATAGTTTTGATGTGTTTTCCCGTAATTATTATTGTTGTTCTGTCCCTAAAAGTTATTTTTGTGTCCCTTGTTCTGAGAAGATATGAAAGTTGCTACTTTGGGTTTCCGAGAGGGCGAGTATCTCTAGGCTCGTTCCATAGGTGCCATTTTTCCTCATATAATTATAATAGTCATTGAAGTCGTTCCTATCGTCGTCTTTAATTAATAAAAACGTCTGAAGTTCCGACCAGTTTTGTTGTATATATCTTAGAGCAACCTCTCGGAGTTTCTCATGATGGTTTTGGTGGCCGCATAAGTCTAAGTTAACTACCCTGAAAAGGAAATTTCCATCGCCTACAATGTCGGATCTGGTAAAACTCTAGGGGATAGTTTCGGCTTACTTATTATTTTTATTTATATTGTTTTTATAGGATACATCAAACAGTCGTAAAATGATTGTCTTGTGATTTACAAATGTGACACTGTGACAGATTTCAATTTCTAATCCGGATTTTCCACGAATTTGTATTTCTCGTTACACAAAGACAGACAGCATGAATAAAACGTTCGCTGCAAATCAAAGCCAGCTGGCGATTGTTAAAATGTGCTTCGTTAACTTAAAGGTCCAATGGTAACCAGACAGCTTGCTTTTGCGGCGACGTTTTGTTCCACGTGTTTACCTTTCTTTAGCGATAGCTATATTTCCTGTCACAGAATCAATGGGCTTAGTCTCCGTTACCCTATATCACAAAAATCCAGCTTAAAATGGGACCATATCTAATTAAGATTGAAATAACGCTACAGTATTTTATAACCGCAATCCTCCTGTACATAACTTAGAGTACAGTAGGTTAATCAAAGGGAGTAGAGAAGTCACATACCCTTCATTGACCCTTATGAAAGGGTTTTTTTTTTTGAAAAAATCTCCACTCTCCAATCAGGGACTAACAAACGGAATTTAAGGTTTTAAAGTTTATCTGTGTTAAGAGCAAACCCTTAAAGTTTTTGGTTAATATACAGAGTATATATGGAGAGCAGTTATGTAAGTGAAAGCTTAATTTTAAACCAAGCTTTGAGATTTCTTTAGTTTTAGATTTATTATTTTCCTCTTCCGAACCAAGTAAGTATGTACTTAGTTTCTTTACTATTTATTTTAGATTTGCCTGAGCCTTTTTCGAATTTTACCAAAATCAGTTGAGGCTTTTTTGTAGTTTTTATATTTCCATGGACAGTAATAAACCATTTGTTGTCTTCTCTTTCATTTTATAAGCAACTTTGGACTTTTTTATTCCTTTGATAGAATGAACTTTGTTTATGTAATTCTTCGATAAGTATTATGGACCATAAGCCTTTTCTTTCTAGTATAGATTGAGATGTACTAGTTGTTACTGGATGCCGTTTTATCCTACTCTTAGATATCTAAGTTTTTTTGAAGAACATACCGACTGAAGAGGTAGTGCATGGAAGGTGAAAACTTGACCTATGGCACCTCCTTTCGCTTTCTTACAGTGGTTTATATAATCCCATCCAGAGGGGAGCTAAACTGCTGTATTTCTCCTCAGCTCAAGTTGACCTAAGATGAGACAGGCTGGTCGAGAGTGACATTTCAGAACACGCTATATTTCAAATATTTGAAGAGCTTATGGTGGTGTGTGGGAACTATATATCACTCTTTTTTGTTTGGTGAACATCTGGGTCACCAAATTCTGTTTTAGGTATACCACCTTTTGGGGTACCGTAAAGGGGTGTCTGACTCCTAATTACTATTTCTGGATGGTGTTCTGAAAAGGAAATAATTTATTTTCTTAATTTTAAAACCAGTTTATATATATATATATATATATATATATATATATATATATATATATATATACATATATATATATTATATATATATATTATATATATTATATATTATATATATATATATATTTATATATATATATATATATATATATATATATATATATATATATATATATTTATATATTTATATATATATATATATATATATATATATATATATATATATATATGTATATGTATATATATATATATATATATATATATATATATGTATATATATATATATATATATATATATATATATATATATATATATATATATATATATATAACTGGTTTTAAAATTAAGAAAATAAATTATTTCCTTTTCAGAACACCATCCAGAAATAGTAATTAGGAGTCAGACACCCCTTTACGGTACCCCAAAAGGTGGTATACCTAAAACAGAATTTGGTGACCCAGATGTTCACCAAACAAAAAAGAGTGATATATAGTTCCCACACACCACCATAAGCTCTTCAAATATTTGAAATATAGCGTGTTCTGAAATGTCACTCTCGACCAGCCTGTCTCATCTTAGGTCAACTTGAGCTGAGGAGAAATACAGCAGTTTAGCTCCCCTCTGGATGGGATTATATAAACCACTGTAAGAAAGCGAAAGGAGGTGCCATAGGTCAAGTTTTCACCTTCCATGTACTACCTCTTCAGTCGGTATGTTCTTCAAAAAAACTTAGATATCTAAGAGTAGGATAAAACGGCATCCAGTAACAACTAGTACATCTCAATCTATACTAGAAAGAAAAGGCTTATGGTCCATAATACTTATCGAAGAATTACATAAACAAAGTTCATTCTATCAAAGGAATAAAAAAGTCCAAAGTTGCTTATAAAATGAAAGAGAAGACAACAAATGGTTTATTACTGTCCATGGAAATATAAAAACTACAAAAAAGCCTCAACTGATTTTGGTAAAATTCGAAAAAGGCTCAGGCAAATCTAAAATAAATAGTAAAGAAACTAAGTACATACTTACTTGGTTCGGAAGAGGAAAATAATAAATCTAAAACTAAAGAAATCTCAAAGCTTGGTTTAAAATTAAGCTTTCACTTACATAACTGCTCTCCATATATACTCTGTATATTAACCAAAAACTTTAAGGGTTTGCTCTTAACACAGATAAACTTTAAAACCTTAAATTCCGTTTGTTAGTCCCTGATTGGAGAGTGGAGATTTTTTCAAAAAAAAACCCTTTCATAAGGGTCAATGAAGGGTATGGTTTTAAAAAAATATAGATTTAAATGATTGATTTTCACTAGTTGTTAAGTTTTTTAACATCTCCAGTTTGTACATTTTATTTGTGGACCTTCACAGTATGTACTATTATTAGTAGGTTCAAAGTGATATATAAAAAGAAGAATATTTGTTCATTGTTTTGTAGTTTTTCTCCTGATGAACTTGTCGATGTACAACGAAATATAGAGAACTGAACGATGAATGAGAAATTTTACTGACTGACCGCATACCCAATACTAATACAAAAAAAGATGTTATAAAAAAGATTTGTACGGTCTATATATATATATATATATATATATATATATATATATATATATATATATATATATATATATATATATATATATATATATAGACCGTACAATACCATACAATATTGACATTACAAGATTTCGCAGAGGCTGTGAATCTCCCCTTAAACAATAATTATTTTCAGTATGAAAATGAATTCTACCAGCAATTAAACGGTTGTGCCATGGGATTTCCTATTTCTTCCACAGTAGCACAGCTAGTGATGGAGTTTTTGGAAGAAAGTGTAACTAAAGCTTTTAATTTTCATGTGATTTTCTTTAAGAGATTTGTAGATGATTGCCTGACTGCAGCACCAGAAAATAAAATTGATGAAATGGTGACAGCCTTCAACAATTTCCAATTTAATTTACAATTTACATCAGAAATAGAAACCAATAATCAAATAAATTTTCTCGATTTAACATTCATTAGAGAAAGTGAACAAAGAACAGCAACTAGGTGGTACATTAAAGGGCCGTTATCTTAATTTCAATTCAAATCATCTAAAAAATCAAACAAACAGCGTTATAATAGGTTTCACAGATAGAGCTACTGCGTTAACTTCCGTAGAGTACGGGCCAGAAATCCTACAAGAAGTTAAACAAAGATTATACAACAACCATTTTCCAGAAAATATAGTTTCAAAAATATTTAAACAGAAGTTATAAGAAGAGTATGGGGGTTGAAGTAGTGTTGATTTATTGCGTCTGTTTTTAAGTTCGTTACCCTGCATTCGTAAAGCTTCGATTTTCTTATCTATTATTTCACCGTCATACTGGTCCATATTACCAGTTATTCTTTTTATGAATGTACCGAGGGGGTTAAAAACTCCTCGTTTAACTTTTTTGGGTTTTACTATATGGTCGTATTTGGGTTAATAAATTTTTTATCCGTTTTCTATAACATTTGCCCTTATTAGAGAATTGTGGTATTCTTTTTGATATTCGCTCCTATTTTTCAATGTCGTCAATATAAATTGTGATTGGTCTTGAAGAGATTTAACTTCTTGCACTAATGGCTGTATATCGTATTCTTGTACGAAGGTCCAATGATTTGTTATTATTTCAGCTATTCCTTTTTTGAATGGTAGAATCCCTGGATAGTTGTTTAGTTCATATATTTTTACGTCATCAGCTCTTGTATAGAGGGTTGTGAAGATGTTGAGGGTTGTACAGATGTGCCAACATCTGAAACAATAGATTTCATTTTAGTCTCATTAATGGGAACGGTTTCCTTTGCTTTGGTTCTTGGGTTCTCTATCTCTATTTTATTTCTTTCCAAAATTTTGGTTATTATAAACGGTCCTAGAAATTTGTTTTTTATTTTACTAGATCGCTTTTTTTTATAAATTTGCATTCCGATTTTGGGCTCTGTTTCTATTGATTTGTCATTATACTTGGTAATTATTTTTTCTTTCTTCTGTTGGGTTTTTTCTTTTATTTTATCGAACAATATCTGGGTGTTATTCTTATGATTGTGTAAGTATTCTGTATAACTGTGCGAATGTATTAAATTCATAGGGTCTCTAGAGTTTGTATGCCCTAGTACTAGTTCTTGGGATGTAAAATCTGTATCTGAGTGTATAGTATTATTATATACTACTACGGCATAAGGTATTAGATTAGTTACGTCTGTTTTCTTTTAATATTCTTATATGCTCTATTAGAGTACTGCGTAAACGTTCTACAGGAGAGTTCGATTCGTGGTGGTAAGGGGTAGTAAAATGTATTTCTATGTCGTGCGTTTTCAGTAGATTTTCGACAACTTCATTTTTGAATTCTGTTCCGTTATCAGATATAATCTTTTTAGGTATTCCCATAAATGAAAAGAATCGAATTAATTGATCACTGCAAGAGATTGCATCTCCTAGGTAAGGTAAGACTTGTCCGAATTTTGAAAATTTATCCATGATGGTTAAAAATTTATCTATATGAATGATCTCGAAAGGTTTACTCGGTGTTTCGGTTATTACTAAAGGTTGTTTGATTGGTCTTCGATTATATTTTGTTCTTTGGCATGTCTCGCATTTGTTAATGTATTCTATAACATCTGCTTTCAATGACTTCCAATAGTAGTTGCTCTTTAAAAATTTGACTGTTTCTTCTATTCCTCTTTGATTTGTTTTTCCTTCGTGCTTATATTGAATGAGTAGGTTTCTTTCGTGCTCTTCCACATTATTAATGAGTTTCGTACATTCTATCTGTTTATAATTTCTAAAATTATCTATCATGGCTTTATTTATTAAGGGTCTTATCTCTTTAGATTGAAAATATATATAGGTTGTCTTTTCATTTAAATATTCTCTAAGGAATTGGATTATTTTCTGTAAGGACATTGGTAGTGTTGCCTTTATGATTTTATTTCCGTCAAATGTTTCTCGTTCTATTTTGCTGTACTCTACATAAGGAGATTTCTTTACAATTATTTGGTTCCTTTTATTATTGATGATTTCGTCTAACAGTGTTAGTCCATTTTCATTGTTTTCATTATTTGTGGTATGAATCGGGTTTCGATCCTTATAGGAGGGTAGAATTTGAATGTCTGAAATTATGTTTATTTTTCCTTCCTTTCTTTCTGTGCTAGTTATTTTTGGTTTTACGTCAGTTGGAATCGTCTCTTTTGGTTTTGTGCCAGTTAAAATTTTGATTTCTTTTGGATTTTCGAGTTCTGCAATTACCTTTTGTATTTCCTCTTCAGATATTTTATTTGGGTCGTAATTATTAGATAGAAATTCGGAAATTTCTTGATCTATATTTCCTGGGATTCATTCTCTATTGCGTTCAATCGAATTCTCGATAAAGCGTCGGCATTAGTATTCTGCTTGCCTTTTTTATAAATAATTTCGTAATCGTACTTCTCTAGTTTAAGTCTCCATCTCATCAATTTACTGTTTGGTTCTTTTAGGTTAAACAACCACACTAAAGGTCTGTGATCGATATAATTCTTAAATTTTTGTCCGTATAGGTATGGTCGAAAATATTTACATGACCAAACTATACTTAATAGTTCTTTTTCTATTGTCGAATATTTCTGTTCTGTATCATCCAATGTTCTGGATGCATAAGCAATGGGGTTGTCGTTTGGAGGGTTGCCTTGAGATAAAACAGCTCCAAGGGCTGTATTTGATGCGTCGGTGGTTAATATGAATGGTTTTTCAAAATCTAGATACTTTAAAATTGGTGCATTTATTAATAATTTCTTTAGATGTTCAAACGGTTTTATGAATTGTGGGGAGTAATTTACTTTCGATCCCTTCTTTAAACATTTTGTTAGAGGTTTAGATATTTTTGCAAAGTCTTTGATGAACTTTCGATAGTAACCTGCCAGTCCTAAAAATGATTTTATTTCTTTTTGAGTCCTGGGAATTGGAAATTTTCTTACTGCTTCACTTTTTTCGGGATTTGGTTTAATACTTGATGTCCTAAATATGCTATTTCTCAATGTAAGAACTCGCTTTTATCTAGTTGTACCTTCAAATTTGCTTCTCTGAGTCTTTCAAACACTTTTTTTAATCTCTCAGTATGTTCTTGTAAAGATGTCGAAAAGATTATTACATCGTCTAGATAAACAAAACTTATCTCATTCTGTAGTCCTCGTAACACAATATTCATTATTTTTTGGAAGGTTGCCGGGGGGGGCGTTCTTAAGTCCAAAGGGCATTCTCTTAAATTCATAATGTCCCATATCAGTTGAAAATGCTGTTTTTGATGTATCAGTAGGATCCATTTCTACTTGATGATATCAATTAGCTAAATCTAGCGTACTAAAGTACTGCGCTTTTCCAAGTTTGTCTAGAATGTCAGTTATCTGTGGAATGGGGAATTTTTGGTCTATCATCTTATCGTTCAATTTTCTGTAATCAATTACAATTTTCCATTTCTGCTGTCCTGATGTGTCCAATTTCTTTGGTACAATCCATATCGGGCTACTCCAAGGTGAATTTGACTCTTGGATGATTTCATTTCTTAACATTTCTGAAATTTGTTTTTTCACTTCCGCTTTATGAATGTGAGGGTATTTATAGGTTTTCGTAAACCAGAGTGTTTCATCTTTCAAATTAATTTGGTGTTTTATTTTATTGATAAAGGTTAAAGGTGTTCCTTTGCAGTAAAAAATATCTCGATAATCGTAACATAACTTTCTCATCGTATCGTATTCTTCTTGGTTACAATGATCCAATCTCAAATTTTTTAAATTTTTTTTTCTCAAAATACCAGTTTTTTGATCCTCCTCGTATTTTCCGTCTATAAAATTTAAATCTGTTTCTTCAAATTTTTCTATTTTAAATGGTTCGAGTATTGTGATTTTTACTGGGTTTTCACAAGGGTTGATGATTGTCACACTAGTTTTTCGTAGTTTAAGATTCCTATTCCATTTTTCTTGTTTACTGGGATTTTTACAATTTGTTGGGTCTTTGGTGGAATGATTATTTCGCAAGATTTTTCTTTTTTGGGATCTCTGTTATAATATAAGGGTAGATTTGCATTAATTGACTCTAAACGCGATTCTTTTAAGTTATTTGTACGTTAATATGCGTTAAGAAATCTATGCCTCCGTAATTTTGGGAAAAATCAAATAAATAGAATTTATGGTACTCTGGGCAATTAAAAGATGGAAATATTGGAATGTGCATTATCTCGTTATGACTTGAGATTGCATGGGCTGTTTTTACTGTAAAAAATTCATCTTCAATAAAATCAGAAAATATTTCATAAGCTAATTCAGGTCTCATGAAGATTTGCCACTGCCGGTGTCAATTAAAAAGTATGCGTAGAATTAAGGTAGATAAATTATTGGTAATTGGTTATCCGAGTTTGAATTCATTATTATCAAACTGTCTCGTCTAATTCCTGGATTAAAGGAAAATTTTGGTCTGACTGGGTGTTAAGAACTTCGTTCTCATATTGCATTCTCTAATCAATGTCGTTTTGTTGCGTTTCGTCATATTGTTCGTCATTATAAGCATTTGGGTGAAAATCGTTGGGTTCCATAATATTTGGATCAAAATCTACGGGTTCCGTATTATACTGGTCAAAATCTGTGGGTTCCATGTTATTTTTATTTTGAATCATTTGATTTATATAATCATTCATTCTGCGAAGAATTGTCTTTGTGGTCGATTTCTGTGCATGACTGCGTTTCCGGACGATGTGTCCATCGGCTGAGGGTTATTTGTTCTAACTATCGAGGATGTTGCTTGCTATTTTGTTCCACGGTAAGATGGTTGAAAATTATTAATATTGTTTCTCTGCTAGAAATTATTTTGTCTCGGAGGATATAAGGGTATATTCGGTCTTATCATATGATTTTGGAAATTCTGCGGTCTTTGCATATTCGGATTTTGGACATTTCTTTGAGGATTATAACGGAATTGACCGTATCCTAAGAATTGGTAGGGGTTATTATTCATTCTGTTGAACATTCTGGGGTCTTAAATTCTGATTTGTCGGTGGATTTTGACTTGTTGGGATGTATTGGCCTATTTTGGTTATTAAATTGCCACGGTTTTTACATTGTATGAAGTTCTCTTCCTTTTGTGCAAAGCTTATTGCTTGTTCGAGGGATATTGGGTTTTTAAGTCTAACTATTCGTTGCATGTTATAGGGTAAATTGTTTATATACGCTTTTAAAATTAAACTGCTATACTCTTAGATTTTCAAAATTTTGATATTACGTGCTATATTTTCCATATTTATTTTTGCGAAAAGTAGACTAGTTTTATGGTTTCGTTCTTCTCCATTTTGAATGTTATAACGTCTTGCACTAGACAATCTATTGATCTTCTATCAGAAAATATTTCAATAATCGCATTTTTAACTAGGTCCCACGTATTAAGTTCTATGCGTGAGGCTATTAAATCAGCTGCTCGTCCCGTTAATTTAGATAAAATGGTGTCAAATAAGCACACATTTATAGGGGCATTTGAATCTTCGCGGTTTATGTGATTCGTAAGGAAATTATCACACGCATTAATGAATCTTGTGATTAATTTTGTATTCCCGTCGAATTGAGGGATATTATCTGCCTGATACCTAATTAAATTATAATTTGGGTTTGCCATTCTCAATAAAATAAAGTTTTCAAAAATTTCACGAAAAATTCAAAAATATAAAATGTATAAAAATATATATATGTGGATAAAATATATATGGATAAATAAAATATGTAAAATATGTAGAATAAATGTTATATCTTGAAATTAAAAATGTCTTAAAATTATGTTTCCTTTAACTTAAATCTGCTTAAATCTTTTGAAATTAACTTCGTGAAATATTCAAAAATTTCTTGCTTTCAGTCAAAATTCTCTGCTCTTTTTTTTTGAAACTCTCACTGCGTGAGCTTTTTAAAAGTTACCCACTGCGTGGTGTTTCTAAAAAGAAAAGAAAACTTGGTCTGTTGTTTCTTTCTTTTTCACTGCGTGAGTTTGTAAAAGGAACTCACTGCGTAAGCAAAATTGCTGAAAAAAAAAAAAAAATTCTGCTTCGAGAAAAAAATTGTTTCCCCACTGCGTGGATTTCTGAAAAATGTCAAAATTTCCACTTACAGATAAAGGATCTGCAGTTTCATTCTTCTTTGGAAATTCTTTGTTTCTTTGGAAATTCTTCTTGTTTCTTTGAATTCTTCTTGTTTCTGTGACTTCTGTGAACCTCTTCCAATAGGATGAACTTTGTCCTTCCTTGGATACCAACTATGACTCTCTGAGCGATGCTTGTCCCGTTGAGCCGCTCCAATAAGAATTTTTGTTGCCCTGATTTGAGTTTCTTGAACGATGCTTGTCTCGTCGAAATTATCAATAGGAACTTTTTTGTTACTCTGGCCTGGAGGGCTGAGATCTGTCTTTTTTTCGTTTTCCATTTGTTTTCGTTGATCGTTGAAACGAACCAGAATCTGTTTTTGCGCGGTGCAACTTTTTTGACTCTGTAAAAACAAGGTGTTTGCTTTTCAAAAGCTTTTATTTTTCGAAGGTTCTTTGGAAAACTTTTTAAGACACTTGATACATCAGACACACTCACTCTGCTTTTGTTTGTTACCTATATTTATAAACTTTATATGCTGATATGCAGAATGGTGCGATTAGATAAAGGAAATCTGAATTAACACATTTTATGTGTTTTAAGCATTTTATCAGAGTATAATTCAGAGAACTTTTTTATTTTACAACAAAGATAAAAAGATAAATAAAGAAGCAGCAAACCAAATAATAAAAAATATATTGCGATGCCATATACAGCCGGTCTTTGGGAACAAATAATTCATACTCTTTTAAAATATGACGTTAATGTTTGCCATAAAGCCCAAAATTTAGTGAACTTTTTATTTACACCCCTTAGAAGCAAAGTACCTCAAAAAAAGAAATCTAACGTAGTTTACTCCATCTCATGTCTAAACTGCCCAAAGAAATACATAAGAATGACAACACAATACTTAGACAATAGACTGAATGGTCATAAATACACCAAAAATGCTTCAGCTTCACTACATAAACATAAAACACAAACAATACATGAATTTGACTTCAAGAATACTAAGATCTTAACACAAGGACCAAACTATACAAAGCTGATATTTAAAGAGATGATTGAAATAAAACGAGAAAAAGAAACAATAAATGATAAAAAAGATATCATGCCATAATCTACCTAATTAAATAAATAAATATAAAAAATAATCTTAAACTACTAACTATAAGCAAAACATAAGAATTGAATGGTCGTATATAAAATATATAAAAACATCTTGCATAAAATACAAACTAATAAAAAACAGAGTTTTATCTCAAAATAAAAAAATATAAGCTACCTTGACTGTTAAAATAACAATCAGTTGATATCAGTTCACACAAAAAGAAACTCCAGGGTATGTTACTGAATTAAAAGATTTTTATTTTTGTAAATGTTTTTAGACAATTTTAAATTTTAACCTATAATTGTGAAAGTGTTTTTTAGAAAAGTAGATTTAATGTAAAAAAAACTTATTAAAGAAAAACTTGAAGAAGCACAACAAAATGTGCGAAACGTTGTTGTAAACAATAGTAAATTTTGTTTTAAATGACAACCAAAACCCAAGAAAAATATTACCTATTTTAAAGAAATGGTTGCAGAAATATATATATATATATATATATATATATATATATATATATATATATATATATATATATATATATATATATATATATATATATATATATATATATATATATATATATATATATATATATATATATATATATATGTGTATATATATATATATATATATATATATATATATATATATATATATATATATATATTTATATATATATATATTAGTATTGGGTATATCGTCAGTCAGTAAAACTTCTCAATCGTCATTCAGTTCTCTATATTTTGTTATACATTGACAACTTCATGAGGAGAAAAACTACAAAACAATAAACAAAAAACCGGTCAAGTGCAAGTTGAACTTGCACAATTAATGTTCCGTACGTTGATTGTTTTTAAAATAAAAATTTTTGTTAGGGTGGTGTAAAATGATCAGTGACTTCACACAAAACACACTCCAAATGAGTTTTCAACAAAGTTTGTTTCCAATCTTTACTGAAAACTGGTGACCTTGAAATTTTGGTTTTTTTCTATACCAGATAAATTATTAAAGGTAATGATAATTTTCGTTCAATCTATACCCCGTGGAGAATATTCCAGAATTTTTTCAAAATTTTTTGATCAGTACTTTTCGAGATAAGGTAGGGGATAGCGATTTTTCACGATTTTTTAAAAGTAATACGAAGAAAAGTGTGCGCAAGTATTACATTATATATATATATTTTTTACTCGTGTTTTTACAAGCTTTCATTTGACACCACACTCGATGACCTAGAAAAAAAATTTTTTTTTCACTTCCGATTTCACCCCTCTAAACGAATCCCTTAAGTCAAAATTTATGTTACGGTGATATAAAATGATCAGTGACTTCACAAAATAGACCCCAAATAAGTTTTCAACAAAGTTTATTTCCAATCTTTACTGAAAATTGATGACCTTGAAATTTCTTTTTTTTTTATATACCAGATAAATTATTACAGGTAATGCACTCGTGATAATTTTCGTTCAATCTACACCCCGTGGAGAATATTCCAGAATTTTTTCAAAATTTTTTGATAAGTACTTTCCGAGATAAGGCGGGTGGACAGCAATTTTTCGCGATTTTTTAAAAATAATACAAAGAAAAGTGCGCGCAAGTATTACATTATATATATATTTTTTACTCGTGTTTTCACAAGCTTTCGTTTGACACCACACTCGATTACCTAGTATAAAAAAAATTTTTTTCACTTCCGATTTCACCCCCCACCCCTTAAGTCAAAATTTAACTTTCAAAACTACATGCTCTGATGAGGCCATCAATTCCTGTATTACTACCAAATCTCAACTTTCTATGACCAATAGTTTCGGAGAAAATCGGGTGTGACAGACGGACAGACGGACAGACAGACGGACAGACACCGAAGTGATCTTATAAGTGTTCCATACGGAACACTAAAAAATATTCTTATTTTTATATATCACTTTGAACCTACTAATAATACTAAATACTGTGAAGGCCAACAAATAAAATGTACAAACTGGAGATGTTAAAAAACTTACCAACTAGAGAAAATCAATCATTTAAATCCATATTTTTTTAAAACCATGCTAAACTAACAAGACAAAAACTCTGTCAGTATTTTCTCCTACAAATTACCTTCTAAAATAAAAAAAGAATGCTAATTAGGTGCTACAAAAAAAAAGCAGGAAACTGAATTTTCTTCTAATGACAGTAGTAAGGCCCACTAACGGAAGAAGCTTTTATAAATTATTGTTAGGAGTTCAAACTTTAAGATATAATAATTTTTAGCCACGACTGTTTACCAATAGAATTGAAAAAATCTTGTATATGTTTGGCTAAATTTTTTGGTTTGAAAATGTCACGTGCTGCAGGGAAGTCACTAAAGCACTACAGGAGCGACATGTGTGCGGAAAAAGCGACTCACGTTGTTCTTGAATCGCTGTAAATTGTACTCGGTGGGAAACACAGTCTTGGGCAAATTATTTCAAAGTGATGATGTTTTTCATATAAAAGACTGCTTGAAAAGCGTTGTATGAGGAGTAACAAGCTGAACCTCCTACGGATGCGAAATATTAGCGCGAGGTGTATTTCTAACATGCACCGCTCTGGGAGGAATCAAGCGGGCCACATCCCTCGAACACTTTTCATGAAAATACTTGTAGAATAGACTCAAGTCGCCAACCGTTCTTCGATGGCAAATCAAGGTCGCTGGTCCGTTCCGGGTCTCCAGTCAGACGAACAGCTCTTCTCTGAATAGAATGCAGTGTATGTTTGGGAGCGGAGCCCCAAACATGGGAGAAGTATTCCATAGTTGGCCGAAATTGAGCTTTGTACAGAATTAACAGTTGTTGTGGAGTGTAAAACTTTCTGGTTCGAAATAATATCCCCAAATTTTGAGAAGCTCTCCTTGATATGCCTGCAACATGTTTATGTCAGGACATATATGTTAAAGAAATGGAGTGCCCCGACGTAACTATGTCGGGTTCAGCAACTTTAAATTTTCTAGAAAAAACTGTCGCCTTGGTTTTTGTAGCGTTAAATTCCACTGAGTTTCTGTCATCCCAAGATAGAATTTCTTCCAGGTCTTTGTTAAGTTGAATGACTTCCTGCTGTCTGCGGATATTCGTCTGAGTAGCCGATGTCCGAGCGTTCAAAGTGAATGAAGAGATAAGCGTACTGTCATCTGCAAAGCTGTAGATTGGATTCCCGATCTTTTCGAGCAGATTGTATGGAGCCTTGGGGCACACCGGCGTTCATAGTGAAGGTGTTAGAAAGAAATCCGTCGATTGCCACTCGTAAAGAACGCTCTCCGAGGAAACATGAGAGCCGCAAACAGAACTTTTCAGACATACCATAAGAGCGTAGTTTAGCCAACAGTCTATCGTGCCAAACACGGTCGAATACCTTGGATATGTCAAGAGCAACCGCTCGAGATTGTCCAAAGTGTTCAATTGCGTTGTTCCAAACATCTGTTACATAAATCGAAAGATCTCCTGTTGATCTATGTTTACGAAAGCCATATGGGTGGTCAGTAATAATGTTAAATCCTTCAAGATATTTTAGAAGATGCTTTTTTTATGACTATCGATATTATTGAAAGCAGTGCGATCGGTAGTTATTTGGCAAGGTCTTCTTGCCTTTTTTAAGTATCTGCTGAACTGGCACATTTCCAGCAGGGAGGAAATATTCCCTTTCTGTAGGATAAGTTGAAAAGTCTACAGAAAACTGGTGTTAGTTCGCTCGCACAGTTTTTGAGAACTATGGCAGGTTTTCCGTCAGCGCCAGAAACTTTTTTGTTGTCTAGATTCATTAAAATACGTTTTGTGATATGTTGTCTGAAGACAACATGGACACTATGGAAATAGTATGTGGTGTTTTTACTTAGAAATCGACAGTAGAATGTAAAGCAAAGTGTCCAGCCAACAAGTTCGCTTTCTCAACAGGTGTCGTTGCAATAGAATTATCTGGCCGTGTGAGTGGTGGTATGGTGGATTTGGTGAAATTTTGACTAACTACTTTAGCGACTGACCAAAAGGACCTGAAATTGTCGGGACAAGCGTGAAGATTGTTTCTAATTCGTTAATTGTGTGCCTCTTTGGTTTCGTCGATAATTTCTTTGCATCTGTTTCGGGCACGAACAAAAGTGTTACGATTTATGGTGCTAGGATTTTCACATTGTCGGTAGGCAAGATGTTTAGAAGAAACAGCTTCTTTGCATTTCCAGTCAAACTAAGGCTTGCCGTTGGAAAGGCATTTCTTCGAAATACCAGCCAAAATAACATCGAAAATCTCTCTGGCGCAGTCAGATGGGTCGTCCGATCGAAAACAAACGTCTAAAAAAGAGAAAGTTCGAAAATATTCCATGAGATCTTCCCATTTAGCAGATTTGTAGTGCCAAACCTTGCGCGGATCAGGCGCGATACTCGATGTCGAAAACAGTTTATGGTCGGAAGAACCTAGCGGCGGATTTACGGTGACCGTGTAAATCTCACGTTTGGTGGTTAAAAACAGATTAAGAAGACTGGCGAACTCCCCGTCTCGATCAGGGATTCGTGTTGGTTCATCAATAACCTGAGTTAAGCCATAACTGATTGAGAATGATTCAGCTTCACGACCTTGTTCGTCTGTAGTATTTGAATATTTAAGTCAGTTGATAGTGTGGACATTAAAGTCGCCCAGGATGGCAATTTCAGCATTTTGATAGTTAATTTGTAAATGATCTGTGTGTGCAAGAGAAGCGAAAAGTGTTCTAAAGTTAGTATCACTTGGTGGTCGATAGAGGATACAGATGAACCTTGTGGTTTGTTGAGTCGTTATTTTTAACCACATAACATCAAAGTTTGGGAGCACCAGAGCCTCTTCTCGTTGGCAAGAGCGGTCACTTCCGACAAAAAGACAGATTTCAAAGTTGCGCCAAAATCGGGAATAGAAGTAGTACCCAGGATAAAGATAGTTGACTGTGCTGGTCGATGAACTGACCTTGGTTTCACAGAGAGCGAGTATATGAGATTTATTTGATTGCAGGTGTTGGTGCACTGTATTTATGTTCGAGTTTAAACCTCGTATGTTGCAAAAATCTATTTTAAAATTATGATCTCTGCACCAGCCCCCACCCGGAGATCCGAACAGGGGCTATTTTATTTCTGGAATTTTTTGTATTCAGGTGCCTCATCATGCTATTTGGTCTCACAGTTCGGGACATCGGCACAGCCACGAAACGTTAAGCAACTTCACGCAGCCTAAGCCGATGCGATGGATCACACCGGGCGATGCTAGTGGGATCTGGGCATCTACCATCAAGGTTGTTTTTTAAGTCGCCTTCTACGATAGGCAGAACGTACAGGGGGAGGTATTCTACCCCGCTCCCCAAGAGGATCTCGCTTCCCCACGGGGATTATCATGCCAAGTATATATTATTACAATTCAACAATAGTATTTCTCTTAATTATGTGAATGAGAGCTATTTCCAATAGATATCTCAAACAAAATTTGCTCTGAGTGTATAAAATTCTGACTAAAAAACTATAATTTTAAGTACACCATATCGTCCGATGGATGTTATATATATATGAAATTAGAAATTAAAAACAAAAACAGTTGAAAATGTTAATATTGCCAATTGGCCAAGCGATCAAAATCCGATACTACGAGGGTAGATCAGATTTTCCGCTTAGTATTGTTCGGAGCGAGCCGCCACTTCTAGCAATGTTGGTTGGGTTTGTTAGCAGTGGGGAGAACGATCCGTTGGCCTGATTCAGTACTACAGCTCACGATATCGAAGCGAGATGTGCATCCTTCGATTGCGCAATGCGTCATTAATAAGTTTCTCACTCGTGAAGGCGTGAAACCAACCAAAATTCTGCAGGATTGACGGCACAGTTCGGGGATCAAACACTGTCAAGACCTCGTGTGTTCGTCTAGTATAAGGAGTTCATGAACCCACACCACAACTCCACTCGCAAAAAATTGGAGAAAATGAGTTGGACAACACCTGATCACCCTTCGTACAGCCCTAACCGATCTCCTTACGATTTTCATCTCTTTGGCCATTCAAAAAGCGCTGGAAGGCCAACTATTTGATGACGACAACTCGGTGGAGGGCTTCGTGTGCAATTGGTTACCGACACAGCGTCCTTCCTTTTACGACGACGGTATCAAAATGCTTACGATATGCTGGGAAAAGTGCATTTCCAAAGCAGGAGATTATGTTGAAAAATAATATTTACTTGGTTTATTTGTTATAGTAAATAAAAAAATAAAAAAAAATCCCGTTTATATTTGACCCACCCTAGTATTACAAAAGATCAAAAAGGTTTCCCAACGGAAGTAGTTACATTTTAAAAGAACTGGACGGTACCTCATCGGATTCAGCAATAAACACTGCAGGTGAAAGTGAATTAGAACCAAATATATTTGTAGAAATAATATTTCAATATTTTGTAAAATGCTTCAGTGATTATAATATAAGCATGTTTTGTATGTAATGTAAAAATTAACGTAACAAGAATTTGTTTACAACTTTATTCTGGGTTAGGGTAATTCTTTTGCTTGTCTTAGAAATTGATCTCGTTCAGATAACTAAAATTTTAATAGAAAATAATATTATTATTTTTATACAATTCAGATTAGTAAATCTAACCTATTTTATAAAAAAAAGAATGCATTTTGCTTAATTTTATTATTAAGGATTTATTACAGCTCTTTTGGGTTTTAAAAAATTTTCATATAATTTAGACCACATTCCACAATTCGTGAACATAGTACAATTTTTTTTTTCGTCAGCTTTCTTCAGTGTACGATTCTAGAGAAACCGTGTGTGGACTTATTTGCTTAAAAGCCTATGAAGTTAATTTTGTCTCTTCGAGATATGTCACGTACTGTCTAATGTGAATTAACTAATTATATAGAAAATTTTCTTATAAAAACAACGTAAGGTAGAATATAAGGATTTCTTAGTATTTTTTAAGGCCAACTATATTTTTTATGGTTAAATGCTCTTTAAATGTTACCTAATTAATTTTCGGAATTTTCGGTGTAATTTATTTTCAGTTGAGGTAAGAATATTTTATCTTATCCTTTTTAACCACGGCAGAAGACAAAACTTCTTCGCTTATCTAAAATTGTGCTTTTTAATTCTACAGGTCAATTAATTTTTTAAAGTACTCGTATTTTTTTTCCTTTTTTTTATTTTTAAGTACTTATTTTTTACCGAATATTTTTTTTAAAGTCGTAAAGTTCAACAACTGCTGCTGGCTGCTTTACGGGGCCAAACGGCGTTTTTTTTCTGGATGAAGAGAGTATTCTAAAAATAGTAAAATATATTGCAATTATTGGCTCTTTGGGCTGAAAAAGAACACACCTAAGATTTGTTTATCAATTTGAACCATTTTGTAATTATCCAAAATTGTTCAGCCCATAAGCAACGCCTTTTGGCGGGGAGAGAGAAGGTTCTATTAAATAATAATGAAAAATATTTATTATTTTAACAGGCGATCTTTTAATTTATGTCATAGATATTTGGAAGAACGCAATTGAACATTTCGTATAATCTCGAATCCTTACACTTTATATATTCAAGGCATTCAATCGTGTCTGGCATGATGGATTGTTGGCTAAACTATGCTTCATACTAAGACTAAAAAGTTTTGTTTATGGCCCTCGTGCTTCCTCAGAGAGCGTTCTTTACGAGTGGCAGTCGACGAGTTTTTTTTTCCAATACCGTCACTACCAAAGCCGGTATGCTCCAAGGTTATATACTGTCGCCTACTCTCTTTTTCATTTACATTAACGATCTACTGGAATGGACCAGGAATCCAATCTATAGTTTTGCAAATGACAACAAAGTTATTTCTTAATTCACTTTAAATACTCGAACATCGGTTAATCATGCGATTAAGTTTTCTCTAAAAAAGTTAACGTTGCGGAACCCGATCTCTTTATATCTGGAAATTCCATCCATATAATATCGTCACTCAATTTACTGGGCATTAACTAGGGAGCAAATATGTCTTAGCATGAACATGTAGCATGCATAGCAAAGATAACTTCTTAAAAACACCATCATCCCTTTGAAATGAATGTATACTAGGAATACACGTAGCACTGGTACGTCACATCCACATAAATTTCAGGTTGTCTGGAGAACTCTTTGGAATTATTTGCGCAGGACTGTATTTCTCATCGAGTATAAATTACTATGATTTAGGAGGAACGCGATTCGCTTTTTTCACACAAGCGTCGTTCTAGTAGTGCCTGTGAAATCACTTTGTAGCCCATGTACTATGCTCATAAAAATAACAAAATAATAGGGAAATAATCTAGCAGTGAAACGGCGTTCCGCTACACAACAGTCTTGAAGAAACTGATTTTTTAAATTAAACATTTCGGCACTACTAGAACAACGCTCTCTGAGGAAGCACGAGGGCCATAAAACAAAACTTTTTAGAATTACCATAAAGCATAGTATATGTAGATAATATATATATATATATATATATATATATATATATATATATATATATATTTACTATATATGTGACAGTCAGAGAGAGAGAGAGTGAGTGGGTGAGTGAGTGAGAGAGAGAGTGGGATAGTGAGAGAGTGAGAGAGCGAGAGAGCGAGAGAGCGAGAGAGCGAGAGAGCGAGAGAGCGAGAGAGCGAGAGAGCGAAAGAGCGAGAGAGCGAGAGAGCGAGAGAACGAGAGAGCGAGAGAGCGAGAGAGTGAGAGAGAGAGAGAGAGTGAGAGATCGAAAGAGTGAGAGAGTGAGAGAGTTAGAGAGTGAGATAGTGAGAGGG
>CM032452.1:31469089-31625181 GCA_019049505.1 Pachyrhynchus sulphureomaculatus
AAAAAAAAGTAAAATAGGGAAAAATAGGAAAAAAGAGTGGGAAAAAAATGGAATATTAAACCACAGGAAAAGGATTTCCCCGCGAACTTGCCATAGACTTCATACCACATATATCGCGAAACTTCGTTTCTCTGAACGAATAGCATTCCGCCATGTACAAGAGCCACCCAGACGTTCACGAAAACGTCCCGTCCTTACCCTCCGCGAGCTCAGAGACTAACTGAACAAGCACTCCTAGGTAACTGACTCCCCCTCATCGATCCCCGGTGGTAGATGCGGGCTCGATCACTCGTATCAAAATAAAATCGAGGTCATACTTTCCGACAGACCCCTGTATTCACTCATACGTCTAAACTCACAGTATTTTACCTCACAACCAGCGTTAAATCGGAGTTGAATCCGAAGACTACTTGTAGCAAACTCTAGAGAAGTTAGAAACATGTCCATCATATGGACAGCATTCAACCACTACCTTCTGTACACAGCTTCCCGCGCAACAATCTCTCAGGGCTGCCAAGTCGATTAATAATACACACGCCGCGATTCTCTCCGCTCCCTCTTTACCAGAAATAAACGTTGTACATTCATCCTACGCACACCTGTTCTAGTTTACCTGCGCCAATGCCGGTTTTCAGTTCGTCGATAGGTGACAACCACATCGACCAATATACGTAGTAGGGCCCAATTATTTTTTTCCACGAGCCACCGTGGTGCCTGCAGCAAGCGGAATGCTTGCGCCACGAGACCGAACAGATAAGATATTGCTGGTTTCAGAGATCATCACTCTATCCCCTGCCGTCCCTGTGGTTCGTATCCGTTGGCTGCTCAATGGGGACGTTAGTCACCGCTTTGATAACGTCACTTTACGCACCCACCATCCATTGTACGACTCCGTTAGATTTCCAAGTATCATTCTCGCCTACTTATGCATACTGCTTTCCTCTTCACCCCACACCCCTCATCACCATTTTAGTTGTATCTTGGTTAAACTCGCCAGTTTTCATATTTCTTTTCCCGGTCCCTTTTTGTTATTTCAGAGTGTAGCCAAGATAAACCACAAGTGGCTTAGTAGCTGACTTGCGCATTGAGCCCTAAGTTACCGTTTCTTACTCTAACCATTTAACCGCGAGATAGTAGAGCTCTACTCCAGTGAGCCCTTTACCGCGAGAATCCGAGGGGTGGCGACCGGCTATTTGACCGTTAGTTAACCGACCAAAAGTCCTATTCCACCGACAGGGAAAAAAAGAGAAAAAAACGAAGACTCGCGCGCCAAAGCGAACGCTAAGCGTGATTCCGCAGTAAGGCGTTTTACTGTCCAAACGGGGTGCACAGAGAAGACGCTTCTTGTCAGAACAGGTTCGCGGTATACCCTTAAGGTAGTTCACTCGTGACAATCGAAGACAAAAGAATAGTCCAACAAGGATAGTCCGACAGTAAAAGACAAAAAGTTTATAAATACTTAATGGCAGAGTATTTTATTTTTGTCGGGGACTGTATTCGATACATGGAAACTTTCATATGCAGACACACTCTAATACAACCACACTTTTAATGAAACTAAATGTGGCAACGTTGTCAATGCGTATACCTATAGAAGTAACATTTATATAAGTGTATTTATTATATTTTGTGTTGGTTTATTCTTTAGACCATATTACTTCTGTTTTAAAATAAAAAAAAAATAATTAAATAAAAATTCCTTTGATTATAATTAATTGCGGCATAAAGGCAAATTTGCCAGGAAAAGCTCATCAATAAACGCTAAAAAAAGTATTTCGGATCTATGAATGACGCGATTAAAATAAAAACTGAAGAACTAACAAGTATAGTGGTCGAAGGATCGTTGAATTAGAATTGAGTTAGGTACAAATTTAAAGTGTAGAATCATGAGAAACGTTTAGGTCTTAATTCAATATTAAATATTTCTTATGATGAATGTTGGGTTATAACGAAAGTACCGACTGATAAAACGCTCGCTAGTTTGCGCATATATACAATATTTAGATATATATATATATAACCCATATATACATATATATTTTACATATATACATATATATACACCCCATAGAAACGTTCAAATATTAACACCAAGCTAATACCCTTCCAGGGTATCAAACTATTTATTTATTTTCAATAAATACATTCCTTACCTAATTATTTAATTCAACTATTATTAATATAAATTTTTTTTCATATTTTTAGAATCTTAATTATTTGAACTTAGGCCAGCTCCCATGATTTGTCGGTACGTGTCATCGTTTTTCACGGCTGTACTCGGTACCGACTCAGTACCAAAAACATTGCCAAAGCCTACAGATTTTCAATGAACCCACCCGACTAGCGCGGGTAAGCGCGTCCCGCGCCGAGCGGGAGTGGCTCGGTATACCCCCCCCCCGCTCCCTCGGTAGAAAATAATCAGATCGTTCACTCGGGATTTACCTTGCGCGTACGTGCGAGTTAGATTAAAATAGCGGCAGAGAAAGATAGATTTTCCATGTGATTTTAGAAAAATTGAAAAAATTATCCTTTGTTATAACAATGCATAAAATACCAGAGTATTCAGGAAGAGACGCACCTGAAAGAGCACCTGGCCGAAATATCAAATAAAACTTGTTTCGTCAGGTATTAACTGTTTTTTTATTGATTCCTAGTTAAACACAATAATTTTACTCTCCAACGTAAGCACAGCTCTTGGAGTAACTAAAATACCCTAAGTTAATAAATTTTCGTACTGTGCTGCCAGATGGTCTTAGGATTGACATGAATTGACATCTTGTTTCGAACGTTTGGAAGGTACGAGCACTTGAAACTTTTGAGTCTTTCATTCCAAAGGCACATTCGATAGTTTTTACGTGCCTCTAGCGTGTTCTGTAATCATCAATTCTTTTAGAATTGTGGATTCCCTGCCCTAGAGTAAGGTCACAATATGCTGCATTTCAAAGAAAATGCATTAACTGCTACAAAAAAAATAAGGCCCTTCTTGTAGTGTGTCATCATGAGGGTAACGGAGATGCTGTGAGGTATATTAAGGCCGTCTCTTTCCAACCAAATAGCTCAAAGCCGAAGCTTGAAACTAACTCCGCCATCCCTATTTCGTCCAACATAGCCCGTGTCAAACATGGTAAAAGCAAGCCATCGCACAGTATGGTCGATTAGTACAAGGGGGATAGCTGGACAAAATTATTTTTTCACTTATTTCAATTGTTTATGTATATTCTAGGCATATTAAGTTATTTTAAGAAAAAATTCATCGCGTTGGTTTTTTTTATGGGCGTGGCTAATTTTTTCCCCTAAATTAGTCAGCTACGCAGACATATTTAACGATAACTCGGGAACAACTTGTCAGATTTTTATAAATAAAACATTAAAAAAATGCGTAACAAAATTTTATTAAAGTTGATTGAATATTATTTTATTCTATCTTTTATCGTTTTGGAGTTATTTAGAAATTAATGGAGAGAAAAAAATTTTTTTGGTGTAAAATTCATTATTTTTTTCGGTAAAAAAAAAGCGCAATAACAAAAGAAAAACAAAATATTATACATTTTTCTGACAGCTGCGTATCTGGAAAATAAAATAAGGTATTAATCATAAAAATCGGTTAATAAATGTGGGTTTTATTCACAATTTATCGCAGGTACTCAATATCGATAAAATTTGTGTAATACAGCCACCCTTGCATATCGCGGTAGGATTGCATCAGCTTAGCAGGTAGATAACGGAACTAAAGGGCAAGGGTATTTGTATGGTTTTATTAAGAATTAAAAATTATAATACAGTGTCTTTCATTTAGCTGCATTTCGCTTACCTGTATTTTTTGTCCAGCTGCACAAAACATTGTATAAACAAAAACAAAATATTCTGCGTATGTGCACGAATTTTTCTACAAACTTGAATGTGCAAACTAAATGAAAGACACTGTATTATTATTTTTAATAATAACCAGATGAAAAATCATTTATTGCATTTGTCAATTAAAAATAAAAACAATTAATCCATATTACTTAGTTTTATTGACACAAAAAGGATAAACTCAAATAATACCTGCCTTTCAGGTAGGTAACTTGTGCATTATACATACATAAGTAGTTGGTATTTTAAAATGTTTTTGATTTTTTTTTAAGGTACATATTTTTTGCTGTTCGGTTCAAAAAAAAAATTGTTTTTGAAAAATTCCAGTCAAAAATTGTTTTTGTTTAATTTTAAAATAAATGTTATAAATTCTCTGTAACAAATTTAGCATAATGACACTGACTGTAATTATATGTAAAATAAAAATACTCATTTATTGATAAAGAAAAATTTACAAGTCAAGGTTTACATGCTTAGTACAAGCACTATATAACTAAAAATAGTAGCTGAACCTAATAATCATCATCAGAGTCTTCTGATGAGTCGTTTACTGTATAATCGTCATCATTTTGTGGCATTGTGCGACAATATTGATAACGATTCCAATCTTGACTCTTCTATGCTAGGGCTTACAATTAACTTTAATACATCTGTACATATTTTTTTCCGGCTTTTTTTGGGAATCCGCTCGAAGGCTATTGATCAAAGGATCAGATGTTATAAAATTAACATGCAACAGTAAGTCTCTATTCGTGGCAACACGCGAGCACTTGCGGGTGTTGTACTCCCTAAATCTGCGGCAATCTTTGTTCCGTGCTTCTTGAGCCTCTTCGGAAAGCTGCCCAATTGGAAGCAATGCCGCTTTGATGACTTCTGTGCTGTGAATTAATATTTTTATGCACAGTAGCAGGCATACAGTACCACGAATAGAGACTAAGATAATGTTTTTCTGGTTTCAAGACAAAATTTTTTTGAATTCAACTAAGTTTTTATCTCGAATCCAGAAGACAATGTTCTCAAAATAACATCAAACTTTTTTATAATTGTAACATCCAACCCTGTGATCTGAGCACATCATCTCAGCATTCTTAAAAAAGCGACGGGCTGTATTTCCATCATTTGAAGAACCAAATCCTGGCTTTGGTTTATCTACAATGAGTCCATCTCGTTCCTTAATTTTCAATTTGATTTCCTCGGAACGAACTTTGATATCTGCTTTGTCTTCGTTGCTTCTAGCCTGCCATTTCTTAATATTCAACTTGTAACTGATATGTAAAAGACATTCGAAGCAACGAATCCAAGCATGAAGTGTAGATAAACCAAAGCCAAAATGTTCTTGATTGCTGTTAAACATCGCGGGGTCATCGTTCATCGTCTTGGAGGTTGGCACCACAGCATGAAACACTTTTGGGATGAACTAGTTTCCGTTAAGGCGTTACACACCTTTCCGTCTGTCAATGTCAGCAAAAGTTCGTGTTTTACAGAGATTTTGAGAATCACCAAAGTTGATAAGTGTTGGAAGAAGAGCATTAACTTCTTCCAACAATCTATTTGTCTCCACTAACGTGAAGTCGTTCGTTTCTTTGGCAAATATAAATTTGATTGGGCGACAATACAAAGTTGATGAAGGCCGAGGATTTTGCCAAATAATTTTGGACCATCATATAACTTAAGGGGAACTAAAAAGAAAATACGAAAAGATACTCGTCCGTATATTCGGTGTTCTCAAATCTCTGTATGTGCTGTGCCCAGAACTTCCATCACATCCCCATTTACTAACAAGTGTAAACGATGAACTTGTTGGGAGCACACTGCTGATAACTTCATTCTGTGCTAATACTAGACGTTCCACTGTTTTATTTAATAAGGCTTGCAAATTTATTTCAGCACGAGTTTCCTCTGCAGGTAACAGGCCTGTTGGACTTTTTTAACGAAAACATATGACGGAAACACATTATGCCCCGCCTTCATGGACCACTTCCTAGTTTGTTTGTAAGAATGCGTTGTTGACTTAGAATCTATATAGTAAGCTAAGGCTTCGTCACTACTTAATTGCCTAGGATTAACGGAACTGGTATTTTTTTAGACTTAATAATATTATCTGGGCTCTCACTAATGTCTCTAATCACATTGGCAATTTTCCTTTGTCCTGCTGAACGCACAGCAATTTCGGCAGCAGTCACCAATTCACTGACACTTCGGGATTCTACGAGATCCACGACGCGACGTTTCTTCGTCTTAAACGACGATTCCTCGAAATCTCTGCGAGGTCTTCCTGCAGGAGTCACATTCTCACTTGATGTTGAAGGTTGTGGCGCAAAAGAACTCGCAGTAAACTGTATATCTGCTTCATCCAACCAATTCTTATTTTTAATTAAAAAAAAACGCTCCTTCGACTTTCCTGAAGCCAACCATTTGGCACCAAACTTATTAGACAAGTTGGATATCTTCAACTTTATTTCTTTTTGGCTGCTTTTAGTAATGTCACCAAAGTGAAAATTTTTGAAGAAAGAAAGTCATATACACGCGAGTTTTTTTCATTCTTCGTGTGTTTTCATCAACCACTCCTCAAAAAAGGCTACCCTTGAATAGAGTAAACGTGTTCTGGAAAAAAAGAAAAAAAAAACATGTTGTACTGAAGTGTGCTAAACAATATGTGTATTTTTACGAAAAATAAAGTTATTTCTGTGTAATATCTAAAAACTAGCCCGGATAGAGGTGAATGTCTGTATATTCTGAACTTTCAAAGTTTTTTTTTTAAAAAAAAAAAACACGCTAAAATATATATAGGCTATTTAAAAAAAAATACTAAAAATTCAAATTAATAGATTCTGATTAAAAAAATACATTAAAAAATAGTACTTACCCTCAGTATTAATATTCATCACAAAAACTTTCACAATATTACAATATGTCACTATAAGATGTGCACGAAAGTGTCGCTAAATTGCAACTGATTGATTGAAAGAGCTGCATTAAAACTCATTACCTGACTTCTGACGCTTATGACTCGCCACTTGCAAATTTGATAAACAACCTTTTCTCGGAATTCGGGGTTTGGTGGTGTTGTTTACGTTTTGCAAATAAGATTTCCTGGAAATCATAACATAAATTTTGTCCACCTAGCATGTTCTACGCGACACACTGTGCATCGGTATCACATACGGCGAATAATATGATTGAATGATAGCCCTTATAATTGTAGTTTGTTTATTCCTGAATTTGGCATTCGTTGAATTCTTATGTGTTTGCCATCCATAGCACCCAAACAATTAGGTATATTCCAAAGTTCATAAAAACGATTTGATATGTCTTTCCATTTTTCTGTGGATGGTATTGCCATATATTCTGGTTGTAGTATCGTCCAGATTGCCGCAGTAGTTTCAGCTATTATATCAGATATGGTGCTATCTCCTCTAGCTAAATATAATGCCAGTGAGCTGAATGTATTTCCAGTAGCGAGGTATCTGAAAAATAAAAGTTCAATAATAAATCTTTTCGTTAGAGATACACACATCTGCAAAATCTATCAAGTTAGATTTTAAAAACCCATTCCTTATTTTTTTTCAGTTAACCAAGGAGAAATGGTGCAAATAAGGACTACTTTTTTAAGACGTTTGAAAACCCAACCAAATGATTCGAAACCAAAAAAACCATATTATCTTAAGGAACATTTAACATTCATTTTACCGTACGTAAAACCACTCAACCAATCTCCTAACCGTGGCAATATTCCATCCAAGAGCATGATATGAGCCCGATCGACGAGGAACCTATAGAAGAAGAACAAACCCCAAATTCAGTCACTGACGAATCGCAAGGTATTAGACAACCTGCTCCATCAGAGCAGTCTACATCAGCAGCTACTTTAGCACCAGCTACTTCAGCATCAGCTACTAAATCACCAAATATTCAATTACACGAAATGTGTAAACGCAGGAAAGTGATGCTAATGAGGTTGATGATACGATGATTCAATTCTTAAAAAGAAAACTGAAAAACAGAAAGGACCCAATTAATGTCAAAATGAAAATCCATGTATGAATCTTTTTTTTTTAAAAGTTTACTAACATGACAGAACAACAAATACGGACTTTTAAAATTAAAGTTTTGCAACTTATAGACGATATTAAACAAACCGGACAATCACCAACTACTTTAACGAGAAATTCATTTTATGTTTATTCTCCGATATCGTCTGTTAGTACCCCTGCACCGATAGACCATCAGCAATTTCCATCTCCATATGAAGGAAGTTCGTCGAGCGACATATCCAAGCACTACTCGAGCACAAACATTACCAAGCACTCGAGCGACTACTCCAGCACAAACTCTAGCGGCCAGTCCTCCGGTTCATATGCCCTATGAAAATATAATTCCTTGATCTCCCAACAACGATACTTATTCATATGTACAGCTTCCATAAGATATTATTTTTTATAATACATAATATGTTAGAATTTAATTGCTGATTGAATAAACACTTACGTAAATATTTAATTTATATACTTACCTCAAAGTAATTAGTAACCCCTCTTCAATACTTACACATTCCTTAAATCTTGTATTTTGTTTTGTCATAGATGGTGCAATATGACGTAAAAGTTCGTGATAAGTTTGCTTTGACATCTTGTACATTGATTGGAATTTTGAGGCAGTAACTAATAGTCGCCAGTTAATATTTTTTCCTATGTACAGATATCGCCAGTAGCGCTTTCTTCTTTTACGTGAACGCATATAAATATAACAAGCCAAAATATCGTCTTCACTCCATGATGACATTCTCTCGCGATGGCGGCACAGACTGTTCTGCAGATTCTAGCCCGAAAATAACCGTCAAGTATGGAAATAAAGGCGGCATCGGTATCGTCTCGGTAAAGCAGTAAATACCTAGTACAAATGCCTCACCGACAAATCAGGGAGCGGCCTTACTTTTGAAGGTGCTGTTCATTTGGGTTTCGGGTACATTACATTGAACAAACTACTGGCTTCAATGAATATACCTTCAATTTCATGCAATTTATAGAACAGTTGTAGGCATAGTGCAAAAGAAGAATGTCAATTAATTATTAACCGGATTGATTAATTGAAGGAAAAATTGTAAGAATAAAAAATTTTGGGATCTGATGTTATTGAAAATAGTATCACTGAGAAATAAATGAATATTAAAATATAATTTGTTTTTTTAATCCGGTTTTTACAACGTCCTTCTCCGCCCTCCGATTCTCAATCTCCAGCCGCCTCGGTCAGTCCAGTCTCCAGGAAGTAAATTTCTTTCGGACATGTCACCTTGGGTCTTCCTTTTTTCCTACATTCCTTTGGGTGCCATTTCAGAATTTGTTTGGGAATCCGTTCCTCCTCCATTTTCTGTACATGGCCGTACCAACATAGTTGTTTTTCCTGGATTTGTTGAATTATATCCGTTTCCATCTTCATCATCTCCCTCATTCTCTCACGCCTTATTTTGTCCAATCTCGATACTCTGGCAGACCGTCGCCAGAAGTCCATTTCGGTTGATAGAGGTTTACGTTTTTGTTGTTGATTGGTTTGCCAGACTTCTGATCCATACTGCATTATGCTTTTAAAAACAGTATTGTACAGGGTGAGTCAACGATAGAGTAAAGTTCATTATCTCAATTGTTTCGGGTATGGCGAAAAAATTTTAAATACAATAGTTTTAGGGAATTGTAAGGTGCACAGTTTAAAATTATTTTTGAGTATACAGGGTACTTCAAAAAAGTGTGGCCGATATAACATATGTTTTTTTAAATCGAACATCCTATTTTCTAATTTATTTTTAAATTTTGCGTAAAATTTTATTATTTTTTTATTAATGTTTTATACCTAAACCTAGTAGTTTTTCTAATATTTCAATTTTTTTAAAAAATACTAGTTTTCAGTTTTGTAAAAAATTGCCAGTAGCGCCATTGTTTCTGAACGTGGAAGACTCATAATTGGTACGAGCGTTCTATAGAGATGAAAAAAAGATATATGTAAAGAAATTTGAGTTAGATGCTGCAAGGTGTTCAAAATAAATTTATGCATTTCGATTATTTTAAACTGAAAAAAATCTCAAATTTTTTAAACGGCACACCCTGTATATGATTATTTTTTCTGATAGATTTTACAAAACCCTCCAATTTTTATTAAGTATGCCATATCCCTATTTCTAATAATTTTCGATTTTTTTTGAATTTTTCAATTTTTTATACCCTTGTTTTTAGTACACCTATGCTATTGTGAAAACATAAAACAAATAGTTAATAATAAGTGAGTGAGCTTGCTTAACGAGTATGAGGATGTGCATATATTTATTTAAGCAACATTTTGCTACATAGCTTAGTTAAAGGTGGTGTAAGAACACTAAAACTTAATATTTTTCGGTTTTTAAGGCAAATGTAGATTCAGAACATTTAAAGATATCCGACATAATAGTTTTATTCCATAATTTTAATAATTATACAGTTTTACATTATTTATTTAAATGTATTTTTTTCACGTTAATAGTTTTCTGGCAACTTTAAGTGTGTTTTCTGAAACAACCTCACAGTGGATGCCTCTTTTTATGGTTCCCCTCAAGGGCTAGTAGAGTCTTAGACTCTACTAGTACGCGGAGTGGCGCCCTCGAGGTTCCTGAGTCACGTTGTTTCGTCCTGTCTGTTTGTCTGTCCAGTAAATGTTCAATGGCTATCTCAAGGTGTGAGAGAACGTGCCGAGGAGATGAATGGCTCAGCCAGCATAAGTCATTAATGGTTCCTGCCAGACACCGGGAGATCTCCGACAGAAATTCAGCTTTACTATGGTATCCAAGCTATGCCATAGCCGACCACCCCCTCCTAGGTCACTCGTGGGACTCGTATGTCAAAAAATAAATTTTTATTTCCCCCTCTAGGCGGTCTAAAAAGGCCTAGAATTGAGTTACATCCAAATACCCCCCAATAAACAATTACGACAGATTCTTTCAAATAACCCTCAGCGAACGTACTTTTAAAACAATGTCACCATTTTTAATAAACAAATCTCTACACAGTCCTACTTTGGAAATTTAGCTGACATTCGCAAACAATCTGACGGCTTCCTGTTAACAGAAGCGTCTAATGAAAAATAATACATGCCGGCAGGAAAATACACACACTTCCACGATCACGAAGTCTTTAACTCCCCCCATAAATCTCTTAATTAGTTAAGGAAGTGATCAGATGCTCCGACCTGTCCAACTATTCGGACGAGGAGATCTTGGAGAATTTAACGGAACAGGGAGTGATCAATATATACAGAATTCCTCCAAAGAAAGGCACTAACAAGTCATCGTCAACGTTCATATTATCATTCCGTATGCATCAACTACCGAAACAAATTTCAGCAGGTTTTTACTAACTTAGAGTACGACAATATATACCGAACCCAATACAATGCTTTCGAGGCCAAACATTTGGACACAAAGCTGCCAGATGCTCTAATTAAGAAATTGGTCCCTCATGTGGACACCTTTCACACACGGAGAAACCATGCCCAACCATCTCCAACTGCTGTAACTGTCAAGAAAACCACTCTCCTAGATACAAGGGATGTCAAGTTTACAAACAGGAATTCGAGATACAGAAGATTAAAACCCAACATAAATGACCCTACTTTGAGGCAAAGAGGAAATACTCAAAATTATTTCCCACAATAGACACACCTTACAGCTTGGTTTACCGAGAAACAAACCTCAAATGGCCACCATAAGCATCCAATGTGAATTCCCAACAACAACACCCTCTTCTCCTACTCTCTTCCCTCCAACTACATCCTCAAATCCCTCTCTTCTCCCGTTCAACATCAAATCTTTACAATCCACCCGTCCTACATCTAAAACCACTCAATCCTCCTCCTTCCATTCCTCTCCGTCCCAAAAAAAAAAACAAGACAGAAACAACATCTTTAATCCCAACAATCTCAAACTCATCCAAGACATCAGCATCAATATCCAAAAACAAGTCTATAACAAAATCAACCACTCTTCCCCCAAAACCAACTTCCACACCCAAAACAACCTTAAAAAAGAAACAGAAGGGCAGTTCGGCTAAATTTACCCCAATTTCAACTGCGGAATCACTTCTGAACATTTCCACGCCAGATTTCATGGAAATAGACCACTCTCTTTCTCAACCCAACTCGAAGAAGAGTTAAAAACTTCTTATCATAACATTCAAACCCATAATTCAATGGAATCTGAATGGATTTGTACCCAGAATGGAAGATTTGGCAATATTAATTTAACACCCACAGACCCTCCATACTTGCCCTCCAAGAAACGAATTTTAGACCAAACTCACATATTAAAATCAAAAACTATGACACACTCTACAACAATAGACAGGACACCGCCAGAGCATCGGGTGGAGTAGCTTTATACATTAAAAAGTCCTCGATTGTGAAACAATTCCTTTACAGACCAATCTCGAGGCAAGTGCAAGACAACCGTTTGCTCGCTGTATCTTCCACCATCGGACCATATAACTCCCCAAGACATCACATCCCGAATAACTCAATTTCCTCCCCCTTCTGGGGGACTTCAACGCCCAGAGCGGGACATCGCGATCAAATTCCACTAACACTCGCGATAAAACTCATCCAAAACATCACAGATAATTCACATCTCATCCTCCTCAATCATCCTTGCCCTACTTATATTTGTTCCCCCACAGGCACTATGTCAAACATATACCTCACGATATGCAGCCACACCATCGCCCATAAATTCACCTGGGACATTTCTCAAGATACCCATGAAAGTGACCACTTTCCTATTATAATACGCTCCTCTAAAACCCATCCCACATCCTTATCCCCTCATCCAAAATGGATTGTTAACAACGCAAACTGGGAAAAATTCTCCAAATCAATCTACACTCCCTCTTCACCAGTCCAGGACACCAACAAGTACATCAATGAATTCAATAATATCATAACCGCCGGAAAATCATCCATCCCAACTCACATCCCACACCAACATAACATCCCTGTGCCTTGGTGGTCATAAGAATGCCACACAGCCCTAAAAAACAGAAAATAAGCCCTCAACCAATTCAAGAGACATCCTTCCACAGAAACCCTAATCAACTATCAAAGATTTAGAGCACAAGCAAAGAAAACCTTCAAAAAGGCCAAAACAGATTCATGGAGAAATTTCGTCTCATCCATAAACAAACCAACTTCCCCTGGCTCCTTATGGCACTCCATCAGAAAAATGAGAGGATTCAACTCTGGGCTCATTCCCCACTTGTTAGATGGCAACTTCATCACAACAGACCATCAAACCATTTACACACTTCTAGCTGAACAACTACTACCAATCATCCCTTCCCCCATCCTAGATTCCTCTGTTCAATCCTCTCCTGTATTAAGCATTCCAAAACACAACTACAATAAACCTTTTTCGTTTCATGAACTCCAAAAAGCCATTCACAAATCCAAAAACTCCGCACCAGGCCCAGACAGTATACTCCAAACAATGACAGCTCATTTACCAAAACCAACCCTTCTATCTCTCCTTGATTATTACAATCACTTATGGTCTCGCAGTCAAATACCGGAAATATGGTTAAACTTAATAGTGGTCCCCCATCTACAAAACTGGCAGACGAAGAACATTCCCGTCCAGCTTTAGACCGGTATTCTTAACCAGCCATGTTTTCAAGATCCTTGAACGCATGATGAACACCCGCCTGACTTGGGAAATTGGAAAAAAAAAAACGGCTATCCCCACACCAACATGGATTCAGAAAGTATCATTCATCTCTGGACTAGTTTACATCTCTATATTCTGACCTAAATCAAGCCCTCCAACGCAAATTACATTCAGCTGTTATATCCCTAGACCTAAAGAAGACCTTCGATAGGACCAATCATAAGCTGATTCTCTCCAAATTCACAAAAATGGGAATTGAAGGAGAGCTTTTTCAATTTATTCAAAAATTCCTGAACCGTCGAATATTCAAAGTCAGAGCCAATGAACATATTTCTGACACATTCTCCATATCTACAGGCGTCTCTCAGGGATCTGTCATCAGCCTAACATTATTCAATGTGGCTATAAACTCCTTGACTGAGCTCATTCCCAATCAAATAAAATACAAGCTGTTTGTGGATGACATAGTCTTTTACCACCCATCAAATTCATCCCAAATGCTCACCAACGAGGTGGAAATAGCACTAAACTCCATCGAAGAAAGGGAGACTGAAAATGGATTTAAATTCTCTCCATAGAAATCGGCAAACATCCACATCTGTAAAGGAACATCATGTCCTCGTCTAAATCCACTATCATTAAATGATTTACCCATACTAATGACAACCTCGCACAAAAATCTTGCGACAGATTTTTGATAGTAAACTCAATTGGATCCCCCATTTAAAACATCTCTGAGACCGAACCTTCCAGGACCTCAATCTTATACGTGCTCTGTCGAACACCTCATGGGAATCCGATTTTCAATCAATTATGACCATAATACTACCAAAAATTAGATACGGAGATACCCAAATAAAGGAAACACTAGAACCAGTCTAAAACCAGGCTATGAGAGTGGCTTCGGGAGCTTTCAGAACTTCTCCGGTCCCAAGTCTCCAGTCCATCACCTCCACCCCTCCCCTAGCAATAGACAGAGAACACTCCCTCATCAAATACTTCTTAACATCTCTAAGCAGATTGAAACAAATCAACCTACCAAACCCCCTAACGAATTAATCTTTTCCCTTCAAATTCATTACAATACAGAATCTCATCCACTTTAAACTCCCTCAATATATTAACTCCTTCGATTACCCTCTATTCAACACCTTTCCACCTTGGCTCTCCCCGTCACCAAAGTTCGACTTTTCCCTCAGTGAATACGGTACATCCACTCACTCTAAGGACCTCATTAGAGCAAGATACCACCTTTTAATAAATGAAAAATACATAAATTACTCCTTATTTTTCACTGATGGCTCCAAAACTCAAATAGGCACGGGAGCGGCTTTTGTCGGGAGAGACGTCACCAGGAAATTTAAACTACCGACCCACTCTTCAATATTCACAGCCGAACTATTGGCAACCAAGGAATGCTTAAGACTTGCTGTTGGTTTCCCCTGTAAGGATAAATATCTTATAATATCCGATTCACAAAGGGCATTGAAATCTTTAATAACAGGCAACCTAAGCAGCGCATACATAAGACAAATAACCGATATTCTTTATGCAGGAAATAAAGAAGATCACAATATACTTCTTATGGTTTCCTGGACACGTAGGAATTAGAGGAAATGAGAAGGCAGACCACCAAGCAATATCAACTGGTATAACAATAACTGCTGAGAACCATCCATCAGACTGCCTCAATTTAGTACAAGGAAAATTCAGCAACGTCTTTTAACTCCAGTGAGACTTGGAAGACCCACCCAACAAGCTCTGGGAACTGAAACCAATGGTCTTTTCCCCATTCCAACACACATCGATGAGCCGAAAAGAGAATGTAATCTGGAGAAGCAATGGGTCATTCCTACCACCCCCATTCACCTTTTAAAGAACCAGCATCCCGAACTGTCTCCCAGGTACAATTATCAGTTAACAGTCAAACACATTTTTAAATCCCCGGATTTCTCCACCATTAGAATCAAACACGAACTCCCCCTCGCTAAAACAAACAATAAACATCACAACAAACATTAAAAAGATAGTAATATTTTTAAAAGAAATTAATTTATACAGCAAAATATAACATAAACACAAGCAACATGCCCAGGAAAAATCAGTCCGCACATGGGCACTAAACGATCAAGCAGTCCACGCGCCCCGACTCCCTAAATTCAATCAAATCTTTTTATAATTTTTTTGGATTCAGCATAAAAAACTACTTTGAGAAAACACGTTTCATAATATAACCCAACATAACCTAATCCAACCTAACACGATTTAACCAAACCTAATCTAACCTAACCTGATCCGAACTAGCCTAGCGTAGCAAAACAAAATAGTAATGTTATATACCTAAACCTAGTAGTTTTTCTAATATTTCAATTTTTAAAAAAAATACTAGTTTTCAGTTTTGTAAAAAATTGCCAGTAACGCCATTGTTTCTGAAGGTGGAGTACTCATAATTGGTACTAGCGTTTTAAAGAAATGAAAAAAAGATATATGTAAAGAAATTTGAGTTAGATGCTACAGGGTGTTCAAAATAAATTTATACATTTCGACTATTTTAAATAGAAAAATCTCAAATTTTTTAAATGGCACACCTTGTATATTATGATTGTTTCTGATAGATTTTACAAAACCCTCCAACTTTTATTAAGTATGTCATATACCGATTTCTAATAGTTTTCGATTTATTTTGAATTTCTCAACTTTTACCCTTGTTTTTAATACACTTACACTATTGTGAAAACAAACAAATAGTTAATAATAATTTTAATATAGATTAACTTATCTAATGATTAATTATTATGAAGTAATAAATGTTCAAAAATATGCCCGTCTACTTGAATACACATGTTTAGTCGTTTTACTATATTTTCCTTCACTTTCCTTAGCATAAATGGCGTTATTGTCCTGCACGCATCCCGTATCCTATTTTCCGTATCTACTTGTGTTGTAGGGGGTATCACATAAACACAATCTTTAATGTAGCCCCACAAAAAGAAGTCTAAAGGTGTTAAGTCATATGATCGAGGGGGCCACTGAATGAATCTATCCCTACCGATCCATTTTTTTGTGAGTAACGAAAGTTTAAAAGTTCCCGAACTCCCCTTTGGTAATGAGCAGGAGCTCCGTCTTGTTGAATCCACATTTGTTCCCTTTCAAAGTTATCAACTTCTTCAAGAAGCTGGGGTAATTTATTTTGTAAAAAATTTAGATATCTAGGCCCGTTAAGTGGTTCGCGGAAAAAGTGTGGACCAATAATTCGAAAATTTAATATTCCCTCCCAATACATTAAGGGACCAACTTCCCGGATCTAAGATTGATTAACTGTTGAATAATAATGCATATTATGGCTTATAATTGCTCCATTACTGCGAAAAGTACTCGTACTTTCATCAGAAAACATTATTTTGGATAAAAAATTTGGATCGGTCTCTATTGCTCCATTCATGGTGGTACAAAAGTTTACTCGTCATTCACAATCACGGTCTTGAAGTTCTTGGTGTAGTTCCATATGAAAAGGATGATACTTGTATTTTCTCGTAGATTGGGATGTGTCACATAAGTCAGCTAGTTGACGGCTGCTGACCTGGGGATTATCTTCAACATGAAGTAAAATCTCCATTTCTCTTTCCTCATTGGTAGCATTCTGATTTACTACTTTCCGTTTCGTATACTCCACGCTACCACTACCATCAAACCGTTTCCATTAGGTACTGAAAAGATTTTCTAGATGGTATACATCTAATAGGGTACTTCGCTCCGCAAAGCCTTACTGCCAAAAGACTGTGTTTTTCCCGCCTCGCCCAGTATATTAAAACCATATCAATTAGTCCATTTTAATAAAAATCCATAACTATTACCTTTATACGTCACTTACTACAACAAATTAAACTATTTTTACTTGCTTAATGGACATGTCAAAATTTGACAATGTCTACATTTTTGTTTTGTCTTGCCAATTATGATGTTATACCGTAAGTGTATTAAAAACAAGAGTAAAAATTGAAAAACTCAAAATAAATCGAAAACTATTAGAAATAGGTAAATGACATACTTAATAAAAGTTGGAGGGTTTTGTAAAATCTATCAGAAAAAATAATCATATCATAATTTAAAATAATCGAAATGCATAAAAATAATAATATACAAGGTGTGCCATTTAATTTTTTTTTTAAATAGAACACCCTGTATCATCTAACTCAAATTTCTTTACATATATCTTTTTTTTCATCTCTATAGAACGCTCGTACCAATTATGAGTATTCTACCTTCAGAAACAATGGCGCTAACTGGCATTTTTTCTACAAAACTGAAAACTAATATTTTTTAAAAAAAATTGAAATATTAAAAAAACTACTAGGTTTAGGTATTTAACATTACTAATAAAAAAGTTTTAAGCAGAATATAAAAATAAATTAAAAAATAAGATGTTCCATTTAAAAAAACATATGTTATATAGGCCACACTTTTTTGAAGTATCCTGTATACTCAAAAATATTTTTAAACTGTGTACCTTAACATTCCCTAACACTATTGTATTTAACATTTTTTCGTCATTCCCGAAACAAATGAGATAATGAAGTTTACTCTATCGTTGACTCACCCTGTACTAACATAAATACTTAAACGGCTCAAATACATGACTTTACCACCATAAACCGAATTATAAATTAGATGTCCGATAGTTCAATTTTATCTTTCAACCTACCCGTTAAATGTACGTGTTTTCTAAAATATCTATACCAGGGGTTCCCAATCTTCTTTTTACTGCGACTCCCTTTACAGATTGCAATTTTTGTGTAGCTCTAGCAGATAATAAAATGACTTTATTATTCAAAGAATACTCAGAAGAATATAGAATCTTAATTATTATTTATTAGAAAACATAAAAAAAACTACAAACAATACAATTAATGAGAAGGATGAGCTTGCTTTTCTGGGCGTAACTTCTCAAATCGGGGCTGAAGTTTTGAAATTGCTACTCTCATTTCTTTTTCTAAATTTATTTGTGACCTGTACTTCGATTTGATTAATACAACTGCAGAAAAGCCAGTTTCACACAAGTACGGCGTAACAAATGGTAAAAGAACCCTCAAAGCCGTAGTACTGATAGTAGGATATTCTTGGGATGCACTGCTCCAAAATTGAAACATTCTGTCTTCATCGAATCGTAGTTTTAGGCTTGTATCACAAGATAATTCTAACAGCTGTTCTTCCTCGAATGTTGAAAGTGTAGATGGTGGTGGGGTCGATTGGAATGGGTTTCTAATCTAGTCGTTTTGATCCAGATTCTCTGAAAAATATTTATTAAAATGGGTGTTTAATGTTGATAAGTGTTAGATAAATATCAATTGCAAACTTGGCTCCAGATTTTAAATAGATTTTTCTTTCAGTCCTTCAAAACAGGAAAACAGTCAGTATTTCCTCGCTCCTCTTCTATTTTCTTTTCCACAACAACTTCTTTATCAATCAGTTTCAGCATAAGCGTGTCATTTCCCTGCAGCGATTTAATTTTTCAAATATGTCGCAAAGATACACCAATTTTATTAAATTAAATTAATTAAACTTTTCTGCGTCACGATGAGTTTCTGTCAATAAATACGTGTACAATTAATTTTTAATTCGTGTACACGTGAAAGAATGTTACCTCTCGCCAACTAACGAGAGTTACAGTAATAAAGTAAAGATGTACGCTCGGCACCCAAATTTTCACAAAGCTCACAGAAAAATCTTGCCTTCACGGGTCTTGTTTTTATAAAGTTCACCACTTTGATAATTATGTCCATCACAAAATTTAAGGATTATCTTGGTGCTCGGAAAAACAGATACAAAAATAAAAAATTTTAAATATATAAAATATTTTTTTCTTTTACACATACACATAGTAGTTTTATGAATAATTTGAAATAACAACGAATAAAAAAAATTAAAAAATGGCGGAGAAATGAGCCATCAAGTGGGACCTTCTTTTGAAAATCCTTGGTGATGGTGTACTTATTTTCTCTGTCGGGCACCGTCTGAAAAATGAAAAAATTATTTTTTTTTCTTACTTAGAAAGGTAATAGCTAAGACGTAGCATAGAAAAAAAAAATTAAAATTTTTTTTGTAGAATGACAGCTGTTTGAAAAAAAAAACTCTAGTTTTTATCGAAATTTTGAGTTTAAAAAATTTATAACTTATGAACATGGCACCCAATCAAAAATCCTATGCTACATCTTAGATAATATTATTAAGAATATGTGTGTAATTTTAACAAAAGCGGTTAAGTAGATGTTAAGATATCTTGTACACCAAATATTTTTTTTAATTACCTTCAATCTGCGATTCCTGGACTGTACATGAGGTCTTCCATTGTTGCCGCGATGTCCTCCAACTCCTTTTGAGCAGCTCTTTTCAATTTCCTGGCCTCTTTAGTCTCCTGTTGGGCTCTCATATTGGCTATAGATATTCGTTGAGAATCCAAGTTCTCGGTAAATTACAGCGCGCTTGAGCAAATTACAAGGTTTAATAATTGCATCATTTGTAATACACTAGTATATCCATAATTAAATGTACTAGCAATATAAGATGCAATCTCAACTACGAGGCTGGTTTGAAAAGTCCGTGCAAAAATAAAAACTACTTATGTGTTTGGGGTAAACCTTTTTTATTTTTCGACATAGTCTCCTTTTAGGCTTATACACTTCATCCAACGATGTTCTAGTTCGTCGATCCCTTCCAAATAATAGGATTTGTCCAAGTCTGCAAAATATCCATTAGTGTCTGCAATCACCTCTTCGTTTTGAATAAAATCTTTGTCCCGCCAGCCATTTCTTCAAATTGGGGAACAAATAGTAGTCCGAGGGAGCCAAGTCTGGAGAATAGGGGGGATGTGAAACGATTTGGAATCCTATTTCCATTAATTTTGCGACCACAGCTGCTGAGGTGTGTGCTGGTGCGTTGTCGTGATGGAAAAGGACTTTCTTGTGGGCCAATCGCGGGCGTTTTTTTCTTGCAGCTCGGTTTTCAAACGGTCCAATAACGATGAATAATATTCACCTGTAATAGTTTTACCCTTTTCCAGATAGTCGATGAGGATTATCCCTTGCGAATCCCAAAAGACAGTCGCCATAATCCTTTCCGGCCGAAGGAACGGTCTTCGCCTTTTTTGGTGCAGATTCCCCCTTGGTAACCCATTGTTTAGATTGTTGTTTGGTCTCAGGAGTATAGTAATGTATCCATGTTTCATCCACAGTGACGAAACAACGCTTAAAGTCCTCCGGATTCTTCTGGAACAGCTGCAAACCATCCTTGCAACACTTCACACGATTCCGTTTTTGGTCAAGCGTGAGCAATCGCGGCACCCATCTTGTGGATAGCTTTCTCATGTCCAAATGTTTATGCAAAATATTATGTACCCGTTTAGTCGAGATGCCCACAGCACTAGCAATCTCACGCACCTTAACTCTTCTGTCATCCATCACCATATCATGGATTTGAACAATGATTTCTGGAGTCGTAACCTCCACAGGCCGTCCAGAACGTTCAGCGTCACTTGTGCCCATATGGCCAGTCTGAAAATTTTGAAACCACTTATAAACTGTTCTAATCGAAGATGCAGAGTCAGCATAATGTTTATCAAGCTTCTCTTTAGTCTCCTGAGGCGTTTTGCCTTTCATAAAGTAATGTTTAATCACCACACGAAATTCTTTTTCGTCCATTTCTTGAAAATCACTCGACTTCCTTGATTCATACGAATGCCAAACACAAAGAAATATACCAATATGGCTGAAACTTGGTGTGCGTTAGATGCTACTAACTAAACATGGCCTCGATACGCGCCGGTGGTGCCATCTCTCGGACTTTGCACGGACTTTTCAAACCAGCCTCGTATTTTTATGCCACTGTAATGCACTTTTGGAGCCATAGACCAAATGACGGCGTTTAGACTTTCGTTGCTATTCTGAGTGTATCCTAAAAAAACGTTCTAACAAATCGGTCTCAGTTAATCTATCGTATACCGGTTCAATTATTTTTTGAACAACTCCAGAAATAGAATTTTTATGCTTATAAGAATCCAAAGTTTCAGAGACCTTCGCTTTCCGATACGAAAACCAGGTATCTTCGCGCCAGACGGGAATTTGTCATGCTGTGGCTGATGGATATTTTATGGTAATAAGTTACCCTTATCGCATTTTTCATTGTTTCAACTGATGTATTTATATTCCTTCTAACTGCAAAACCATAGTAAACTCATCAATAAGCTTGGTTGTCAACTTCCCTCTGCCACCCATACCAGAATTTTTTTTTTACTTTGCGCAATTGCGTAACTATTCGCTTTTGCACGTGACCTATACATTCCTTTTTTTTTTAAAGAACTAAGTTTTCATATAGATTTGAGTCCACAATTCCTTTATAAGTCTTACTATCTCCATCGCCTACGTAATTATCATATCGTACGTTATAAAGTGTTTCGGATCTTTTGACCATTTCTACAATACTATCCACTTCCATTTTTCCAGCTGACCCTTCGTGATTGGCAGAACATTTACCTGAGTGTTCATTGTTCTACTCATCATACTCCTCACTACCTTCAAAATTTTTCCAAAATTCACAAGCTTTACAGTATGAACTTTTTACTATAAAATCAAGAACTTTTTCTAAGCAAAATGATATAAGAGTAGAAACGCCTAAAAAGGATGAGAAACTGCGTTTCATCCAAGTTCCGTCCCCTGAAACGCTGAGTTCTATTGCGTTATTTAATTCTTTTGCTTCTTGAACAGCAGTTTTCATGGACAATTCACAAATAGTTTTTGTAGCAGTGTTAATGTCATTCACAATTTTATCGTAGAACGATTGGAAAATTGGTTTAGGTAAATCCAATGATTCCATAAAATTTCTCTATTCCTACTAAACCAATACCAAGAAGTCTGAACGCAAAAACTAATCGTCTATTCACATCACATGCTCTATTATTATAAGAGGGCATGTGTTTATTAGAACTGGGTCACATTCAGCACAATTCACTTTTAGTTTAAAACCAAAACCACGAAGAAGTTTCGGTAAATTTTATATCACCGCCGCACCCTGTACACTTTACCACCGATACAAAATTAATTAATAGGTACCTGAAAGACGCATCCACATCAAAATCAACAGTTTCACTGCTCTTTAATTTTTTAGCTGATGTACTGGTGCTAGCTTTCTCTCTTTCCATTAAATAACCATTTATCGGGAGATGTCGTTTCTTCTTCTGCTCCGACAAGGACGTAAAACTGCTTGTCGGCTACTTTTTTATTAATATATACAGTGCGGCCTCGATAATCCGGACTAATTAAAACCGCGGTGATCCGAATTAGTAAATAATTCGAATTACTGAAGCAGGACATTATTTATATTAAAAAACGAATCATATAGTACGAAACAACTAAAAAATAGTACATACATAGAATAATATTTAAAACAGAAACATATCTTATCAAGTTTTACCTTATTTTGTAAAAAAAATTGTAATTTTTGTTTGCCATTCTCTGGTTCATTATAAAAACAATTTCTTTTAATGTTTGAAATACAAGAACATCTCTTAGAGGGATATCATTTTCTTCTGCCCATCTCATGCACACATTGAAACTTTAAACTGCCTCATCTTTCTTCACAGTGTTCTTAACAGTCTGGTTTGTATTAGTATAACACTGAACCTTCATTATCACTCTCGTGTCGTTCATCTGTATCATCTATATCTTCCAGTGGTAACTGATCTTCATCATTTTCAAGCCAATTACTTATTTCCACGATCGTGAGATTCTGCTCAGTGAGAACATTCAGCATATCTGAAACATCTGTTAAATATTTACGAATTAACCAAAAAAATACTAAAAGAAAAATTTCAGGCTTTACCTTTCATTTCTTCATTCGTGGAAAGCAAATTGTGCCGCAATTCACTCAGAGGAATCAGATCTTCAGCATCATATTCAGTATCTGGGTTGGTATCTGCCACTAAGCCATAATTTTGTGCCAGCACTTTTTCAAGACTTCAGGGGAGACTTTTTCCCATGAATTGCATAGTAGACATACAGCATCTTTTAGGTTAATGCTTTTTAATAACCTAACAAGGTTCTCTTCATTATTTGATAAAATATGGGCTAAAAGACTGGGACGTGCCTTGATCGTTACGTACAAAACCATGTATACAAACGAGTTTCCATTTCTGGATATTCGGCTTTTCGTAAAGTTTTTCTGACGCCAGGACCGGAATCACATTTGGAAATAAATCTAAAAGAAGTTACACGTTCATAGTGAGTGTCCAAAATTATCTTTAAAATAAATCATATATACATACCTTTTGATTTTCCCTTGCTTCTTTTTTATATCCGAAATTGTGGATGTTCCTATGTTCCTCCTCCGTATTCATTTGCCAACACTTTTCCGCTTTCACCAAGAACTAGTCTTTCTAATATATTGGACATTTGTTTTATTGTTAGTGTAATATGTTTTCTTTTAGAAGGCATTTTAATATGTAGGTACATATACGTAAAAAAACGTTTACACACTTATATGAACCACATAAAGTAAAATAGAACGTAGGTATGTTGTACTTGTGTCAATAAACAAACAACTACAAAGTCCTTAACCTTTAGACGCGATACGCGATGCTTTGTAGGCAAATCAAAGGCACCTACAGTTTGTGTGAATCTCAGATGTATTAGACTGGAAGTTAGGGGAATCACCTCACTATCGATTTCAGTTTTCCCATGTAGTTTAAATTAAGTAGATGTCTAAAAACGCAGGTCCGGATTACCTAGTACTATCAAATCCGGATTATAAAGTACACAATGCAATAGAAATGTTTATTCGGATTATTAAAGAATCCGGTTTAATGGAGATCCGGATTATTGAGGTGGCACTGTACTTGTTTCGACATTTTAATAATAGTTTTCTATTAAAAAATAATAAAAAAATATAATTTTTGTAAAACACGTGACGATATGTACACTACTGCGTCACAAAGCAAACTGATTCTGAGACATTGAATGTTCAGCGAGTCTAAACTAGTTTTAACTTTGTGTATCCGAGTTACTTTTACCTTCCAAAATTACCCAAAGGAATTATTGTTATAAAGGACTGACTAAAAGAACAATACACTTGCCGTGCGGACTCTGCCGTGCTCACTTCTAATTGCTATAACTTCGGAAATAATTTGAGTTCTGAAATGGTTAAACGTTTAAAATATTCTTAAAAGTATAAATAATTTATCTAGCCAAAAAAAAAATAATTCGATTTTTTGAAAACTTCAAGGTGGTTTCTATTTTACAGCCCTGGTTTTAATGAGAGCTTGAAGTCCTCCACAATGCCCTGACATCGCGCGAGCTCTATCCGTACACACACCGACACACTTCTCCAATGGAATGTTATTATCTTCCATGTATGAATCTATGATCTCAAACAAATCACTAGTCTTACCGGTATTAATTATTTTTTGCAAAATAACAAATCCTCACGTAAATTTGCTTCTTTCATGTACCGCGCGTAACATATTAATTGAGCGTCGTTATTACTTACTTCATCCCACTGAATGGCCTTCTAGCCATGAACTATTGTATTGAACAAATATTTCTTCCTTATTATGGGCTTTGATCCATCTACGTTTAACTTCAGATTTAAAATTTAAGGTTTGTACTTGCTCTTGTGTATATCCTTCAGTTGACAAAAAGTTGTTCTTTCAAGCAATTTAGTTTGTCTTCCAAATAAGGTAAATTTTCCTTCATCATGCGGTCAAACAAGTATTTCCGGGTTACAACCTTCATTCCCGATGTACCAAGTGAACCTACAACAAAGAATCGTTAAGTTAAAATTAATAAAATCAAAATCTATTTTTTCTCACAATTTTGACCATAATTTGGAAAGTCCCTAAATGTATGTTATCCGAGGCCAGTTTTTTGATTTATTATTTACTGAAACTACCAACTTTAGAATATTATCAAAATTCTAGCCGGATCTAACAGGGAATTATAAAATTTTTTTTTTTCAAAATAATACTCGTGGAAAAGACCTTTCTTTACCGTCCCTTACGTTGACTCAAATAAGTAAATGATAAAAGTTGTATGAAATAACATAGTTACATACCTGTACTTTGAGAATCCATCACTTTTTCCACTACTTTAGAACTTATAACATAAAATTCCACTTTCACAACTATGATTTTTAAGAGCGCCGAGAACTGATAACGTACACGAGGTAACAGGATCGAATTCCGACTGACATAAAACAGGTAAAACTGCACGGGTGGGGTTGGAAGCGGTTGTCTTTTGTTTTCGGAAGGGTCCTCTGTCTCTGGTAGTCGGTTACCTAGCAATATTTTGTGTTTTGATTTTTTGACTTTTCGCCGCGTAGATCGTTCAAATACCTGTATGTGCAGCGGGGATACATGACGTATGAACAAGATAATACAAAAGTCTCACACAAATTTTAAACATTCTTAGTTATAATTATATCTCAAAAGGCATTTTCGTATATGGCTTTTACGTTATGCTACACATTTTCAATAAAATAAATTCAAAATCTACCAATAACCTAAAAATAATCTACTTTACACTCACCTTATTAAGATGGATATATTGATGCGGAATAATTTCCTCAAACTATGCATTCTGATGCCTAAATAAGGAAATATGACACTACACTTTCACCATTATTTATTTAACTAAAACTTGGCTACACTTTTGGAATTTAAGCACTTTCTTTCAAATTAAAAACTTTATACTTTTCACAACATTTTTTAAGGTTAGTTTTAAAAATTTCCGAACTTTCGCCATCGTTTACTCGACAACGGCATCGAACGAATTATACGCTAGTCGAAGTCATTTTTTATTCCGATGAACACTTTTGATTATTTCTTTTTGAATTTTTCACGAACAAAACAAAACTGTCACTTTGAGAATGTTACCTAATAATGGCAAACATTTCAATAAGGTAACGAAAGTTGCAAATGTTAGAAAATTATCCACAACGAGGGGTGGGCAAAATGTATTAAAGATTCATAAGCCTAAAAATACTTCAAAATTATTTAGAGGGTTTGAAAATACGAGTTAATACCTGTTACTTTACAAGTTACACTATTTCTTTAAGTACTGAGTTCGAAATATGATCTGAGTGTGTGTTTTTTTTTTTAAAATTATCTGCATTGCCATGAAGCTGATACCATATTAAAAAATACTTCTAGTTGACAACATAATGTCGCTGTTATATGTGTTAGTCTATGGGGACTGCGACGAAATTCTACTTAATAAACATATAGAAAGAGTACAAAATTTATAGAGTTGTTTATGAAAGGACGATTCAAAATCTGAAGCTGACCATTAGAGACTATGTTTGAGAGCCAAAACATTATTGCTTCACAACATCTGTTGAGTTCACAAGATTCGCAGTTCTTGCCATTATCAAAAGCTGTGAATTCACCGAGTTAAAACATTCATCTTATAGTCCTAATATAGAACCTTGCCACCTATTTTAGTTCAGATATCTGAAGAAAAACCTTGGGGGAGACCGAAATCTGTCCACAGATTAAGAGTCTGAAGCCGCTATAGCGTCGTCGTTTGAACCGCTAATCCAGGTCTATTAAGGTAGCAGGAAGCACATAGCAGACCCCGACCAGATCTGGTAAATTTAAGCTAGTACAGCATTGGTATCACAACTAAAGACGAAACGAAAAGAATCGTATTTTTAGAAGTTACCAAAAGTGTTCTTCGTATTTGCTTAACCATCCCAAGACGCGTTTTTCGCCGTATCACGGCTCATCAGCTGGGCTAGGTTCAGCAAACACGAGAACACATTTTTAGTCCTTTATCCAGGCAACTAACGGAAAACCATAACAAATAGATGCTGATACTGCACTCTGTCGGTGACTTACTAAGCCTATTCAAGCAGAGCGGCACAGCACGGCTGACACTTATTGCAGTATAAGCATCTATTTGTTATAGTTTTCCGTTAGTTACCTGGATAAAGGACTAAAAATGTGTTCTCGTATTTGCTCAACCTAGCCAAGCTGATGAGCCGTGATACGGCGAAACGCGTCTTGGGATGGTTCAGCAAATACAAAGAACACTTTTGGTAACTTCTAAAAATACGATTCTTTTCGTTTCGTCTTTAGTTTTTATACCAATGTTGCCATCTATGCCTTCGAGCAGTAAGCTCGAGAAAGGTGCGTTTCTGCAATAAGTGCCAGCCGTGCTGTGCCGCTCTGCTTGAATAGAGTGCAGTATAAGCATCTATTCGTTTTAGTTTTCTGTTAGTTGCCTGGATAAAGGACTAAAAATGTGTTCTCGTATTTGCTGAACCTAGCCCAGCTGATGAGCCGTGATACGGCGAAACGCGTCTTGGGATGGTTCAGCAAATACGAAGAACACTTTTGGTAACTTCTAAAAAATACGATTCTTTGCGTTTTCGTCTTTAGTTGTTATACCAATGTTGCCATCTATGCCTTCGAGCAGTAAGCTCGAGAAAGGTGCGTTTCTGGAATAAGTGCCAGCCCTGCTGTGCCGCTCTGCTTGAATAGGCTTAGTAAGTCACCGACAGAGTGCAGTATAAGCATCTATTTGTTATAGTTAAGCTAGTACCATACATAAATATATACCGGACCAAAATTTATAACATTAAAAACGCAACTAGAATATGTTATCCAATTAAAAAAAGAACATACCCTAAAAAATTTTAGGCGAAAAAAACTTATTTTTTTCTATAAAAAAATTATTTTTTTACGGGTATTTATTCAAGATGTCAATAAATGATTTCAAAAAACTTTTTAAAGTAAATATTTTAAAAGCCTCAACCCCCTCCCCCAACTATCACACACACACATACACTCTACTACAATTAACGGCTTTAAACATTTTTTTAAAAAGCTACAAAACAATTGGAAGATATAATGCATCAAATTAAGCTATTGATACAGCATATAACATAATATGACCTTACTGAATTAGACTCCCATCGGCCATTAGAAGCGATCCTGCTAAAACTATAAATTGCAACGGTGTATGTTATATAATCATGCAACTAGACTCCCTTAGGCCTTAAGAAACCTAGTGCTACAAATTATTAGAGTGTATAAATTATGTAGCTGGGCTCCTTTGGCCCACTGGAAACGGCACTGCCAATGCTATCAATTATTAGAGTGTATATAATCATGTAATTAGAAACCTTTGGGCCTTCGGAAGCAGTCCTGCTAATGCTATAGATTATTAGAGTGCATATAATCATATAATTAGACTCCCTTGGAAGCAGTCCCGCAAATGCTATAAATTGTAACAGTGTATATAATCATGACTCACTTAGATCTTTAGAAGCGGTCCTGATAATGATATACATTATTAGAAAGTATATAATAATGTAATTATACTTCCTTGGGCTACTATAAATTATTAGAAAGTATATAATTATGTAAGTAGGCTCCCTTTGTCCTGCCAATGCTATAAATTATTACAGTGTATTTAATCAAGTAACCAGACTCCTTCAGGCCTTTAGAAGCGGTCCTGCTAATGTTATAAATTGTAACAGTGTATATAATCATGTAATTAGACTCCCTTAGGTATTTAAAAGCGGACCTGCTAATGCCATAAATTACCGGAGTGTATATAATCATGTAAGTAGGCTCCATTGGGCCTTTAAAAGCGGTCCGGCTAATATTATAAATTGTAACAGTGTATATAATTATGTGACTAGACTCCCTTAGGCTTTTACAAGCGGTCCTGCTAATGCTATAAATTATTAAAATGTATATAATTATGCGGCTAGGTTCTCTTGGGTCTTTGGAAGCGGTATTGCTAGTGCTACAAATTATTAGAGTATATATAATCATGTAAGTAGACTCCCTTAGGCTTCTAAAAGCGGTCCTGCTAATGGTATAAATTATTAGAATGTATATAATCATATAACTAGGCTCCCTTAGGCCTTTGGAAGCGGTCCTGCTAATACTATAAATTATTAGAGTGTAGATAACCATGTAATTAGACCCTTTTAAGGCTTTAGAAGCAGTCCTGCTAATGCTATAAATTGTTAAGAGTATATAATCATATAAGCAGGCTCTACTCAGTATATATCAGCACTACACCAAACACTTTATTTTTGCCCTCGACACGCGTTTCGCAAACCATGTTAGCTTCATCAGGAACGATGATTGACTGTGATCGCTCCTGATGAAGCCAGCATGGTTAGCGAAACGCGCGTCGAGTGCAAAAATAAAGTGTTTGGTGTAGTGGTGATATATATTGTGTAGTGTCATTGTGCCAAAAATTCTAGATTCTCAACTTAGTATGGCTCCCTTGGGCCTATAGAAGCGGTATTGCTAATGCTATAAATTAATAGAGTGTATATAATCATGTAAGTAGACTCCCTTGGGTCTATGGAAGGGGTCCTGATAATGATATAAATTATTAGAGTGTATATAATCATGCAAGTAGGCTCATTTTATCCTGCTAATGCTATAAATTATTAGAATGTATATAATCATTGTAGCTTGGCCTCCTTGGGACTTTGGAAGCAGTACTATGAATGCTTTGAAGTATTAGAGTATATATGCTCATATAATTAGACAACCTCAGACCTGTAGAAGCGATCCTGTTAATGATATAAATTATTAGAGAGTATATAATCATATAAGTAGACACCCTTGCGCCTTTAGAAGCGATTCTGCTAATGCTATAATTTATTAAAGTATATATAACCATGCAGTTAGACTCCCTTAGGCCTTTGGAAGGGGTCCTACTAATGCTATAAATCATTAGACAATATATAATCATTTAAGTAGGCTCCCTTGGGTCTTGGAAGCGGTTCTGTTAATGCTATAAATTATTAGATGGTTATTATCATGTAAGTAGGCTCTCTTTGGTCGTTAAAAGCAGCCCTGCTAACGTTATAAACTATTAGAGTGTATATAATCAAGTAATTGGACTCACTTGGGAATTTGGAAGCGGTCCTACGAATGCTACATATTATTAGAGTGTATATAATCATGTTAGTAGGTCCCCTTGGGAATTTGAAAGCGGTCCTGCTAATGCTGTAAATTGTAACAGTGTATATAATCATGTAGCTAGACTCCCTTAGGCCTTTAGAAGCGGACCTACTAATGCTGTAAATTATTAGAATGTGTATAATTATGAAGCTAGGCGCCCTTGGGCCTTAGGAAGCGGTACTGTTAATGCCATAAATTACTAGATGGTATACTATCATGTAAGTAGGCTCCCTTAGGCCTTTAGAAGCAGTACTGTTAATGCTACAAATGACTAGAGTGTATATAATAATGTTAGTAGGCTCCCTTGGGCATTTAGAGGCGGAACTGCTAATGCTATAAATTATTAGAGAGTATATAATGACGTGAGTAGGCTCACTTGGGCCTTTGGAAGAGGTCCTACTAATGCTATAAATTATTAGAAATTATATAATTATGTAATAAGTAGGCTCCCTTGGGCCTTTGGAAGCGGTCCTGCTAATGCCATAAATTATTTAGAGAGTATATAATTATGTAAGTAGGCTCCCTTGGGGCTTTTATATAATCATGTAAATAGACTCCCTTAGGAATTTATAAGCAGTCCAGCTAATGCTATAAATTATTAAAGAGTATATAATCATGTTATTAGGCTCCCTTGGGCCTTCAGAAGCAGTCCTGATAATGCCATAAAATTATTAGAGTGTGTATTATCATGCAAGTAGACACCCTTGGTCTTTGGAAGCGATCCTGCTAATGTTATAAATTATTAGAGTGTATATAACCATGTAATTAGACTCCCTTAGGCCTTTAGAAGCGGTCCTGCTAATGCTATAAATTCTTAAAAAGTATATAATCATGCTATTAGGCTAACTCGGGCCTTCAGAAGCGGTCCTGCTAATGCTATAAATTATTAGGGTGTGTATTATCATGCAAGTAGACTCCCTTGGGTCTTTGGAAGTGATCATGCTAATGTTATAAATTATTAGGGCGTATATAACCATATAATTTGGCTCCCTTAGGACTTTAGAAGCGGCCCTGCTAATGCTATAAATTATTAAAGAGTATATAATCATGTTATTAGACTCCCTTGGGTCTTTGGAAGCGGTTCTGAGAATATTATAAATTATTAGAATATGTATTATCACGCAATTAGACTCTCCTGGGTCTTTGGAAGCGGACCTGCTAATGCTATAAATTATTAGGGTGTGTATTATCATGCAAGTAGAATCCCTCCCTTGGGCCTTTGGAAGCGATCATGCTAATGCTATAATTTATTAAGGTGTGTATTATCATGTAAGTAGACTCTCTTGGGCCTTTGAAAGCGATCATGCTAATGTCATAAATTATTAGAGTATATCAACCATGTAATGAGACTCCCTTAGGCCTTTAGAAGCGGTCCTACTAATGTTATAAATTATTAGAGTGTGTATTATCATGCAAGTAGACACCCTTGGGTCTGCTGAAGCAGTCCTGCGAATATTATAAATTATTAGAGTGTGTATAACCATATAATGAGACACCCTTAGGCCTTTAGAAACGGTTCTGCTAATGTTATAAATTATTAGTGTGTATTATCATGCAAGTAGACTCCCTTGGGTCTTTGGAAGCGATCAAGCTAATGTTATAAATTATTAGGGCGTATATAACCATGTAATTAGGCTCCCTTGGGCCTTTAGAAGCGGTCCTGCTAATGCTATAAATTATCATGCAAGTGGACTCCCCTGGGTCTTTTGAAGCGGTCCTGCTAATATTATAAATTATTAGAATAAATATAACCATGTAATGAGACTCCCCTTAGGCCCTTAAAAGCGGTCCTGCTAATGTTATAAATTATTAGAGTGTGTATTATCATGCAAGTAGGCACCCTTGGGTCTTTTTAAAAGCGGTCCTGCGAATGTTTATAAATTATTAGAGTGTATATAACTATGTAATGAGACACCCTTAGGCTTTTTAGAAGCGGTGCTGCTAATGTTATAAATTATTAGTGTGTATTATTATGCAAGTAGACTCCCTTGGGTCTTTGAAAGCGGTCTTGCTAATGCTATAAATTATCATGCAAGTAGACTCCCCTGGGTCTTTCGAAGCGGTCCTGCTAATATTGTAAATTATTAGAATATATAACCATGTAATCAGAGTCTCCTAGGCCTTTAAAAGCGGTCCTGTTAATGTTATAAATTATAAGAGTGTGTATTATCATGCAATTAGACACCCTTGGGTCTTTTTTTAAAAGCGGTCCTGCGAATGTTATAAATTATTAGAGTGTATATAACTATGTAATGAGACACTCTTTGGGCCTTTAGAAGCGGTTCTGCTAATGTTATAAATTATTAGTGTGTATTATCATGCAAGTAGACTCCCTTTGGTCTTTTGAAGCGGTCCTGCTAATGTTATAAATTATTGGAGTGTATGTAACTATGTAATTAGACTCCCTTAGGCCTTAAGAAGCGGCCCTGTTAATGCTATAAATTATTAAAGAGTATATAATCATGTTAGTAGGCTCCCTTGGGCCTTTAGAAGCGGTCCTGCTAATGCTATAAATTATCATGCAAGTAGACTCCCTTGGGTCTTTGGAAGCGGTCCTGCTAATATTATAAATTATTAGTATATAACCATGTAATGAGACTCCCCTAGGCCTTTAGAAGCGGACCTGCTAATGCTATAAATATTATTGCGAGCGAGTATATAATCAGGCTAATTAGGCTCCCTTGGGCCTTTAGAAGCGGTCCTGCTAAAGCAATAAATTATTAGGGAGTGTATTATCATGTAAGTAGGCACCCTGGGTCTTTTAAAGCGGTCCTGCGAATGTTATAAATTATTAGAGTATATATAACCATGTAATGCGACATCCTTAGGCCTTTAGAAGCGGTTCTGCTAATGTTATAAATTATTAGAGTGTATATTATCATGTAAGTAGACTCCCTTGGGTCTTTGGAAGCGGTCCTGCGAATGTTATAAATTATTAGAGTGTATATAACTATGTAATGAGACACCCTTAGGTTTTTTAGAAGCGGTTCTGCAAATGTTATAAATTATTAGTGTGTATTATCATGCAAGTAGACTCCCTTGAGTCTTTGAAAGCGGTCTTGCTAATGCTATAAATTATCATGCAAGTAGGCTCCCCTGGGTCTTTCGAAGCGGTCCTGCTAATATTATAAATTATTAGAATATATATAACCATGTAATCAGAGTCTCCTAGGCCTTTAAAAAAGCGGTCCTGTTAATGTTATAAATTATAAGAGTGTGTATTATCATGCAATTAGACACCCTTGGGTCTTTTAAAGCGGTTCTGCGAATGTTATAAATTATTAGAGTGTATATAACTATGTAATGAGACACTCTTAGGCCTTTAGAAAGCGGTTTCTGCTTAATGTTATAAATTATTAGTGTGTATTATCATGCAAGTAGACTCCCTTTTGTCTTTTGAAGCGGTCCTGCTAATGTTTATAAATTATTGGAGTGTATGTAACTATGTAATTAGACTCCCTTAGGCCTTAAGAAGCGGTCCTGTTAATGCTATAAATTACTAAAGAGTATATAATCATGTTATTACGCTCCCTTAGGCCTTTAGAAGCGGTCCTGCTAATGCTATAAATTATCATGCAAGTAGACTCCCTTGGGTCTTTGGAAGCGGTCCTGCTAATATTATAAATTATTAGTATATAACCATGTAATGAGACTCCCCTAGGCCTTTAGAAGCGGACCTGCTAATGCTATAAATTATTAGTGAGTATATAATCAGGTTATTAGGCTCCCTTGGCCTTTAGAAGCAGTCCTGCTAAAGCTATAAATTATTAGGGAGTGTATTATCATGCAAGTAGACTCCCTTGGGTCTTTGGAAGCGATCATGCTAATGTTATAAATTATTAGAGTATTATCAAACCATGTAATGAGACTCCCTGAGGCCTTTAGAAGCGGTCCTACTAATGTTTATAAATTATTTAGAGTATGTATTATCATGCAAGTAGACACCCTTGGGTCTGTTGAACAGGTCCTGCTAATGTTATAAATTATTATAATGTATATAACCATGTAATGCAACATCCTTAGGCCTTTAGAAGCGGTTTTGCTAATGTTTTAAATTTATTAGAGTGTATATTATCATGTAAGTAGACTCCCTTGGGTCTTTGAAAGCGGTCCTGCGAATGTTATAAATTATTAGGGTGTATATAACCATGTAATTAGGCTCCCTTGGGCCTTCAGAAGCGGTCCTGATAATTGCTATAAATTATCATGCAAGTAGACTCCCCTGGGTCTTTCGAAGCAGTCCTGCTAATATTATAAATTATTAGAGAATATCAACCATGTAATGAGACTCCCTTAGGCCTTCAGAAGCGGTCCTACTAATGTTATATATAATTAGAGTGTGTATTATCATGAAAGTAGACACCCTTGGGTCTTTTGAACTAGTCCTGAGAATGTTATAAATTATTAGAGTGTGTATTATCATGCAAGTAGGTACCCTTGGGTCTTTTAAAGCGGTCCTGCGAATGTTATAAATTATTAGAGTGTATATTATCATGTAAGTAGACTCCCTTGGGTCTTTGGAAGCGATCATGATAATGTTATAAATTATTAGGGTGTATATAGCCATGTAATTAGGCTCCCTTAGGCCTTTAGAAGCAGTCCCTGCTAATGCTATAAATTATCATGCAACCCTTTTAAAAGCGTCTTGCTAATGTTTATAAAATATTTGAGTGTGATTATACAAGCAAGTTAGACCATCCTTGGGACTTTAAAGCGGTCCCTGCGAATGATATAAATATTAGAGTAAATATAACTATGTTAATGTAGACTCCCTTGGGTCTTTTCGAAGCGGTCCTGCTATATTTTAAATTATTAGAATATATCTTTATAACCATGTAATGAGACTCTCCTAGACTTTAAAAGCGGTCTTGCTAGGTTGTGTAATGAGAACTCCCCCCAAGGCCTATATATAATCAGGTTATTTAGGCACCCTTGGGCCTTTAGGAATCGGTTTTTATTTGCTCATGTGTGTATATATCATGCAAGTAGACATTCTTGGGTCTTTTTAAAAGCGGTTCCTGCGAATATCTCATGTTATTAAAATTATTAGAGTGTGTAGCAAGTATGGTAGAGTATATTATATAACTATGTTAATGAGACACTAATTAGGCCTTTAGAAGCGGGTTTGCTAAATTGTTATAATTATTTAGGGATTTAGTTCTGTATTATCATGCAAGTAGACTCCCTTGGGTCTTTGGAAAGGTTCCTGCTAATGTTATAAATTATTCATTGGAGTGTATGTAACTATGTAATTAGAATCCCTTAGGCCTTTCCAACGGTCCTGCTAATGCTATAAATTATTAAAGAGTATATAATCATGTTATTAGACTCCCTTGGGTCTTGGAAGCGGTTCTGCGAATATTATAAATTATTAGAGTGTGTATTATCATGCAATTAGACTTCCTTGGGTCTTCGGAAGCGGAAGTGTTGTTTTTGTTATAAATTTTTTAGAGTGTATGTAACTATGTAATTAGACTCCCTTAGGCCTTTAGAAGCGGACCTGCTAATGCTATAAATTATTAGCGAGTATATAATCAGGTTATTAGGCTCCTTTGGACCTTTAGAAGCGGTCCTGCTAATGCTATAAATTATCATGCAAGTAGACTCCCCTGGGTCTTTCGAAGCGGTCCTGCTAATAATATAAATTATTAGAATATATATAACCTTGTAATGAGACTTCCCTAGGCCTTTAAAAGCGGTCCTGCTAATGTTATAAATTATTAGAGTGTGTATTATCACGCAAGTAGACTCTCTTGGGTCTTTGGAAGCGATCATGCTAATTTTATAAATTATTAGGGTGTATATAACCATGTAATTAGGCTCCCTTCGACCTTTAGAAGCGGTCCTGCGAATGCTATAAATTATTAAAGAGTATATAATCATGTTATTAGACTCCGTTAGGTCTTTGGAAGCGATTCTGCGAATATTATAAATTATTAGAGTGTGTATTATCATGCAATTAGACCCTCTTGGGTCTTTGGAAGCGGTCCTGCTAATGTTATAATTTTTTAGACTGTATGTAACTATGTAATTAGACTCCCTTAGGCCTTTAGAAGCGGACCTGCTAATGCTATAAATTATTAAGGTGTGTATTATCATGCAAGTAGACTCCCTTGGGTCTTTGGAGGCGATCATGCTAATGTTATGAATTATTTAGAGTATATCAACCACCATGTAATGAGACTCCTTAGGCCTTTAGAAGCGGTCCAACTAATGTTATAAATTATTAGAATGTATATAACCATGTAATGCGACATTCTTAGGCCTTTAGAAGCGGTTCTGCTTAATGTTTATAAATTATTTTATGAGTGTATATTATCATGTAAGTAGACTCCCTTGGGTCTTTGGAAGCGGTTCTGCGAATGTTATAAATTATTAGAGTGTATATAACTATGTAATGAGATCACCTTAGGCCCTTAAAGCGGTTCTGCTAATGTTATAAATTATTAGTGTGTATCATCATGCAAGTAGACTCTCTTGGGTTTTTGGAAGCGATCATGCCAATGTTATAAAATTATTAGGGTATATAACCATGTAATTAGGCCCCCTTAGGCCTTTAGAAGCGGTCCTGCTAATGCTATAAATTATTAAAGAGTATATAATCAGGTTATTAGGCTCCCTTGGGCCTTTAGAAGCGGTCCTGCTAATGCTATAAATTACTAGGGTGTGTATTATCATGCAAGTAGACTCCCTTGGGTCTTTCGAAGCGATCATGCTAATGTTATAAATTATTAGAGTATATCAACCATGTAATGAGACTCCCTTAGGCCTTTAGAAGCGGTCCTACTAATGTTATAAATTATTAGTGTGTATTATCATGCAAGTAGACACCCTTGGGTCTTTTGAACCAGTCCTGCGAATGTTATAAATTATTAGAGTGTATATAACCAGGTAATCCGACATCCTTAGGCCTTTAGCAGCGGTTATGCTAATGTTATACATTTATTAGAGTGTATATTATCATGTAAGTAAACTCTCTTGGGTCTTTGGAAGCGATCATGCTAATGTTATAAATTTTATTAGGGTGTATTATAACCATGTAATTAGGCTCCCTTAGGCCTTTAGAAGCGATCCTGCTAATGCTATAAATTATTAAAGAGTATATAATCATGTTATTAAGCTCCCTTGGGTCTTTGGAAGCGGTTCTGCGAATATATATAAATTATATGATTAGAGTGTGTATTATCATGCAAGTAGACACCCTTGGGTCTTTGGAACTAGTCCTGCGAATGTTATAAATTATTAGAGTGTTATTTATCATGCAAGTAGGTACCCTTGGGTCTTTTAAAGCGGTCCTGCGAATGTTATAATTTATTAGAGTTGTGATATTATCATGTAAGTAGACACCCTTGGGTCTTTGGAAGCGATCATGATAATGTTATAAATTGTTTAGGGTGTATATAACCTTGTAATTAGGCTCCCTTGGGCCTTGAGAAGCAGTCCTGCTAATGCTATAAATTATCATGCAAGTAGACTCCCCTGGGTCTTTCGAAGCGGTCCTGCTAATATTATAAATTATTAGAATATATATAACCATGTAATGAGACTCTCCTAGACCTTTAAAAGCGGTCTTGCTAATATTATAAATTATTTGAGTGTGTATTATCATGCAAGTAGACATCCTTGGGTCTTTTAAAGCCAGGTCCTGCGAATGTTATAAATTATTAGAGTATATATAACTATATAATGAGACACACTCTTAGGCCTTTAGAAGCGGTTCTGCTAAATGTTATAAATTATTAGTGTGTATTATCATGCAAGTAGACTCCCTTGGGTCTTTGGGAAAACGGTCCACTGCTAATGTTATAAATTATTGGAGTGTATTGTAACTATGTAAATTAGAATCCCTTAGGCCTTTACAACCGGTTGTCCTGCTAATGCTATAAATTATTAAAGAGTATATAATCATGTTATATAGACTCCGTTTTGGAGGGCTTTGGAATCATGCGATCTGCGAATATTATAAATTATTAGATTGTGTATTATATGCATGCAATTAGACTCCCTTGGGTCTTAATGCGGAAAGCGGTCCTGTTAATGTTATAAATTTTTAGACTGTTTATGTAACTATGAGTAATTAGACTCCCTTAGGCCTTTAGAAGCGGAACCTGCTAATGCTATAAATTATTAAGGTGTGTTATTATCATGCAAGTGTAGAACTCCCTTGGGGGGGACTCTTTGGATTAGCGATCATGCTAATGTTATGAATTATTAGAGTATATCAACCATGTAATGAGACTCCCTTAGGCCTTTAGAAGCGGTCCAGCTAATGTTATAAATTATTAGAATGTATATAACCATGTAATGCGACATTCTTAGGCCTTTAGAAGCGGTTCTGCTAATGTTATAAATTATTAGAGTGTATATTATCATGTAAGTAGACTCCCTTGGGTCTTTGGAAGCGGTGCGAATGTTATAAAATTATTAGAGTGTATATAACTATGTAATGAGACACCCTTAGGCCCTTAAAAGCGGTTCTGCTAATGTTATAAATTATTAGTGTGTATCATCATGCAAGTAGACTCTCTTGGGTTTTTTGGAAGCGATCATGCAATGTTATAAATTATTAGGGTATATAACCATGTAATTAGGCCCCCTTAGGCCCTTTAGAAGCGGTCCTGCTAATGCTATAAATTATTAGAGTGTATGTAACTATGTAATTAGTCTCCCTTAGGCCTTTAGACGTGGACCTGCTAATGCTATAAAGTATTAAAGAGTATATAATCAGGTTATTAGGCTCCCTTGGGCCTTTAGAAGCGGTCCTGCTAATGCTATAAATTACTAGGGTGTGTATTCTATCATGCAAGTAGGGACTCCCTTGGGTCTTTCGAAGCGATCATGCTAATCTGTTATAAATTATTAGAGTATATCAACCATATAATGAGACTCCACTTAGGCCTTTAGAAGCGGTCCTACTAATGTTATAAATTATTAGTGTGTATTATCATGCAAGTAGACACCCCTTGGGTCTTTTGAACCAGTCCTGCGAATGTTATAAATTATTAGAGTGTATATAACCAGGTAATCCGACATCCTTAGGCCTTTAGAAGCGGTGATGCTAATGTTATACATTATTAGAGTGTATATTATATCATGTAAGTAAACTCTCTTGGGTCTTTGGAGCTATCATGCTAATGTTATAAATTATTAGGGTGTATATAACCATGTAATTAGGCTCCCTTAGGCCTTTAGAAGCGGTTCCTGCTAATGCTATAAATTATTAAAGAGTATATAATCATGTTATTTAAGCTCCCTTGGGTCTTTGGAAGCGGTTCTGCGAATATTATAAATTATTAGAGTGTGTATTATGATGCAAGTAGACTCTCTTGGGTCTTTGGAAGCGGTCCTGCTAATGTTATAAAATATTAAAGATGTACAGTCCCTGGCCAAATTATTAGACGCACTGTATTTTTTTTAGTAATTTTATGTTTCTTAAGAGTTTTTATGCAATAATGGTATATTTAAACTACAATATTATTGATTTTTATTTAAAAGAATTGTTGTAGACTACATATTTGTATTTATTTTTAAACATATGGCAACACTGTGTTGACAAAGTGATACATGAACGTAAACAAGTACAAACCTGTATCAGTCGCGATCGGAATCGAGTCAGGTACGGACGTGTTTCTGTGGCTTTATGGACTGTGATTGTTTGTTTAACAGTTTTATACTACTCAGTTATTAGTTTATTTTGTATGCAGTGTTTTAAAAAAGTAATTGGAATATTTTCATTATGGGTAGAAAAAGGCGATCTTTCACCACGTAAAAAAGCTGAAGTGAAGGCCCTTGTGATTGCGAAAAAACATTTACAAACCGAGAAATATCACGAAGATTGGAGGTTTCTGAAGCTAGTGTACGACGCATAAAAAAGAAAATTGAGTCAGGGAAGGAATTAAGCCCGAAAGAAAGAAAAGATGCAGTAGAAAACCATTTTCACTCCACGGTCAGAGAGATGTTTGAAGAAAATTTGTGTAGAAAACAGATTTGCTACCACAAAGGTAATAAAATCACAACTCCAGGATGCTAGCGTAAATGCTTCTGAGCGCACTGTTCGAAGAAAATTGAAAGAATTAGATTTTAAGGCCTGTCGCCCGCCAGGAAGCCCAAGTTAACAGCTGCAATGGAAGCAAAGCGCCTGAAGTGGGCCCAAACAATGGCAAGACAAAGATGTGGACTTCTGGAGATCGGTAAGATACAAGCAATTTAATCAATAATTGATACATTATTATCATTTTTAGTTAAATAAAGCAAATAAACATGGAAGTTTATATATTTTCCCTATTTTTGGACAGGTCTGCTTCAGTGACGAAAGCACATTCGAAATTTTGCAGAATAAAGCTCAGTATGTGCGTCGTCGTCATGGAGAAAAGTTTCATCCTGATTGTGTCGTCCCGACGGTTAAACATACCACCAAAGTTGATGATTTGGTCAGTCATCAGCGGCAAGGGCACTGGACGTCTGTACGTCGTCAAAGGAATAATGAGGCAAGATCAGTACAAAGAAGTATTACAAAATCGGTTGATTCCGCAGCTCAGAGAATGGTTTCCAAATGGGGAGGAGCCATTCACTTTCATGCAAGATGGAGCTCCCTGCCACACTGCTCGGTCTGTTAAAGCTTTTTTGGCAGAAAAAAAATATCCCTCTGTTGGATTGGCCCTGATTATGAACCCCATTGAAAATGTGTGGGAGCTGAGAAAAGAGAAGTGGCTAAAGATGTGATTACCAACAAAACCCAGCTCCTAGAAAAGATTATTCATGTGTGGAATCATCATCTTCAAATGCAGGAGACAGTACAATCTTGCATTGATAGCATGCCGCGCAGAATTAAAGCTTTGATAGCGGCTGAAGGTGGCTCAACTAAATATTGACTTTTACTAACATTAATTTCACTTTTCTTTTAAAACTTAATAAATTTATGCTTTTCTAAATTAATGCTGTTTTATTTATGTCAAATAAACAGGTAATTGATTGGATAATATAAAAATAAAAAACAAATCAATTTAAAATAATAAAACGGTACAATATCACTCGGTAATTAATATTTTACATGAAATATTGCAGTGCGTCTAATAATTTATCCAGGGACTGTATGTTACTATGTAATTATACTCCCTTAAGCCTTTAGAAGCGGATCTGCTAATGCCATAAATTATTAAAGAGTATATAATCATGTTGTTAGGCTCCCTTGGGTCTTTAGTAGCGGTTATGCTAATGTTATAAATTATTAAAAACGTATGTCATGTTATTAGGCTTCCCTTGGGTCTTTGGAAGCAGTCCTGCTAATATGATAAATTATAAAGTGTATATAACTATGTAATGAGACTCCTTTAGGCCTTTAAAAACGGCCCAGTTAATGTTATAAAATTATTAGAGTGTATATAACCATGTAATGGGACTCCTTTAGGCCTTTAAAAGCGGTCCTGCTAATGCTATAAATTATTAGAGTGTGTATTATCATGTAAGTAGACTCCCCTTGGGTCTTTGGAAGCGGTCCTGAAAATGTTATAAATTATTAGTGTATCATAACCATGTAATGAGACTCTCTTAGGCCTTTTAGAAGCGGTCCTGCTAATGCTATAAAATTTATTAGAGTGTGTATTATCATGTAAGTAGACTCCCTAGGGTCTTTGGAAGCGGTTCTGATAATGTTATAAATTATTAGAGGGTATATAATCATGCAGCTAGGCTCGCTTGGGTCTTTAAAATGGATTCTGCTTTTTTTTTTTTAAAAGAAAAAAATTGAATAGCATATTTTTGCATCATTGTTAATGCTATACAATTTAGGTCAGGTATACCATTTATGTATGGTACTTTTTTATGCCTTGTTTTTTAAACCCTGCTAGCTTAAATTTAAGCTAGCCAGGGCGTATCGTTTTTCTCGAACCTGTTTGATGCTAGAAATTTTTTTTCTTAATGGCTATAAATATGCTACAAATTCTCCACCAGGTCCAGTCGGGTCCTGCTAAGTGCGCCTTGCTACCTTAATAAAGCTTGTTAAGCCGACATTTTTTTCTTTGGGTGGAAATGAAACAATTCTAGAAAGGCTGGATTAACTATATTAGTCTAGTCGATAGTTATGTAGAAAAATATTTTTTAGGCTCTATCATGTTTCTTTCTTAGCTAGATAGATAACTTAAAAAAAAAACCTATCACATAATTTTCTTTTCCTTCCTTTCTTCTACTCTAAATTTAAATGTTGAAAGTCAGCTAGAAGTGTTCCATAAATGAAACGTTTTTTTTTTTTTTTTTTAAATTAGGTATTGTTTTTATCCAAATAAAAGTCATCTAATCTATATAATAAGTTTTAAAAATACTTTTCTGAAAATAGCCAATCTAAAAATGTATGAAACTTCTACGTAGTTTGACCGAGATAAATTGTATAAAAGCCAAACCCAGATAACGGAATGTAGAAGAATAAAACATTTTAGTAAAATCAGTCAAAATAAACAGTGAAAATAACTATGTTTAAGTCCGTATTCAACTTTTTGAACTCTAAATATTTCTTGTAAAATACAACAGAGTCTGCCTCAAAAGTAATATGGAAAAATTGATAAAGAAGAAAAAATTTATTGCAGATAAATGTACACACGACCTAAAATTTTTTTAAAATAGCCCCCTCGCGCGTCGATATGCCGTTGCCAGAGCGTTCCTGCCACTCCTGCTACGCCCCCTTTGAAAGTCGGCGACGGGAACCTTCTTTAAGCATTGCGACGAGGTCTCTTTGACCCTCTCAAGTATCCCAAAATGGTAACCCTTTCAAACTCCTCTTGATTCGTGGAAACAAGAAAAAAGTCCGGTGGTGCCAAGTCAGGGCTGTACCGCGGCTGAGGCAGCGTTGCCACTTTATACTTTATACTTAGCGAAACTGCCTTACGAGAAGCATGTTGATGCATAACGCGTTGTCGCGGTGCCGTATCCAGGTGACGGCGATGTCCTTCCTGACACGACGCACCCTCATCCCCAGCCAGCTGAGGATTTCTACGTAATATTGACTGCTTGTCCGGGAGGCACAAACTCACTGTAAATTACACCTTTCGAGCCGAAAAAGATAAAGAATATTGATTTCATCTTCGATTTTCTCATGAGACCTGATCGTCTTCGACGTCCTCTCGGCCTTCCCGAAACATCTTGTGGCTTCTTCTTTGAAAGCCTCCTTAATCACCGTTAAGATCTCACCACCCGATTTTCCAAGTGTTACGTTAAATTGAATTGCTCCACTAAAGGTTGCATCGTTTTTTCTAACGCAACGACCTAAGAGACCTCCACTCCGACAGCGATTCTTATTCTGCAACGACTCACAGGTCGCCTTCTTTACCTGAGACCCCCCAACTATCTCGAAAAAAACTGCGTCACTGCAGCCCCTTTTGTTGGCTACAAAAAATCTTTCTCATTACTTTTGAGACAGATTCCGTATGAAGAAATATCTTAATGAAGTATTTTTAGTTTTTTTTCACCCGAAAACATTTTTTAAATACATACAATATAATCTAATACAATTCTTTAAGGGATAATTAAGTGTTTTCAGAAAATTTCTACAAACGACATTACTTAATGCTCATTTAACGGTTTAAAATAACCAACACCCGTGAAATAAACAATTAGGCATAACATGTTTAATAAAATAATTACAAATCTAATTACCATTTTCTAACAATTGCATAATTTTTCGCTAACCGCCATTCGCACTGAACCGTCACTGAAAAAGGCAAATTTTCTACGGCAACTACTGGGCTACCCATAGCTCCAGTACTAATCTGAAGTCGTCTAACAACCCACCAATTGGTCAGAAGTTTCGTATGATAATGATCTTCTCTGGTTATATGTCAGGCTGAAAAAAAAAAATGCGTTAAATAAACGGTCAATTGCAAGTTAGACTTGCGTAATTAGTGTTCCATACGTTGATTGCTTTTAGTATAAAAATGTTTGTTACAGAAGTATAAAATGATCCACAAAACACATCCCAAAAGAGTTTTCAACAATATTTTTTTTCCGATTTTTACTGAAAACTGATATCCCTGAAATTTATGTTTGTTTTTTTATATAGCAAATAAATTATTAAAGATAATGCACTTGTGATAATTTTAGTTCAATCTACACTTTGTGGAGAATATTCCAGAATTTTTCCAAAATTTTTTGAACAGTACTTTTTGAGATAAGATAATTTTTTAAAAATAATACAAAGAAAAGTGTATACAAGTATTACATTATATATATTTTTGAACTCGTGTTTTTACAAGCTTTCATTTGACACCCCACTCGATGACCTAATATTTTTTTTTTTACTTCCGATTTCATCCCCAAAACTAACCCGCTAAGTCAAAATTTAACTATCAAAAACTACACGGCTCTAATGAGGCCATCAATTCTTATATAGTGCCAAATTTCAACTTCCTATGTCAAATAGTTTCGGAGAAAATCGGGTGTGACAGATAGATAGACAGACAGATAGGCAAGCAGGCAGGCGGACAGACGGACGGACACCGAAGTGATCTTATAAAGTGTTCCGTATGGAACACTAATTAATTAACTAAATAAAAATAAACATAGGCGTAAGTATATACAGAATGTTTCGTAAATATTTAAAAAAAAAACCGGTCAAGTGCAAGTTGAACTTGCACAATTAGTGTTCCGTACGTTGATTGTTTTTAAAATAAAAAATTTTGTTAGGGTGGTATAAAATGATCAGTGACTTCACAAAACACACCCCAAATGAGCTTTTAACAAAGTTTGTTTCCATCTTTACTGAAAACTGGTGACCTTGAAATTTTGTTTTTTTTATATACCAGATAAATTATTAAAGGTAATGATAATTTTCGTTCAATCTATACCTCGTGGAGAATATTCCAGGATTTTTTCAAAATTTTTTGATCAGTACTTTTCGAGATAAGGTAGGGGACAGCGATTATTATTCACGATTTTTTAAAAGTAATACGAAGAAAAGTGTGCGCAAGTATTACATTATATATATATTTTTTACTCGTGTTTTCAACAAGCTTTCATTTGATACCACCTCGATGACCTAGTAAAAATTTTTTTTTTCACTTCCGATTTCACCCCTCAAAACGAATCCCTTAAGTCAAAATTTATGTTACGGTGATATAAAATGATCAGTGACTTCACAAAAACACACCCCAAATAAGTTTTCAACAAAGTATTTCCAAACTTTACTGAAAATTGATGACCTTGAAATTTCTGGGTTTTTTTTATATACCAGATAAAATTATTACAGGTAAGGCACTCGTGATAATTTTCGTTCAATCTACACCCCGTGGAGAATATTCCAGAATTTTTTTCAAAATTTTTTTGATAAGTACTTTTCGAGATAAGGCGGGTGGACAGCGATTTTTTCGCGATTTTTTAAAAATAATACAAAGAAAAGTGCGCGCAAGTATTATATATATATATTTTTTACTCGTGTTTTCACAAGCTTTCATTTGACACCACACTCGATTACCTAGTAAAAAATTTTTTTTTTTTCACTTCCGATTTCACCCCCCAAAACTAACCCCTTAAGTCAAAATTTAATTTTTAAAAACTACATGGCTCTGATGAGGCCATCAATTCCTATATTACTACCAAATTTCAACTTTCTATGACAAATAGTTTCGGAGAAAATCGGGTGTGACAGACGGACAGACACCGAAGTAATCTTATAAGTGTTCCGTGCGGAACACTAAAATAAGGAAAAAAGTAAAGCGTTCCAGACGGTTTTTTCCATAACCTTTGGTTAGCACTTTCAAAATAACCGATTAAAGTTTTTGAACCGAAAACCGTAAAAGATTATTACAATAACCGATAAACTGTTGTAAAATTCGAGAACCGGTCAAGTTCAATTCTGGCCCACCAACCAGTTAAAATGATTAAGACCGAAAGGCCGCTCCCTGATTTGTCGAAGCGGTATCGTTTTTCTCGATGTGCCTGACTTGCGCGGGATGCGCGGAGCAAGTCAAGTGGGTTTCATTGAAATATAGGCGTTCGGCATATTTGCGTTACCGAATCAGTACCGAGCACACCGAGAAAAAACGATACTGCGCCGACAAATGTGTTACGCTGATTTCTTATTAAATTAAACAAGTATGTTTAACAATGTAAGGGCTAATATAAATAAAGAGACCGTTCGTACAGCAGCGATAACTAATATGACAGTTAGGTAGTCCCAACAAGTTCCTCCGAATCAGTTAGTAGCAACATGTAAAAGCAGCAACAAGAGGCCATATAGTGTGAGGAAATGAACGATGGTAAAATAATAGTCGATTATTATTCCTTAACCCCTCATAAAAGAATCTACAGCCAAATAAGAGAAGTGAAGACGCCAGATATGACATATTACACGGGAATTTAAAAAAATTGGTGAAGGTATTTGCACACTCCTAATAAAACTGAGGAGAAAATTACATAATTTTCAGATTCCTTAATTGCAAAAACCCTGAAAGGGACGTATAACACGACATATTTGAAGAAACACCTCTAAGGCATTGTTTCAGCCAAAAAACTAGGAAAAGATTTCACGCTACTATTGAAACTCCTAAATTTATCGACTTTGCGATTTTTTCCGAAGCGATATCGCTGAAATACTACAGACTCTTTTTATAGTTTATGTGTTACTAGCTATGTCCGCGGCTCCGATCGCGTGGAGTTCATTCCCTATTATCGTCACTGCTCATTCCTTATATTACCTAACGTAATAAAATATATCCTATAATCTGACCAGAAAATATATGTACAAACTAGAAAAAAAAACACGTAAATCGGATAAATAGTTCACGAGTAATAAGCGCACTAACGGACAGACAGGCAAACAGAGAGACGTTACATTTTATATATATTATATTCTTTGCTACATCATATTGTTCCATATTTAATGGTGTAGGCAGCGTATTGGAAGAGAACGCGCTAGCGGCAAACTTTTTTCCTACTTGATTCACTATTACCGCTGCTTACTCCTTATGTTACCTAACGTAATAAAATATATCCTATAACCTGGCCAGAGAACATATGTATGTTTAAAAAAAAAGCACGTAAATCGGATAAGTGGTTCTGGAGTGATAAGCGCACCAACGAACAGACGATAGACAGGGAGACGTTGCATTTTATATATATTATAGAAGATTATAGATAACCTGGCCAGAGAATAAATGTATGAATTAAAAAAAACACGTAAATCGGATAAGTGTTTCTCGAGTGATAAGCGCACTAACGGATAGCCAGATAGACAGAGACGTTTGCATTTTATATATATTATATTCTTTGCTACATGATATTGTTAGGCAGCGTATTGTAAGAGAACGCGCTAGCGGCAAACTTTTTTCCGATTTGATTCACCATTATCGTCACTGCTTATTCCTTATGTTACCTAACATAATAAAATATATCCTATAACCTGACCAAAGAACATATGTATGTTTAAAAGAAAACGCACGTAAATCGGATAAGTGATAAGCGCACTAACGAACAGACAGACGTACAGAGAGACGTTGCTTTATATATTTATTATAGATAACCTGGCCAGAGAACATATGTCTTCTTCTTCGCCACAGACCACCTGCACTCAATCCTCGACTTGGCCATTCTTCAGTTACTTTCAAAGCTTTTGTTTTTAAATTACAGTTTAAAGAAATAATATTTTAAAAACGTAAATAAAATTAAATATACAACGATTGATAAGTTGATAACTGATACGTGCGATTGGATTTCATCGCGAGACGTGAGATATGCGCATGCGTACAAAGAGAAGAGAAGCCAACCTACCGGCGAGTCGAGTGCAGGAGTGGGAAAAACTACTTTTATCAATATTGGATGAAAATGCAAACTATGATCAAAGAACTTTTATAAAAAACAAATTTTATACAACTAGAGCTATAACACTATCACATTTATCGTAAAAGTTCTTTTATAAAAGATCTTTTATAAAAGAACTTTTATAGTGTAATGCCCGCCTTAGAGACATATGTATGTTTTAAAAAAAAGCACGTAAATCGGATAAGTGGTTCTCCAGTGATAAGCGCACTAACAGACAGACAGACAGAGAGACTTGCATTTTATATATATTATAGAAGATTATAGATAACCTGGCCAGAGAACAAATGTGTGAATTAAAAAAAAAAACACGTAAATCGGATAAGTGGTTCTCGAATGATAAGCGCACTAACGGACTGACAGTCCGAGATAAGTTACATTTTATTTATAGATATTCTTTGCTACTTGATATTGTTCCATATTTTATAGTTTTTTGCAGTGTACTACAAGAGAACGCGCTAGCGGCAAACTTTTTTCCGACTTGATTCACTATTATCGTCACTGCTTATTCCTTATGTTAACTAACGTAATAGCCTTAACCTGGCCAGAGAACATATGCTTGTTTAAAAAAAAGGAGAACATAAATCGGATAAGTGGTTCTCGAGTGATAAGCGCACTAACGGACCGACAGACAGACAGACAGAGAGAGACAGAAAGACGTTGTCTTTTATATATATTATAGATGTGTACCAAATTTAAAATCGATATCCTATCTCTTCCAGAGCTATCGTGTAAATAGAGCGAGGGAAATGGGAGAATATGTTTTTCGTAATCTAGGGACCTTAAAACATGAAGAAAATGCAAAAATCTTGGAGGCTTTAATATATCGTTATACTTCCTTTTTAGTGCCGATTATTACTGCTCCTACCGTTGCCGTTGCTAAAGGGTTTGCTTTATTCGCGCTTTCGGTCCGTCGCCTTATTGCCAGGAAATCTGTAATGTAGTACAGATATCGCATTTGAAGTGGAAACTGAATTTCTAGGTTTTTAGCAATATCGTTCCAGAGATGTTTCTGAAATGAAAGGGGCTCATAAATTGTGTATGGATTCAATACCACTCTGAGTATTTTTACCCGGTTTTTGATTGCGATAATGATCAAGCAGGATTAAATGGGGGGAATTATTACAGCTAAATTACTATTATAGGGTTAAAATTTTTAAATAATTTTAGACAGAAATGTTGGGTTTTAAACTGGCCGACATTTGAAAGGAATACAAAAAAGGTATAAAATGTAATAAAATATAATATTTCATGATGTAACGTATCAAATTCAATGCTCTTTTCAAAATGAAAAGCTTATTGCAATAAATACTAAATGCTTGTCAATACTTTGTGGTGAAATAGGATAATAACACGTAGGCTGAAAAGTTTTTGGTCTGACACATAGATGTCGCCCTTTTCAAAAAAAAAAAAAAATCCATATGATTCTTAGGAAGCACCTACCTTCAACGATACGTGTCAAAATTTCATGACATTTCGACGATTTAGTTTATAAGTTACAGTGGTTTTAGTGACGCTACTTTTGATACTTTTCAAAATAATAGAAAAAATCTAATTTCGTGTGTTGATTAAACACTGCTTTTTGATGGAAAAAAATACCGTTTAAAGCAAAGAAAAATGGCTTGATAAGTGTTTTTGGGGACTCTGCCCCTGGAAAATTTCTCATCATATACTGGTATGCTGAATTTAAACGCGGTCGTACAGATACAAATGGTACTGAACGCTCTGGACGTCCAAATGAGGTGGTTACACCGCAAAACATCAAAAACATCCACAAAATTGTTTTGGATGACCGTAAAGTGAAATTGCGTAAGATAGCCGACACCCTAAAGATATAAGAATGTTTGGTTATATTTTGCATGAACATTGGGGCATGAGAAAGCTCTGTTCGAAATGGGTACCGCGTTTGCTCACAGTGGAACAAAAACAACTACGTGTTGATAATTCTGAGCGCTGTTTGGACCTGTTTTAAGCGCAATAAAAAGGTTTTTTTCATGCGATATGTGTATCTATAACATATATAAAATGCAACGTCTCTCTGTCTGCCCGTTAGTACGCTTATCACTGGAAAACCACTTATCCGACTTACTTACTTTTTTTTTAATGAAGTCGGAAAAAAGTTTGCCGCTAGCGCGTTCCTTTGCAATACACAGCCTAAACCATTAAATATGGAACAATATTATGTAGCAGAGAATATCTATAATCTATAATTATATATATAAATGCAATGTCTCTCTGTCTATCAGTCTGTCCATTAGTGCGTTTATCACGCGAGAACCACTTATCCGATTTACCTGTCTTTTTTTAATTCATACATATATTCTTTGGCCAGGTTATATAATAATAATAATAATAATAACATAAACATCAGATCATTACACACAAAACAAATCCAAGCACTTAGGAAATTTTTTCACAGCAAGCAAACCAGCCTCCACACAGCAACAGTCAAAGCAGACAAAAACTATACACCTCTCGACTTATCCCGGGCAGACCACTCAGCAGACACACACAGTCACACCCAATTACAACAGGAAAAGATGAAAACGTGGTCAGAAAAAACACTCCACGGAAAACACAGATACCACATAGAACAAGACCACATAAATAAAAAACAATCATACACCTGGTTACAGGATGGGCAGCTATTCCCTGAAACAGAAGGCTTCTTACTTGCCATCCAGGATAAAGTCATATTAACAGAAACTACCAAAAGCATATCATCAAAGACCCGACAATTGCAGAGGACAGATGTAGGAAAATGCCACCAGCAGAAAGAAACGATCGAACACATAACGAGCGGATGTAAAATATTGGCCGGAACAGAGTACACAGCCAGGCATGATTCAGCTGCCAAAGTGGTTCACCAAGCACTAGCCACAACATACAAACTCATAGAAAACACAGATCCATACTACAAATACACACCAACATCCATATTTGAAAATAAAGATTACAAGCTCTACTGGGACATCAGTATCCATATAGATAAAACAGTCTCCGCCAATAGACTCGATATTACTTTTCAGTGCAAACAAAGAAAAGTCACCTATCTAATTGACATAGCTGTCCCCAACGACACGAACATCCAAACGAAATACACAGAAAAAATTTCCAAATACACAGACCTTGCAACGGAAATAAAAAGGCTATGGAAACAAGAAAAGGTCATCATTGTCCCCCTCATTATATCAGCCACAGGCCTTACACCAATGACATTCACACCACATTTAGTACAGTTAGGACACAACACAAACATACACAAAAACATTCAGAAGTCAGTGATTTTGAAAACATGTAACATTGTCAGATCATTCCTTAATACACAATGGTAATGCGTTTGTGCTGACTTGGTTTGCGCCCGTCAGCCAAACATGGAACCACATTGACCAAATGTGAGAAAGAAGAACTTTTTTTGTAATAATAATAATAAGATCATCACAGCCACAATTTCGAAGAAAATAGAACAACACCTAACAGACAACAATATTCTCACAGAAGAGCAGAAGGGATGCAGGAAAAAATAGTCGAGGATGCAAAGAGCAGCTGATTATAGATAGCGTGATTATGGGACAAACCAGAAAAGAACACAGAAACCTTCACATCGGTTACATAGACTATAAAAAAGCCTTCGACTCCATACCCCACAGCTGGTTAATCAGGGCCTAGAAATCTATAAAATCAACCAACACCTCAGGCAGTTTCTCGCGCAAATTATGAAAACATGGAAAACCAAAATACGCCTAGAAACACAAACCGAACGCATCCAAACAGAAGAGCTGTACATCAGACAGGGTATATTTCAGGGAGACTCGCTCAGTGCTCTATGGTTCTGCCTCTGTCTCAATCCACTCTCAAATATACTAAACAGAACAGAGCATGGCTTCAATATCAGACACCAAAAAGTGAATCAACATAAAATAAACCACCTCCTATATATGGACGACATAAAACTCTACGCTGCCACACAAACACAGCTGAAAGAACTTCTCAAAATCACAGAAATATTCACCTTAGATGTCAATATGGAATTTGGTATAAGTAAATGCAAAGTGCTCCACATCAACAAAGGCCAATGGAAGTGCCACCATGAGACAGAAACCATCAACAATGAAACACTCGATAACATGTTCGACAAAGAAACATACAAATATCTAGGCTTCCAACAAAGCACCAAACTCAACCACACTCACATCAAAACAGAGCTCAGAACCGAATTCAAAAACAGACTGACGAAACTTTTGCAAACGAAACTCAACTCTAAGAATGTCACTAAAGCCATCAACACGTTTGCTATACCTATACTCACATATTCATTTGGTATCATCAAATGGTCACAAACAGACAAAGAAAATATTCACATCCTTATACGATCTCAATTCACCAAATATAGGAAATTACACCCCAACGCATGCAAAGAAAGACTTACCATCGAGAGGAAGGGAGGAGGAAGAGAAATTATAGATATCAGATCATTACACACAAAACAAATACCAAACACTTAGAAAATTCTTTCACAGCAAGCAAACCAGCCTTCACACAGCGACAGTGAAAGCAGACAAAAACTACACACCTCTCGACTTTAGCCGGGCAGACCACTCAGCAGACACACACAGTCACACCCAATTACAACAGGAAAAGATGAAAACGTGGTCAGAGAAAAACACTCCACGGAAAACACAGATACCACATAGAACAAGACCACGTAAATAAAAAACAATCATACACCTGGTTACAGGATGGGCAGCTATTCCCTGAGACTGAAGGCTTCTTACTTGCCATCCAGGATAAAGTCATATTAACCAAAACTACCAAAAGCATATCATCAAAGACCGACTATTGCAGAGGACAGATGTAGGAAATGCCACCAGCAGAAAGAAACGATCGAACACATAACGAGCGGATGTAAAATATTGGCCGGAACAGAGTACACAGCCAGGCATGATTCAGCTGCCAAAGTAGTTCACCAAGCACTAGCCACAACATACAAACTCATAGAAAACACAGATCCCTACTACAAATACACGCCAACATCCATACTTGAAAATGAAGATTACAAGCTCTACTGGGACATCGGTATCCATACAGATAAAACAGTCTCCGCCAATAGACCCGATATTACTTTTCAGTGCAAAAAAGGTAAAGTCACCTATCTAATTGACATAGCTGTCCCCAACGACACAAACATCCGAACGAAATACACAGAAAAAATTTCCAAATACACAGACCTTGCAACGGAAATAAAAAGGCTATGGAGACAAGAAAAAGTCATCATTGTCCCCCTCATTATATCAGCCACAGGCCTTACACCAATAACATTCACACCACATTTAGTGCAATTAGGACTCAACACAGACATACACAGAAACATTCAGAAGTCAGTGATTTTGAAAACATGTAACATTGTCAGGTCATTCCTTAATACGGAATGGTAATAGCGTTTGTGCTGACTTGGTTTTGGCCCGTCAGCCAAACATGGAACCACATTGATCAAATGTGAGAAAGAAGAACTTTTTGTAATAATAATAATAATAATTTCACAATTTCGAAGAAAATAGAACAACACCTAACAGACAACAATATCCTCACAGAAGAGCAGAAGGGATGCATGAAAAATAGTCGAGGATGCAAATAGCAGCTGATTATAGATAGCGTGATTATGGGACAAACCAGAAAAGAACACAGAAACCTTCACATCGGTTATATAGACTATAAAAAAGCCTTCGACTCCATACCCCACAGCTGGTTAATCAGGGCCCTAGAAATCTATAAAATCAACCAACACCTCAGCCAGTTTCTCGCGCAAATTATGAAAACATGGAAAACCAAAATACGCCTAGAAACACAAACCGAACGGATCCAAACAGAAGAGCTGTACATCAGACGGGGTATATTTCAGGGAGACTCGCTCAGTGCTCTATGGTTTTGCCTCTGTCTCAATCCACTCTCAAATATACTAAACAGAACAGAGCATGGCTTCAATATCAGACACCAAAAAGTGAATCAACATAAAATAAACCACCTACTATAGATGGACGACATAAAACTCTACTACGCTGCCACACAAACACAGCTGAAAGAACTCCTCAAAATCACAGAAATATTCATCTTAGATGTCAATATGGAATTTGGTATAAGTAAATGCAAAGTGCTCCACATCAACAAAGGCCAATGGAAGTGCCACCATGAGACAGAAACCATCAACATTGAAACGCTCGATAACATGTTCGATAAAGAAACATACAAATATCTAGGCTTCCAACAAAGCACCAAACTCAACCACACTCACATCAAAACAAAGCTCAGAACCGAATTCAAAAACAGACTGACGAAACTTTTGCAAACAAAAACTCAACTCTAAGAATCTCACTAAAGCCATCAACACGTTCGCTATACCTATACTCACATATTCATTTGGTATCATCAAATGGTCACAAACAGACATAGAAAATATTCACATCCTTATACGATCTCAATTCACCAAATACAGGAAATTACACCCCAACGCATGCAAAGAAAGACTTACCATCGAGAGGAAGGCGGGAGGAAGAGGAATTATAGACATCAGATCATTACACACAAAACAAATACAAACACACTTAGGAAATTCTTTCACAGCAAGCAAACCAGCCTCCACACAGCGACAGTGAAAGCAGACAAAAACTACACACCTCTCGACTTAGCCCGGGCAGACCACTCAGCAGACACATACAGTCACACCCAATTACAACAGGAAAAGATGAAAACGTGGTCAGAGAAAACACTCCACGGAAAACACAGATACCACATAGAACAAGACCACGTAAATAAAAAAACAATCATACACCTGGTTACGGATGGGCAGCTATTCCCTGAGACTGAAGGCTTCTTACTTGCCATCCAGGATAAAGTCATATTAACCAGAAACTACCAAAAGCATATCATCAAAGACCCGACTATTGCAGAGGACAGATGTAGGAAATGCCACCAGCAGAAAGAAACGATCGAACACATAACGAGCGGATGTAAAATATTGGCCGGAACGGAGTACACAGCCAGGCATGATTCAGCTGTCAAAGTGGTTCACCAAGCACTAGCCACAATATACAGACTCATAGAAAACACAGATCCCTACTACAAATACACGCCAACATCCATACTTGAAAATGACGATTACAAGCTCTACTGGGATATCGGTATCCATACAGATAAAACAGTCTCCGCCAATAGACCCGATATTACTTTTCAGTGCAAAAAAGAAAAAGTCACCTATCTGATTGACATAGCTGTCCCCAACGACACAAACATCCAAGCGAAATACACAGAAAAAATTTCCAAATACACAGACCTTGCAACGGAAATAAAAAGGCTATGGAGACAGGAAAAAGTCATCATTGTCCCCCTCATTATATCAGCCACAGGCCTTACACCAATAACATTCACACCACATTTAGTGCAATTGGGACTCAACACGGACATACACAGAAACATTCAGAAGTCAGTGATTTTGAAAACATGTAACATTGTCAGGTCATTCCTTAATACGGAATGGTAATAGCGTTTGTGCTGACTTGGTTTTGGCCCGTCAGCCAAACATGGAACCACATTGATCAAATGTGAGAAAGAAGAACTTTTTGTAGTAATAATAATAATAAACACTAAACAGAACAGACAATGGCTTCAACATCAGGACACCAAAAAGTGAACCGACATAAAATAAACCACCTTCTATATATGGATGATATAAAACTCTACGATGCCACAGAAAAACAGTTGAAAGAACTCCTCAAAATCACAGAAACATTCACCTTAGATATCAATATGGAATTTGGTATAAGTAAATGTAAAGTGCTCCACATCAACAAATGGCAATGGCAAAGCCACCATGAGACAGAAACTATCAACAACGAAACGCTCGATAACATGCTTGATAAAGAAACATACAAATATCTAGGCTTCTAACAAAGCACCAAACTCAACCACACTCACATCAAAACAGAGCTCATAACCGAATTCAAAAACAGACTGACGAAACTTTTACAAACAAAACTCAACTCAAAGAATCTCACTAAAAGCTATTAACACGTTCGCCATACCTATACTCACATATTCATTTGGTATCATCAAATGGACACACACAGACATAGAAAACATTAACATCCTTATACGTTCTCAATTTACCAAATACAGGAAATTACACCCCAACGCAAGCAAAGAGAGACTTAGCATCGAGAGGAAGGAAGGGGGAAGAGAAATCATAGACATAAGATAACTACACACAAAACAAATACAAGCACTTAGGAAATTCATTCACACCAAGCAAACTAGCCTCCACACCGCAACAGTGAAAGCAGACAAGGCTTCTTACTTGCCATCCAAGATAAAGTTATATTAACCAGAAACTACCAAAAGCATATCATCAAAGATCCAACTATTACAGAAGGCAGATGCAGGAATTGCCACCAGTAGAAAGAGACGATCGAGCACATAACAAGCGGATGTAAAATGTTGGCTGGTACGGAATACACAGCCAGACATGACTCAGCGGCAAAAGTAGTTTACCAAGCACTAGCCACAACATACAAACTCATAGAAAACACAGATCCCTACTACAAATACACACCAACATCCATACTTGAAAATAAAGATTACAAGCTCTACTGGGACATCAGTATCCATACAGATAGAACAGTCTCCGCCAATAGACCCGATGTTACTTTTCAGTGCAAAAAAGGAAAAGTCACTTATCTAATTGACATAGCTATCCCCAACGACACAAACATCCAAACGAAATACAGAGAAAAAATCTTCAAATACACAGACCTTCCAACAGAAATAAAAAGGCTATGGAAACAAGAAAAAGTCATCATTGTCCCTCTCGTCATATCAGCCACAGGCCTTACACCAACAACATTCACTCCATACTTAGTACAGTTAGGACTCAACACAAACATGCACAAAAACCTTCAGAAGTCAGTGATTCTGAAAACATGTAACATTGTCAAGTCATTCCTTAATACACAATGGCAATGCGTTTGTGCTGACTTGGTTTAGGCCCGTCAGCCAGACATGGAACCACATTGAACAAATGTGAGAAAGAAAAACAAAATAATAATAATAATCTGTATCTATAATATATATAAAATGCAACGTCTCTGTCTGTCTGTCCATTAGTGCGTTTATCCCTTGAGAACTACTTATCCGATTTACGTGATTTTTTAAATTTATACGTATGTTCTCTGACCAGGTTATAGATATATATTTTATTAGATCTATAATATATATAAAATGCAGCGTATCTCTGTCTGTCCGTTAGTGCGCTTATCACTGGAGAACCACTTATCCGATTTACGTGCTTTTTTTTTTGAAACTTACATATGTTCTCTGGCCAGGTTATAGGCTATATTTTATTACGTTAGGTGACATGAGGAATAAGCAGTGACGATAATAGTGAATCAAATCGGAAAAAAGTTTGTCGCTAGCGCGTTCTCTTGCAATACACAGTCTAAACCATTAAATATGGAACAATATTATGTAGCAGAGAATATCTATAATCTATAATAAATATAAAATGCGAGGTCTCTCTGTCTGTCAGTCTGTCCATTAGTCCGTTTATCATGCAAGAACCACTTCTGTGCGTTACGTGTCTTTTTTATAATTCATACATATATTCTTTGGCCAGGTTATATAATAATAATAATCTATATCTATAATATATATAAAATGCAACGTCTCTTTGTCCGTCTGTCTGGCTGTCCGTCCGTTAGTGCGCTTATCACTGGAGAACCACTTATCCGATTTACGTGTTTTTATAAATTTATACATATGTTCTATATAATTCGATATAAGCCTAGATAACGGGAGAGATAAGGTGAGATAATGGGAAATAAAGTTTAAATAATGGGAGATAAGGAGAAATAATGAGAGATAAGCAGAGATAAGTCTAGATAATGGGAGATAAGATGAGATAATGGGAAATAAGTTTAAATAATGGGAGATAAGGAGAAATAATGGGAGATAAGCAGAGATAAGTCTAGATAATGGGAGTTATGGTGAGATAATGGGAGATAAGGAGAAATAATGGGAGATAAGGAGAAATATTGCGAGATAAGTCGAGATAAGCCTAGATAATGGGAAATAAGGTAAGATAATGCGAGATAAAGAAAAATAATGGGAGATGAGCAGATAAGCCTAGATAATGGAAATTATGTAAAGATAATGGGAGATAAGGAGAAATATTGGGAGATAAGGGGAAATAATGGGAGATAAGGGGAAATAATGGGAGATATTTTATTACGTTGGGTAACATAAGGGATAAGCAGTGACGATAGTAGTGAATCAAGTCCACGCGAGCGGAGCCGCGGGCCCTGCTAGTGTGTATATATACGTAAGACCTTATAAGAAGATAAAGCGTATAGTTTTTGAGCTATAGCGTGTAAAGCGACGAGGCGAAAAGGATGGGGGTCAACAAATTTTGTAGTGTTCTGATAGTAATTCGGAAATTTTTTCCCTTTTTTGAGATAATAAACAAATATTTTGCTCCAATATTTATGGGAAAACATAAAAAGGGTAAAAGCAGTACATATAAAGAGCCAAAGGGATGCAAAAGGAATGTAGAAGGGTGACTTTGTGTTTGTCTTGTTATAGATCTTGTTCAGAGGTCTTTTCAGTAAAGAAATCGAATTGTTGTTAACATGGAAATAGGGTTCAAGGGGTGGGGTCACTGTATCCTTTCAATAGTACATGTGAGAATTTTTCCTGTGAAAAAGGGTAGGGGGCTAAAAAGTGATTGCGTGTATGCCCTAATATACGTCTATTTCATAGTTCTTGTTTCTCGACTATTTTCCATTTAAATAGAACTGATAAATAAAAGAGATGTTTCATACATATGGAGTTATATGTTCTTTTTAATGTTTTTGGAGTTGAGGAATTCAAAATTCAGGTTATTTTTTTATGATCCGTTAAATATTATGTACACTCATGGACAAAATTAACGCAACAATATATTAAATCATACAAATCTCTATAATGAATTAATTTTAATAATTTTTTATGAACATTGGTTACACTAAAAGTTAGAAAAAACTTATTCGGACACTTTAAAAGTGAATTAGCTACCAAATTTCTCTATAAGATTCGAATTAAAATTGTTCTTCAGACCTAATAACAAAATCGTTGAAATTATGTAATAATGAAAAAATAAACTGGGACACTAGTGAGTAGCAAAATTAATGGTGTAACTGGGATACTAGGAGCGTGTGTTGCCTCCTCTACTTCGGATGACAGCATTTATACGCCTAGGCATGCTTCTAATTAAATTTTGGATAAAATCTTGAGGAATTTGCTCCCATTCTGTGATAACTGCATTTTCAAGTTCCCTCAGGTTTCTAGGTACAGGTATATGACGTTTCACATTTTTCTTAAGGTGATCCCATACATGTTTTATCGGATTCAGATCCGGGCTTTTTGGTGGCCATTGCATAATCGGTATATCAACTTGATTAAGATAATCGAGTACCTCCCTAGCCACGTGAGGTCGAGTGTTATCTTGCATAAACAGAAAATTGGGCCCCACAAAATGACCAAAAGGCATCATATGTTCTATTACAATATTCTCAAGATAGTAGTCAGCATTCATGGATCTCGTACGGACAGGAACTAACTCTGTGCGAGCATCAAAGCAGATGCCACCCCAGAACATAAACAGAGCCACTGCCGAATGGAATCCTTGAAGAGATATTGCAAGGAGCAAACTTCTCTCCTGGTCTTCGCCATACTCGCTTACGACCATCTGGATGTTTTAGACTAACCCTAGTTTCATCTGTGAAGAAAACTTGTTTCCAATCATCCACAGACCAGTTTTCGTGATTTCGAGCAAAACGTAACCTGGTAACTCTGTTCTCTCTAGTAAGCAAAGGCGCAGTCTCCTACTGTTTAATCCAGCTTCATTTAACCGTCTTCTAACTGTTTTAGAAGAAATTGTGACATTGTGAACAGCTTTGAGTTCGTTTTCTTATTACAGAACTAGTGACAGTCCTGTTTCTTAAAGCATATTGTCTTATAAAACGTTCATCTAGGTCGCTAGTGCATCGTTTTCGCCCTTGCCCTAGCCTTCTAGAATAAGTTCCTACTTCATTCAAGCGTCTTACCATACGACTTATTGTGGAACGATGTTTGCCTAACAAATTGGCAACATAACTTTGACAATATCCCTCGTCCAATAAAACTGAAGCTCGCACTACCTCGTGTTCAGTTAAATTCCTTGTTCGATTCATTTTTCTAATTCTTCGGGGTCAAAAATAAAACAGTCTACCACAAAAACGTATTACTTTGAAAAAGGGAACAATTTATAAGCTTACTTTTAAAGAAAATCTATCGCATTATTACAGAAAATTGTTTATCTTCTAAAAAATTCTTTTAAAATTGTAAATCTAAACAAATTGTTTTGATTTCTGTCATGAACAACGAAACAAAATATGCATAGCCTACTATTCAAATACTCGATAAACTTTAAAACTGACATAAGAAAAAGGTAAATTAATTTTCAGATTGTTGCGTTAATTTTGTCCAGGAGTTTAGTTTAAATAGTATTTCGAAAATTTTCCCAGGTTTTTTGGTTCAGGTAATTGATAAATCTTAAGCATATTATTTATAATCTAGTCTTTGTGATCTCCTGGCTACACAGACATGCACCTAAACGAAGAAGAGGAGAACAAATCAAACGTTTTGTTTTAGGACAAAATGACTAGAAGACTCGAACCCTCAGTTCGAATTTGCCAATTAAACATAGAGGGAATCAGTTGAGCCAAATGTGATTTTCTCACATAATTTCTTCTTCACAATAGCGTCGATGTCATACACCTCCAGGAAACTCACGCAGCCACCGAAAAAGATCTACAAAAAATAGGAAGAATTCATGGTTTCGAATTAATTGGAGCAACCACGCTTATGGTATCGCAACCTATGTCAGTAGAAACATCGAACATCTTCATCTCCTCTTTGCGTCTATAGGGAATAACATCCACACTGGAAACATTATACTGGACGACACAAAAATTGTTAATGTCTACAAACCCCCAAATCAAGATTGGGCTAATGAAGTTCTCCCTACCTTACAACAACCAACAGTAGACACGAAAGATGTGGCGGTGTTCTCAAAAAGAACGAATGTAGCGAAACTCTCGTGCAGTGGGTTGAAGAAAATAACTTATATCTCATCTCTGATGCCAAACAACAAAGCTCCTTTCATTCCGCCACATGGAGAAGCGATTATAAGCCAGATCTGTGTTTCGTAACAACTAGCCAAAAAACAGGCCAGGTGGGTGGACCACCTTATTTTGAAAAGTACTGATAAAAATATTTTGAAAAAATTCTGTAATAGATTTCATAGAGTGTAGATTGAGCAAAAACTCTCACGAGTGCTTTAAAAACTCTCACGAGTGCTTTACATTTGACAATTTATCTCGTATAAAAAAAATTGAAAAAATATCGAGAATTAGGAAAACCTGTACAAAATGGTGAAGGCGAATTATTTTTCGTAATCAACAAAATTATTTTATTTTATTTGTTTGGGTAGTAAATGTTTGCTTTTCACTTTTATTACTAGATTATTTTTTTCTGATAGATGTGACAAAACCCTCCAACTTTTATTAAGTATGTCATATTCCTATTTCTAATAGTTTTCGATTTATTTTGAATTTTTCAATTTTTACCCTTCTTTTTAATACACTTCCCCTATAACATCATTTGTCAAATTTTGACATGTCTATTAAGCAAGTAAAAATAGTTTAATTTGTTGTACTAAGTGACGTATAAATGTAATAGTTATAGATTTTCCTAAAAATGAATTAATTGATTTGGTTTATATACTGGGCGAGGCGGAAAAAAATTGTCTTTTGGCAGTAAGGCTTTACGGAGCGAAGTACCCTAATAGACGTATACCATCTAGAAATTATTTTCAGTGCTTAATGGAACGATTTGATGGTAGTGGTAACGTTCAGTATACGAAACGAAAAGTAGTAAACCAGAATGCTACCAATGAGGAAAAAGAAATGGAGATTTTACTTCATGTTGAAGATAATCCCCAGATCAGCAGCCGTCAACTAGCTCACTGATCTGACACATCCCAATCTACTGGTAATCGCACCACGAGAAACTATAAGTATCATCCCTTTCATATGGGACTACACCAAGAACTTCAAGACTGTGATTTTGAAAGACGAGTAAACTTTTGTACCACCATGAATGGAGCAATAGAGGCCGATCCAAATTTTTTATTCAAATTAATGTTTTCTGATGAAGCTACTTTTCGCAGTAATGGAGCAGTAAACAGCCATAACATGCATTATTATTCAACAGTTAATCCATTTTGGGTCCGGGAAGTCCAAAACCAAAACCATTGGTCGCTTAATGTATGGTGTGGAATATTAAATTTTGGAATTATTGGTCCATATTTTTTCCGCGAACCGCGGGTAAAAATTGAAAAATTCAAAATAAATCCAAAACTATTAGAAATAGGTATATGACATACTTAATAAAAGTTGGAGGGTATTGTAAAATCTATCAGAAAAATAATAATATACAGGGTGTGTCATTTAAAAAATTTGAGATTTTTCAATAGTCGAAATGTATAAATTTATTTATACTCTGTAGCATCTAACTCAAATTTCTTTACATGTTTTTTTTTATCTTTATAGAACACTTGTACCAATTAAGAGTATTCCACCTTCAGAAACAATGGCAGTTTTTTACAAAACTGAAAACTAGTATTTTTTTTAAAAATATTGAAATATTAGAAAAACTAGTAGGTTTAGGTATATAACATTATTAGTAAAAAAGTTATAAAATTTTACACAGAATTTAAAAGTAAATTAGGAAATAGGATGTTCCATTTAATAAAAACAAATGTTATATCGGCCACACTTTTTGAAGTACCCTGTATACTCATAATGAACTTTACTTTATCGTTGACTCACCCTGTACATTACTGAATAAGAGAAATACATATTGAACAGTAAGATGTCAGGGCCTAATTAGCTTAGCCAAAGTAAGGATTTTATTTCATTTTAAAAGCAATCACGGTATGGAACACTAATTGCGCTGGTCCAACTTGCACTTGAAAGATTTTTTAAAATATTAACCTAAGAGGGAGAATACGGCGGGTGTCGATAAATATTCTATAGTTCTAATTGTATTTTCAGAATTTTTTTTCAACCTTTTTGGTTGATGTAATCTATAATATATATAAAATGCAACGTCTCTCTGTCTGTCTGTCCGTTAGTGCGCCTATCACTGGAGAACCACTTATCCGATTTCCATATTTTTTTTTTTAAAACATACATATGTTCTCTGGCCAGGTTATAGGCTATACTTTATTACGATAGGTAGCATAAGGAATGAGCAGTAACGTAAAATAATGAATGATGTCGGAAAAAAGTTTGCCGCTAGCGCGTGCCCTTGCAATACACAGCCTAAACCATTAAATATGGAACAATATTATGTAGCAAAGAATATCTGTAATCTATAATATACGAGGCTGGTTTGAAAAGTCCGTGCAAAAATAAAAACTACTTATGTGTTTGGGGTAAACCTTTTTTATTTTTCGACATAGTCTCCTTTTAGGCTTATACACTTCGTCCAACGATGTTCTAGTTTGTTGATCCCTTCCGAATAATAGGATTCGTCCAAGTCTGCAAAATATCCATTAGTGTCTGCAATCACCTCCTCGTTTGAATAAAATCTTTGTCCCGCCAGCCATTTCTTCAAATTGGGGAACAAATAGTAGTCCGAGGGAGCCAAGTCTGGAGAATAGGGGGGATGTGAAACGAGTTGGAATCCTATTTCCATTAATTTTGCGACCACAACTGCTGAGGGTGTGTGCTGGTGCGTTGTCGTGATGGAAAAGGAACTTTCTTGTGGGCCAATCGCGGGCGTTTTTCTTGCAGCTCGGTTTTCAAACGGTCCAATAACGATGAATAATATTCACCTGTAATAGTTTTACCCTTTTCCAGATAGTCGATGAGGATTATCCCTTGCGAATCCCAAAAGACAGTCGCCATAACCTTTCCGGCCGAAGGAAAGGTCTTCGCCTTTTTTTGGTGCAGATTCCGCCTTGGTAACCCATTGTTTAGATTGTTGTTTGGTCTCAGGAGTATAGTAATGTATCCATGTTTCATCCACAGTGACGAAACGACGCTTAAAGTCCTCCGGATTCTTCTGGAACAGCTGCAAACCATCCTTGCAACACTTCACACGATTCCGTTTTTGGTCAAGCGTGAGCAATCGCGGCACCCATCTTGCGGATAGCTTTCTCATGTCCAAATGTTTATGCAAAATATTATGTACCCGTTCAGTCGAGATGCCCACAGCACTAGCAATCTCACGCACCTTAACTCTTCTGTCATCCATCACCATATCATGGATTTGATCAATGATTTCTGGAGTCGTAACCTCCACAGGCCGTCCAGAACGTTCAGCGTCACTTGTGCCCATATGGCCAGTCCGAAAATTTTGAAACCACTTATAAACTGTTCTAATCGAAGGTGCAGAGTCACCATAATGTTTATCAAGCTTCTCTTTAGTCTCCTGAGGTGTTTTGCCTTTCATAAAGTAATGTTTAATCACCACACGAAATTCTTTTTCGTTCATTTCTTGAAAATCACTCGACTTCCTTGATTCACACGAATGCCAAACACAAAGAAATAGACCAATATGGCTGAAACTTGGTGTGCGTTCATTCAAGAGATGCTACTAACTAAACATGACCTCGATACGCGCCGGTGGTGTCATCTCTCGGACTTTGCATGGACTTTTCAAACCAGCCTCGTATATAAAATGCAATGTCTCTGTCTGTCTGTCCATTAGTGCGTTTATCACGCGAGAACCACTTATCCGATTTACCTGTCTTTTTTTAAATTCATACATATATTCTTTGGCCAGGTTATATAATAATAATAATAATAATCTATATCTATAATATATATAAAATGCAACGTTTGTCTGTCTGTCCGTTAATGCGCTTATCCCTCGAGAATCACTTATCCGATTTAAGGGATTTTTTAAATTCATACATATGTTCTCTGACTAGGTTATAGGTATATATTTTATTACTGGAGAACCGCTTATCCGATTTTCGTACTTTTTTTTTTTTTTTAAACATACATATGTTCTCCGGCCAGGTTATAGGCTATACTTTATTACGATAGGTAGCACAAGGAATGAGCAGTGACAATAATAGTAAATGAAGTCGGACAAAGTTTGCCGCTAGCACGTTCTCTTGCAATACACAGTCCAAACCATTAAATATGGAACAATATTATGTAGCAGAGAATATCTATAATATATATAAAATGCAATATCTCTGTCCGTCTGTCTGTCTGTCTGTCCGTCCGTTAGTGCGCTTATCACTGGAGAACCACTTATCCGATTTACGTGCTTTTTTTTAAACATACGTATGTTCTCTGGCAAGGTTATAGGATATATTTTATTACGTTAGGTGACATAAGGAATAAGCAGTGACGACAATAGTGAATCAAGTCGGAGAAAAGCTTGCCGCTAGCGCGTTCTCTTGCAATACGTTCCTAAAGCATTAAATATGGAACAATATCATGTAGCAAAGAATACAATATATATAAAATGCAACGTCTCTCTGTCCGTTAGTGCGCTTATCACTCGAGAATCACTTATCCGATTTACGTGTTTTTATAAATTTATACATATGTTCTATATAATTCGATATAAGCCTAGATAATGGGAGATAAGATGAGATAATGGGAGATAAGATGAGATAATGGGAGATAAGAAGAAATAATGGGAGATAAGTCGAGATAAGCCTCGATAATGAGAGATAAGGTGAGATAATGGGAGATAAGTATAAATAATGGGAGATAAGCAGAGATAAGTCTAGATAATGGAAGTTATGGTGAGATAATGGGTCATAAGGAGAAATAATGGGAGATAAGGAGAAATAATGGGAGATAAGGAGAAATAATGGGAGATAAGGAGAAATAATGGGAGATAAGTCGAGATAAGCCTAGATAATGGGAAATAAGGTGAGATAATGGGAGATAAGGAGAAATAATGGGAGACAAGGAGAAAATAATGGGAGATAAGGAGAAATAATGGGAGATAAGGAGAAATAATGAGAGATGAGCAGAGATAAGCCTAGACAATGGAAATTATGTAGAGATAATGGGAGATAAGGAGAAATATTGATAGATAAGGGGAAATAATGGGAGATATTTTATTACGTTGGGTAACATAAGGAATAAGCAGTGACGATAGTAGTGAATCAAGTCCACGCGAGCGGAGCCGCGGGCCCGGCTAGTTATAATATAAATATAATATTATTTATAATAAAATATATAAAGAGCTAATGAGGTAGGGTGGGGTGTTGCTGTATATATATGGTGCTATATGCCGTTCTTGGACTATAGAAAGATGAAAATTAAGTTATCGTTTTACATTACGAGGATACATTGAAAAGTTCGCGGCCTCACCAAAAAATAGTACCCTCAATAAGTTCATACTTTTTTTGGTTGTCAAAGCGTAAAATTTTGTTGCTGTAGAATTTGTGGTTTTTAGGTTAGAACGCGTTTAGTGAGACCAAGTGCAATTTCAACGAACTCGGATTTTGTAAGGTTTCCGCTAGGTGGGTCCCTAGATTGCTGTCAGTTGAACAAAAACGAATTTGGTTCATGATTTCTCGCGACTGTTTGGAGATATTTGAGGCTGATCCGCTAGATTTTCTTAACAGGTTTGTGACAATGGACGAAACCTGGGTTCACCACTATATTCCAGAATCAAAACAACAATCCAAGCAGTGGGAAAAAATCTGGTGAACCGACCCCAAAGAAAGCGAAGGCAATTCTGTCGGCTAGAAAAGTAATGGCGTCAGTTTTTTGGGGTGCTAAAGGTATTATTATGGTGGACTACCTTCCGAAAGGCAAAACAATAAACTCGGCTTACTATTGAACCATTTTGCGTCGTTTACGTCAAGAAATTAAAGAGAAACGCCCAGGATTACTAAGAAAGAAAGTTTTGTTCCATCAGGACAACGCTTGCGTTCACACGTCTGTTGAGTCTCAAATTCGTGATTGTGGTTTCGAATTGCTGCCCCACCCGGCTTATTCTCCTGATTTGGCACCTTCGGACTTTCATCTGTTTCCAAACTTAAAAAAAACACCTCGGTGGCTAGAAATTTTCATCAAATGAAGAAGTCGAAGCTGTAGTTAAACCAGTATTTTGAAGACCTTGAGGAATCTTTTTTGAAACAGGTTTGGAAGTTTTGGAAAACAGGTGGAAGCTTTGGAAAACAGGTGGAAGAAGTGCATAGAGCTAGGTGGAGATTACGTCGAAAAATAAAAATATTTTTGTACGTATTTTACTTTGTTTTCTTGACTAGGCCGCGAACTTTTCAATCCATCCTCATATGAATTCCCATTATTTGAAGATTGGTTTTTGCAGGACTTAATACCAGACGGTTCTGTTGTAATGGATAACGCAAGCTATCATTCTAAAAAATTAGATGGAGTTCCACCCTTAGATTTCCTGAACAAGGACATCCAATCTTAGATGACCGAGAAAAACATTTCATTTCCAAAAGACAACGTTAAGAAAAAATTATTAGAACTTGTAAAGCTTGAAGTCATCGACAAAATGGCAAAAAAAACGTAATATTACTGTTTATCGCCTGTCATCATTGTGAGCTCAATCTGATAGAACTTATATGGGCACAGAATAGAATGTCATAACTAATGTTTCCATAGAAAATTGGTGAAAATGCATGGAGCATGTATTGAGGGTGGAAGATAAAATGTGGACTATGGACATGGCAGTGGATGCCATTGTTGAACCTTTAATTATACATGTAAATTCAAATGAGTCAGACAATGAGTTTTTCAAGCATATCGGAGATAGAAGATTGGTAATACTTTTTTCATTGTTGTTTGACTTTCTCATTGGTGTATTTTTTAATTAATAATGTTTCATTATAAAATGTTATTTTTTTGTAATAAATATTTAAACATTATAAAACTGTTACATTCATACTGTTCGCAAATAATACGTATACGCCCAGGCGCACCACCACTGGTCAAAACTATTTCAGACTAAACAAAGAAATGGGTCGTTTTCCTATTGCATTCAAACATAAGAAACTGGGAATATTAGATTGATGCCAGATGGTATTTCAATAAAGTTGTTGAACGGCTGCATTACAGATAATTGGTGCTAATTTGCATAATTCTAGATGATTTATAGCTATCATAAATTTATTTGAAGAACCCCTTTTATTGCCTAAGAAAACCGATGTATAAATAAGTATATATAGAGATATTGTTACATTTTAGAAATGAACAATGAAAAAGTCTCAACTGTTTTTTGAAAAAATTTCTCTAAATATATATATTACTTTTCGTCGCAACTCCAAAAAACTACATAACGGAGTATGAGTGCCGCAGGCACTCTCTCCATTTTCAGCGCCTTCAGCGCACACACAATAGTTTTTAGTTTTAGAAATGTTTATTTTTGGTTAAGCTACCGTGGTAGCGAAATATGTCGAAAATTTGTTAACTTTTTGATTGGTTCATTAAAGTGAAATTTAACGAACCAGGACGTAAATTAACGCATACTTACTAGTTATCTAGTTCCCCTAAGTACAGGGTGAGTCAACGATAGAGTAAGGTACATTATCTCATTTGTTTCGGGAATGACGAAAAAATGTTAAATACAATAATTTTAGGGAATATTAAGGTGCACAGTTAAAATTATTTTTGAGTATACAGGGTACTTCAAAAAAGTGTGGCCGATATAACATGTTTTTTTTTTAAATGAAACATCCTATTTTCTAATTTGTTGTAAAATTTTATAACTTTTTTATTAATAATGCTATATACCTAAACCTAGTAATTTTTCTAATATTTCAATTTTTTTTTTAAATACTAGTTTTCAATTTTGAAAAAAATTGCCAGTAGCACCATTGTTACTGAAGGTGGAATACTCATAATTTGTACGAACGTTCTATAGAGACGAAGGAAAAGATAAAGTTTGAGTTAGATGCTACAGGGTGTTCAAAATAAATTTATGAATTTCTACTATTTTAAATTGAAAAATCACAAATTTTTTAAATGGCACACCCTGTATATTATTAATCTTTCTGATAGATTTTACAAAACTCTTCAACTTTTATTAAGTATGCCATATACCTATTTCTAATAGTTTTTGATTTATTTTGAATTTTTCAATTTTTACCCTTGTTTTTAATAATCTTACGCTATAACATCATAGTTACTAAGACAAAACAAAAACGTAGGCATTATCAAATTTTGACATGCCATATATCTATTAAGCAAGTAAAAATATTTTGATTTGTTGTAGTAAGTGACGTACAGTTATGGATTTTCAAAAAAATGAATTGTTATGGTTTATATACTGGGCGAGGCGGGATAAAATTGTTTTTTGGCAGTAAGGCTTTACGGAGCGAAGTACCCTAATAGACGTATACCATCTAGAAAATCTTTTTAGTGGTTAATAGAACGGTTTGATGGTAGTGGTAGCGTTGAGTATACGAAACGGAAAGTAGCAAACCAGAATGCTACCAATGAGGAAAAAGAAATGGAGATTTTACTTCATGTTGAAGATCATCCCCAGGTTAGCAGTCGTCACGGCTAATCGCACCAAGAGAAAATACAAGTATCATCCCTTTCATATGGAACTACATATACCAAGAACTTCAAGACCATGATTTTGAACAAGTAAACTTTTGTACCACCATGAGTGGAGCAATAGAGGCCGATCCAAATTTTTTATCCAAAATAATGTTTTCTGATGAAGCTACTTTTCCCGGTAATGGAGCAGTTAACAGTCATAACATGCATTATTATTTAACAGTTAATCCATTTTGGGTCCGGGAAGTTCAAAACCAAAACCATTGGTCGCTTAATGTATGGTGTGGAATATTAAATTTTCGAATTATTGGTCCATATTTTTTCCGCGAAGCGCTTACCGGGCCTAGATATCTAAATTTTTTGCAAAACGAATTACCCCAGCTTCTTGAAGAAGTTGATAACTTTGAAAGGGAACAAATGTGGATTCAACAAGACGGAGCTCCTGCTCATTACCACCGGGAAGTTTGGGAACTTTTAAACGATCGTTACCCACAAAAATGGACCGGTAGGGATGGATTCATTCAGTGGCCCCCCTCGATCATGTGACTTAACAACTTTAGACTTTTTTTGTAGGGCTACATTAAAGATCGTGTTTATGTGAATCCCCCTACAACACTAGTAGATATGGAAAATAGAATACGGGACGCGTGCAGGACAATAACGCCCTTTATGCTAAGGAAAGTGAAGGAAAATATAGTAAAACGACTAAATATGTGTATTCAAGTAGACGGGCATATTTTTGAACATTTATTACATCCTAATAATTAATCATTATGATAAGTTAAACTATATTAAAATTATTATTAACTATTTGTTTATGGTTTTCACAATAGCGCAAGTGTATTAAAAACAAGGATAAAAATTGAAAAATTCAAAATAAATCGAAAACTATTAGAAATAGGTATATGACATACTTAATAAAAGTTTAAGAGTTTTGTAAAATCTATCAGAAAAAATAATAATATACAGGGTATGCCATTTAAAAGATTTGATATTTTTCAATTTAAAATAGTCGAAATGTATAAATTTATTTTGAACACCCTGTAGCATCTAACTCAAATTTCTTTACATATATCTTTTTTTTCATCCCTATAGAACGCTCGTACCAATTACGAGTGTTCCACCTTCAGAAACAATGGCAATTTTTTACAAAACCGAAAACCAGTATTTTCTTAAAAAAATTGAAATATTAGAAAAACTACTAGATTTAGGTATATAACATTATTAATAAAAAAAGTTATAAAGTTTTACGCAGAATTTAAAAATAAATTAGAAAATAGGATGTTCCATTTAAAAAAACATGTTATATTGGCCACACTTTTTTGCAGTACCCTGTATACTCAACAATAATTTTAAACTGTGCACCTTAATATTCCCTAAAACTATTGTATTTAATATTTTTTCGTCATTCCCGAAACAAATGAGATAATGAACTTTGCTCTATCGTTGACTCCCCTGTATATGAAAGTGCACAAATACGAAAAAAAAATTAGCTGCTTATAGAAAATGACCGATTTTATTAAAAAAAAGTTTTTACTTTCCTAGCTAAAGGAAAATTTTGTATTCGTAAAAAAAATCACCTTTCTCCACCTATAGTGAGCTTCACGGGAAGGGGATGAAAATGGTGGATGTCGATCAATTTTGTATGGGTGTTTAATGGTAATATGATTATTTCTTCCGCTTCTTTGTTGAGATAATAATCAAATTTTATGCATAATGATTTATAGTAAAAACTTGGAAGGGGTTAAAGGGGTGGAGAAATTGGGGAGGTTGCTTCGTATATATTGTGTTATATATTCTTTACAGGGTTCTTAAGAGCCCCAAAACCTGAAAATGCCGTTACTTTTTTTATTAATTCTAATTTTAACTGGTTAAGGGGGTGTTAAATATTATATAGTTTTGTTAGTATTAGGAGCTCTTGTCAAAGTAATTTTCAGGATATTATTTAGAGTAGATTAAATATGGGGTTAAAGGAGTTGGGCTACAAATTTGAGGGCTTGCCTAAGCATATGTACCAACATATATCGTGTTATATATAAGTTATTTTTTAATGTAACGTAGTTAAAATTTTGCATTTATTTTCGAACTGTTTATTTGCAAGAAAAGAAATACCCTCTCTTTTAACCCATTCCCTTAACTCGCACACCCCTAATAGGTTTGACTATATATAGTTTAAAATAAAAAATGAATAACCGGCCAAGTGCAAGTCGGATTTGATTAGAGTTCCGCACGTTGAATGCTTAAAATTTTTTTTTTACGGAAGTATAAAATGAACAGTGGCACAAAACACCTCAAATGAATTTTCAACAATGACCTCGAATTTTTTTTTTTATATATACCAAACTAGTAGTGCCCGCGCCTCCGCTCGCGTGGACCTGAATCACTGTTATCGTCACTGCTTATTCCTTATGTCACCTAGCGTAATAAAATATATCCTACCGACAGACAGGCAGAGCATTGCATTTTATATATATTATAGAAGATTGTAGATAACCTGGCCAGAGAACAAATGTATGAATTACGTACGTCGTACGAATGTATGAACACGTAAATCGGATAAGTGGTTCTCGAGTGATAAGCGCACTAACGGACAGGCAGACAGACAGACAGAGAGACGATGCATTTTATAAACTTTGCTACATGATATTGTTCCATATTTAATTGTTTAGGCAGTGTATTGCAAGAGAACGCCATAGCGGCAAACTTTTTTTCCGACTTCATTCACCATTATTGTCACTGTTTATTCCTTATGTTAAAATATATTCTATAACCTGGCCAGAGAACATACGTATGTTTTTTTTTTTTTTTAAAAAAAAAGCACGTCAATCGCATAAGTGGTTCTCGAATGATAAGCACACTAACGGACAGACAGAGAGACGTTGCGTTTTAATATATATTATAGATAAATTATTAAAGGTAATGCATTAAGTTTGTTTCCGATCTTTGTTGAAAACTGACGACATTGAAATTTTTTTTTTTATATATATATGTACCAGATAAATTATTAAATGTAATGCCGTCGTGATAATTTTCGTTCAATCTACACCCTGTGGAGAATATTCCAGAATTTTTCCAAAATTTTTTGATCAGTACTTTTCGAGATAAGAGGGGGGGGGGACAGCGATTTTTCGCGATGTTTTAAAAATAATACAAAGGAAAGTGTGCGCAAGTATTATATTATATATATTTTTGAACTTGTGTTTTCACGAGCTTCCATTTAACACCCCAATTTTTTTTTTCACTACCGATTTCATCCCCCAAAACTAACCTTTTAGGTCAAAATTTAACTTTCAAAACTACAGTACCAAATTTCGACTTTCTATAGTCTCGGAGAAAATCAATGAGATACTGAAAGTGAGCTTATAAGTGTTCCGTACGGAACAGTAAAAATAACACACAACTTTTAAATTCGTAGCAACCTTTTTTTATTTTTCGACATAGTCTCCTTTTAGGCTTATACACTTCGTCCAACGATGTTCTAGTTTGTTGATCCCTTCCGAATAATAGGATTTGTCCAAGTCTGCAAAATATCCATTAGTGTCTGCAATCACCTCCTCGTTTGAATAAAATCTTTGTCCCGCCAGCCATTTCTTCAAATTGGGGAACAAATAGTAGTCCGAGGGAGCCAAGTCTGGAGAATGGGGGGGATGTGAAACGAGTTGGAATCCTATTTCCATTAATTTTGCGACCACAACTGCTGAGGTGTGTGCTGGTGCGTTGTCGTGATGGAAAAGGACTTTCTTGTGGGCCAATCGCGGGCGTTTTTTCTTGCAGCTCGGTTTTCAAACGGTCCAATAACGATGAATAATATTCACCTGTAATAGTTTTACCCTTTTCCAGATAGTCGATGAGGATTATCCCTTGCGAATCCCAAAAGACAGTCGCCATAACCTTTCCGGCCGAAGGAACGGTCTTCGCCTTTTTTGGTGCAGATTCCCCCTTGGTGACCCATTGTTTAGATTGTTGTTTGGTCTCAGGAGTATAGTAATGTATCCATGTTTCATCCACAGTGACGAAACGACGCTTAAAGTCCTCGGGATTCTTATGGAACAGCTACAAACCATCCTTGCAACACTTCACACGATTCCGTTTTTGGTCAAGCGTGAGCAATCGCGGCACCCATCTTGCGGATAGTTTTCTCATGTCCAAATGTTTATGCAAAATATTATGTACCCGTTCAGTCGAGATGCCCACAGCACTAGCAATCTCACGCACCTTAACTCTTCTGTCATCCATCACCATATCATGGATTTGATCAATGATTTCTGGAGTCGTAACCTCCACAGGCCTTTCATAAAATAATGTTTAATCACCACACGAAATTCTTTTTCGTCCATTTCTTGAAAATCACTCGACTTCCTTGATTCACACGAATGCCAAACACAAAGAAATAGACCAATATGGCTGAAACTTGGTGTGCGTTCATTCAAGAGATGTTACTAACTAAACATGACCTCGATACGCGCCGGTGGTGCCATCTCTCGGACTTTGCACGGACTTTTCAAACCAGCCTCGTATATATATATATATATATATATATATATATATATATATATATATATATATATATATATATATATAAGAAGCTCCTTTAAACATCCCTCCCACATCTCTTCAACCTCTTTATGTGTGACTATGAATAATTACGCTAAAAATTTATTTATTTTCTCATCCGAAAATCAAGAAAAAGTACTATTATGACTTGAAAAAGAAATATAATTTCTCTACCCTCACGCCTATCACCTCATTACTCTGAAGCGATATATTTCAAAAACTATAGGTCCCGTGCCAGAAAACAGACAGACTGACGAAAATGCGTGAAGAAATGCATCTCGGAGGGCGATGTTTTCCCAAATACAATACTTCCCTAGTAGCGGAGGTAAAGTAAATGCAGCATTTTTAAACCGCAACCTTGTAGATATATCTAAATTAAAAATGCACAAAAAAAAATATATCTATAATAAAGGGTGTCCTAAAATTCACGCAAGATTTGAGTTTGGCGCCATTTGTATGGTAAAATGTTGCCAACAAAATAAAAAACAGCGTGACAGCTGACAGTTCAGGGTTATTAAAAACGGAGCGCTACACGAAAGAACGTGTTTTCATTGTTGAACAATATTTTAAAAATAATGAAAGTTGGCAGCTACAGTTCGGAATTTTCGTACAAAATATGGTCGGAATAATGATTTGCCCTCATCAACTGTGAAGAGATTAATTGAAAAATTTAGGGAGAATGGATCAATTAGTGATCTTAAACGCTCTGGCCATCCTTCAACAAGCCGTTCGACACAAAATATTGAAGTAGTTCGTGAGAGTGTTGCTGAGACTGCAGGAACATCAATTGGACATTTCGAGAAGTTCTCTACAGCGTATTCTCACGAAAGATTTGCATCTTCATGCTTACAAAGTTCAATTGCCTCAAGAACTGAAGCCTACTGATCATGCATAACGAAGAGAGTTCGTTGAATGGATTATGGAATAAGTGGATACTGATTTTTCGAAGAAAATCATCTTCAGCGATGAGGCTCATTTCCATCTTGATGGCTTTGTTAATCGACAAAAAAGGGGGTTTACATGAGGAAAAAAACTATAGGCCAATATCGCTGCTCTCAAACGTAGGTAAAATATTTGAAAAAATTATAAACAATAGGCTAATCGATTTTTTTAAACACAACTCTTTATTTTCCAACAACCAAAATGGATTTCGAAAAAATAAATCTACAGTTAGAGCGATTTATCAAGCATTAACTCATATACTAAGTTCTTTAAATAATAAGAAGCTCACAATGGCAATGTGCATTGACCTGTCAAAAGCGTTTGATAGTGTCAATCATAATACCCTATGTTCCAAGCTGGAATCGTATGGTGTTCGGGGAAATGCGTTGAATTTGTTAGCATCCTACCCGGAAAATCGGACACAACAGGTTATGGAAATTGATGATTTTGGTAGACCTATAATTTCCCACAAGATCGGGGTGTCGAGGGGTGTTCCTCAGGGATCAATATTAGGACCTCTCTTATACATTATATATACGAATGAGCTCAGTAGAATATCCGGAGAATTTACTATACTTGACGCAGATGATACTACATTGATCTTTAGTGAGGAGAATCCGCACGCAATGCTGACCAGTGTACAAGGAGCGTGCGAAGCTCTTGATGGATACTTTTCGGCTCATGACTTATTAATAAACGCTCAAAAAACACAATGCCTATTTTTCGGCAATAGAATAGAAAACACTTTATCTTTTACATATCGGAATATTAATATCCAATCGTCCGAACGTGTTTCCTTCTTGGGGGTGGAAATAGATCAGAGACTGGACTGGAGAGCGCATATTGAGAATGTTGCGTTGAATGTTTCAAGGTATTGCTATGCTTTAAGACTTATTTCTGAAAATGTTGGAGTCGATGCTGCTCTGTCAGCTTATCATGCCTTCATACAGTCAAGAATAAGATACGGTCTTATCTTTTGGGGTAATTCACCGGAAATTGAAAGAGTTGTAATTCTTCAGAAAAAATGTATTAAAGGTATATTTGGAATGACGCCGCGTGATAGCTGTAGGAATGTGTTTAGAGACAGAAAGATCTTAACCATTATGTCTATGTATATCTTCGACAGTTTTATGTTTGTTCACACCAACAGCGATATTTTTGAGACTTATGTGAACAATCACAGGTATGCCACTAGACATAAATTGAATCTGCTTCCCGAAAAGTGTAATTACAGCTACATACAGAAAAATGTTAATTATGTCATATTAAAGATATATAATAGTTTCCCAGAGAGTGTACGTGCGTTATGTAAACGGAAAAAGAAAGAGACTTTTAACCAAATATCTGCTTCAAGGACCTTATTACTCATTAAATGAATTTTTCTTAAGTCCAGTTGAAATTAGCACGGGGATTTGATGACTCTGTCAGCAGAGGTGGTTTCTTGTCTTTTCCGTTGTGCCTCTTATTTCATTGTGTATTTGTTACTATATTGTAATTTGTGCTTTTAAAGTGTTTTTACTTATTTACTGTTTTTTCCTTTTCTTTTATTTAATTATAGTTTATTGTAAACTTAGTTAACATTGTTTAATGCCTATTGGCTTATAAGTGTAACCTATTGTTACATGAAAACAAATAAATTATTATCTATCTATCTATCTATCTACTTTATGAATCAATAAAAAAATTACGGTTTTTAATTAAAAACCTGTGTTTCCTATCAAAATTATTTCTTGCGTGAATTTTGGGACACCCTTTATATATAAAATGAAACATCTCTCTCTCTCTGTCTGTCCGTTAGTGCGCTTATCACTCGAGAACCACTTATCCGATTTACGTGCTTTTTTTCTAATACATACATATGTCCTCTGGCCAGGTTATAGGATATATTTTATTACGTTAGGTAACATAAGGAATAAGCAGTGACGATAATAGTGAATCAAGTCGGAAAAAAGTTTGCCGCTAGCGCGTTCTCTTGCAATACATTGCCTAAACTATTAAATATGGAACAATATCATGAAGCATAGAATATAATATATATAAAATGCAACGTCTCTCTGTCTGTCCATTAGTGTGCATATCACTCGAGAACTACTTATCCGATTTACATGTTTTTTTTTTTAATACATACATTTGTTCTCTGGCCAGGTGATCTCTAATCTTCTATAATATATATATAAAATGCAACGTATGTCCGTCTGTCTGACTTGAGAACCACTTATTCGATTTATATGTTTTTTTTTTTTTTCATTCATACATTTGTTGTAATCTTCTATAATATATATAAAATGCAACGTCTCTCTGTCCGTCCGTCTAATAGTGTGCTTCTCACTCGAGAATCACCTCTCTGATTTAGGTGTCATTTTTTTAAACATACATATGTTCCCTGGCCAGGTTATTGGATATATTCTATTACGTGGTAATATAAGAAATAAGCAGTGATGATGATAATAATGAATCCAGTCGGAAAAAAGTATGTCGCTAGCGCACTTTCTTGTAATACGCTGCCTAAACCGTTAAATATGGAACAATATCATGTAACAAAGAATACAATATATATAAAAAAAAAACGGTCAAGTGCAAGTTGAACTTGCACAATTAGTGTTCCGTACGTTGATTGTTTTTAAAATAAAAAATTTTGTTAGGGTAGTATAAAATGATCAGTGACTTCACAAAACACACCCCAAACGAGTTTTCAACAAAGTTTGTTTCCAATCTTTACTGAAAACTGGTGACCTTGAAATTTTGGTTTTTTTCTATACCAGATAAATTATTAAAGGTAATGATAATTTTCGTTCAATCTATACCCCGTGAAGAATAATCCAGGGTTTTTTTCAAAATTTTTTGATCAGTACTTTTCGAGATAAGGTAGGGGACAGCGATTTTTCACGATTTTTTAAAAGTAATACGAAGAAAAGTGTGCACAAGTATTACATTACATATATATTTTTTACTCGTGTTTTCACAAGCTTTCATTTGACACCACACTCGATGACCTAGTAAAAAAATTTTTTTTTTCACTTCCGATTTCACCCCCTCAAAACGAATCTCTTAAGTCAAAATTTATGTTACGGTGATATAAAATGAGTGACTTCACAAAACACACCCCAAATAAGTTTTCAACAAAGTTTATTTCCAATCTTTACTGAAAATTGATGACCTTGAAATTTCTGTTTTTTTTTTTATATACCAGAAAAATTATTACAAGCAATGCACTCGTGATAATTTTCGTTCAATCTACACCCCGTGGAGAATATTCCAGAATTTTTTCAAAATTTTTTGATGAGTACTTTCCGAGATAAGGCGGGTGGACAGCGATTTTTCGCGATTTTTTAAAAATAATACAAAGAAAAGTGCGCGCAAGTATTACATTATATATATATTTTTTACTCGTGTTTTCACAAGCTTTCATGTGATACCACACTCGATTACCTAGTAAAAAAATTTTTCTTTCACTTCCGATTTCACCCCCCAAAACTAACCCCTTAAGTCAAAATTTAACTTTCAAAACTACATGGCTCTGATGAGGCCATCAATTCCTATATTACTACCAAATTTCAACTTTCTATGACAAATAGTTTCGGAGAAAATCGGATGTGACAGACGGACATACAGACGGACAGACACCCAAGTGATCTTATAAGTGTTCCGTACGGAACGCTAAAAAACGTCTCTCTGTTCGTTAGTGTGCCTACCATACGTTGTTCTCTGTCCAGGTTATATAATAATAATATATATTAAACGCAATGTCTCTCTGTTTGTCCATGTGCTTATCATTCAAGAACCACTTAACCGATTTACGTTTTTGTTTTAATTCTTAATACTTATCAAAAAAATCTACAATATATATAAAACGCAACGTTTCTCTGTCTGTCTGTTTGTTAGTGCGCTTAGCACTCAAGAACCGCTTATCCGATTTAAGTGTTTTTTTATAAAATACATATATTCTCTGGCCAGGGTATAGGATATATTTTATTACGTTAGGTAACATAAGGAATAAGCAGTGATGATAATAATGAATTAAGTCCACGCGAGCGGAGTCACTGGTACGGCTAGTATAGTATAAGTGAAGCAACCATAAATCATTTTGAAATTGTTTTTAAGGGTTGTTTTTACTAAATTACTACCCAACTGTACAAAATAGTGGGGTAGTAAGAGAATTAATATCTTGAAGGTGTTTAATATCCCAGCTTAAACGTTACTCGATTGCCAGGAATTTTATTTTCAATAAAATTGTTAGAAGTTAAAAATTAACTCCTGCGGCTACGAACAACCGAATATGTGGTCGTACTGTGACATGTAAAGTGTATACCATTAGTTTTTATTATTTTTACCGAACAACATCCTATAAAGAGTATAATAAAAGAAACCTCAAGCACTTCTTTGGGTTCTAATCATATTTTGTTAAGGAAAATAACTTAGTCCGTACGAATGTAAGGAAATAATCGTAATAATAAATCGCAAACCATCATTATTTATAAATTACTCCTTCTGAACCAATAAACGTTTAGTGTAAATTTAAGTTTTGTGCAGACGAACTGAAAGCACATGTCCCTCAAACCTAAGCAAATTGGCAACGTTGTCTGTGAGAACTGTTTATTCGTTAATTAAGCAAAGGGTTTGCAAATCCTTTTTTACATAATTTTAGCAGCAGTTGTATACTAAAATTATATAAATATTAAAATCTTTTCTTAATCTTGCACATTCTTACATGACAAACATGTGCTGGAGATGGATTTCAAAAATAAAACCTGTAAACCATAGTCCTAAAATATTTTTTTAATAAAAGCCCTTGTGAACAATCCGCAGTAGGTACAGAGCACTGGCGACATTGTGGCGGCACCAAATTAATGCTGCCCAATAAAAAGACACCCTGATTTGGAAAAACCTATCGTTAAGAACAGATGTTAAGTAGGAACACTTGTCGAAACTCGATTGTAAAATGACAAATTATTTTTTGAAATTCTGTAGAATTATACTGGATGGTATGTTGTATTAAGGCCTAACGCCACTCTAAAAGTGATTTTTCGAAATTATTCAAAGAAAAACCATACAAGATATCGAGTTGAGAATAACAGCTTTATTACACAAGTATCAAAGGGTGTTTTTAAAGGGTATCCTGAGTTTTTGGGGCCGAAATGCCCTACTTCAAAAAATTTTATTTTATTATTTTAATTTGTTCTTTGAGTAAAAAAGGAATTTTTGTCATTTTTAGCGCCCTCTACCCTCTCCCCTTAAAAACCCCAAAAACCACATTTTTACATTTATTTACTTTATTCCGGTTTTTCTTAACCAATCATCGTAAAAAATTGTTATGATAGGGGAGCATCAAGGCAACAACTTAACATTTTTGGTGTCACGTGACCTCACCAGCCTTCTAAAAATGAAGAAAATCGAAAATTTTAAAAATTGACGAACTGTTGATAAGTGAGTGTTTTTTTTTTTAAAAAATCACATTTTTTCCCAATCCAAACCCCCCGGAATTAAAAATTGAATTTTCCTGATTTCTTGCCATTTTAACGTGCCACTGTATACAAAAAACTTTTTTCACATTAAATTCGGAAACTACGGAAAATTTTTCAAAGGAAACTCTTATCTGTATGGTTTGGAGTTTTTTTATGGGCTAAAGGAAGTTAAATTGCAATTTGCAAGCCATTTTTAGCTCTAAGGCCTCTCTGATTTGTCGGTGCGGTATCGTTTTTCTCGGTGTGCTCAGTACCGATTCGGTAAGGAAAACATGCCGAACGTCTATATTTCAATGAAACCCACCTGACTTGCACCGCCCCCGCGCATCCCGCGTAAATCAAGCATAAAAACGATACCACACCGACAAATCAGGAAGCGGCCCAAATTGACAATTTATCGCTTTTTTTGGCCACTTTAACGTACTATTCCTTTCCAAATAATACTGTCGGCCTCAGATTTAGATTCTAGGGGAGATTTTACAAAAGTATTTATTAACCGTGCGACTTTTACTTTTGATTTCTTTTAATTTTTTGAAACAAGTTAATTTTACTACTCTGTCATGATTTTGTTATTTGAATTTTGCCGCCTTCCTTTTGATTTTAGAACCGCTTTAAGCTCTATATAGAGAATTTCCCCTAGAATCCAAATCCGACGCCGATAGTCAATTTAGAGCTAAAAATTGCAATTTAATTTTCCCTTGTTTTCATAAAAAAACTCCGATACTTACAGAAATCAGTTTCTCGAGTAAAATTTTCCGTAGAATCCGAATCTGAATGATATACTTTTTTTTATGGGTACACGTGCTACAGGGAAGACCCTAAAGTGCTCCAGGAGCGGCGTTTGTACGGAAAAGGCGATTCACCTTGTTCTTGAATCGCTGTAAATTGTACTCGGTGGGAAACACAGCCCAAATTATTCCAAAGGGATGATGTTCTCCATATAAAAGACTGCTTGAAAAGCGTTGTACGCGGAGTAACAAGCTGAACCTCATACTCTGAATGTAATGGTACTTTAAAATGGTCAAAAAAGGGAAAAATAATCAATTTAATGCTAAAAATGTCCTTAAATAATTCCAATTAATTTCCCTTTCACTAGAAAAAAAATTAGAATGCATATAGATATGAATTTCTTTTGTAAAATTTTCTGTAGAATCCGAATTTGAAAATTTTTTGTATACAGTGGTACGTTAAAATGGCAAAACATCAGGACAATTCAATTTTTAAGGGGGGTTGTTGTAATGTATTTTATTGGGTTGGTAAGCACCTGTGTTTGCTTTATTTGTTTTCGTTTTTTTTAATTTCTATCATTTCCAAAATTTCTAATTGTTACTTTCCTTGCCAAAGAAAAGTACTATATAGTGCAGTAAAAAAAGGAGTACCAGGAGTATTGTCCTGAGTTTTGGACGTCGAAAAACTTGTGCTCTTCTGTTTATAAACAAATGAAGTTTTCGAAACGCGTCTTTTTGAGGTTTAAATGTGAATAATTCCGGTTATATTAAGTCGGATCGAAACAGAAAAAAAAAAAAAAACATTCGTATTGAGGTGCTATGGGGGATTAGAAGGGTTGCTGCATATACAGCCTTGGCCAAAAGTATTAGGCACCCTTAATAAACACGTGAAATTCATAGAATATTAAAAAAAAATACTAATTGTTTTAACAATACTATAGGCGGCGCTGTCAAAAGCTACCTTAAACACCTGGCCCACAAAATTGCGATAATGAGGTTTTTTGAAAAATATTTTTAATGTTTTATCAGTCTCTTTTTACTACTTGTAGTGTTAAGAAGCTTCCGTGTGTGTTTTATTTGTGAACTGGACATTCTTATATTTGAGAAATGCCTAAGAAAAGTGAGCTTAGTATCGAAAAACGAATTAAAATTCAAACCCTACATGAACAAGGCGAGTCCCAAGTAGAAATAGCCAAGTTAGTGAAATGTTCTCGGTGCGCAGTGCAATGTGCTATTAAAAGGTTTGTGGAGACTGGCTCCCATGCCAACAAAATGAGAACGGGCAGAAAACGTAAGACTAATCAGCGACAGGGCAGAAAACTTATCCGCGAGTCTATTAAAAATCGAAAAAAAACATCATGTGAGCTCGCTGCAACTCTGTCGGAAGAGATTGGGATGCCGATTAGTTCTCGAACGACAAGGAGAAGACTGACAGAAGCTGGATTAAGAGGATGCAAAGCTAGAAAGAAGCCTTGGCTTTCAGAGACCAATAGAAAGAAACGCCTAGAGTGGGCTCTGAAGCACCAACATTTTAGCGAAGAGGATTGGTCTAATGTTGTTTGGTCCGACGAATCCAACTTTGAGGTAAGTTTTTAGATGATTTATTTCAACAAATAACTACTTACAATTACTCTTGATTTAATCCGTTTTAGTCAAAATAATAACTAATTTTTTAATGGAGTATTTTTTCTATTCTTACAGCTATTCGAAACGTCAGGTGTGACATTCGTGAGGCGGCGTGCCGGCGAGGAATACCATCCAGATCGCGTGGTACCTACCGTAAAATACGGAGGAGGCATTATGATCTGAGGCTGGATGGCTGCTAAAGGTGTTGGCGAAATGGTCGTTTGTGAAGGCCGCATGAACAGCTAAAAGTACATAAATGTACTAGAAACTGTACTGATGCCTTTGCTAACGCACATTTTTATACTAATTTAGACCACATCAAATTCCAGCAAGATAATTCACCTTGTCACAAATCAGCGACTACGATGCGCTGGTTTAGAGACAGTAACATTGTCTTGTTGGATTGGCCGGCGCAGCCTCCAGATGTAAACCCTATCGAGCATCTTTGGGGTATTCTGAAGCGCAAGATACGGGAACATAGCATAACATCAAAAGCAGCGCTAAAAAGCGCTTTGATGGATGAGTGGGATACCATAAGTACAGCTGAATGTATTAGGCTTGTACGCAGCATACCCCAAAGAATTGCTGTTGTAATTAAAGCTAAGGGCAGACACACCAAATATTAATTTATTTCATAATTTTACCTCAATATACGATTTTACAAAACATACAAATTTAATTTTTTACCCTGAAACACAAGAAATGAAGTAAATTGTAGGGGGCCTAATACTTTTGGCCAAGACTGTACATCCTTTTCGGAGTTCTTAGATTGTAGGAATATGAAAATTAAGTTATTTTTATTACTATGAATTTTAATAGGGTAAGAGGGTGAAATAAATGGGAAAATTTTGTATAGTTTCAATAGTATTTACAAATTTTAATTTTTTTTTTGGATGAAAGAATTGGAAAAGTTTAAACATAATCATTTATACTAAAACATGTAAGGTACCAACGGAATGCTGAAGAGGGGTAGAAAGATGAATTATATCCTGATAATATGTTTAATACACATAAAAAGTGTCAATTAAGATTTCCTTTATCTGTGCGCACCATTCTGCAATTCAGCATTTAAAGTTTATAAATATTAGTACCAAACAAAGGCAGAGTGAGTGTGTCTGATGTATCTTGTGTCTTAAAAAGTTTTCCGTGAGAACCGAAAAAAATAAAAGTTTTTAGAATTCAATCAAAGTTGTTTTTTAAAAACGTTATAGTCGCTCCCACGATTATAACTGGCGCAGTGCGGAAGGAAATTTCGACAGAGTCTTGAATTGACCAGAGCGGAAGGAAATTTCGACAGAGTCTTAAATTGACCAGAGCGGAAAGAAATTTCGACAGAGTCAACAGCGCAACGCAGAAGTTTTCGACAGAGTCAAAGAAAAATTGCATCGCGCAAAAACAAGATTCTGGTTCGTTTCAACGATCAGCGAAAACAGCGGAAAACGAAAAGAGACAGATCTCAGCCCTCCAGGCCAGAGTACGAAAAAGTTCCTATTGATAGGTTTCAAGAGACAAGCATCGCTCAAGAAACACAAAAATCAGGGCAACGGAAAGTTCTTATTGGCGCGGCTCAACGGGACAAGCATCGCTCAGAGAGTCATATTGGTATCCAGGGACGAACAACGTTCATCCTTTTGGAAGAAGTTCAATCAATCAAGTTCAATCAATCAATCAATCAATCATATTTTCAAAGAAACAAGAAGTTCAAAGAAACAAGAAGTTCACAGAAACAAAGAAACAAGAAGAGTTCAAAGAAACAAAAAGATCCCAAATGAAACTGCAGATCCTTTATCTGTAAGTGAAAATTTTGAGATTTTTTCAGCAATCCACGCAGTGGAAAAACAATTTTTCAGAAAGCATTTTTTCAATTTTTCTTTTTTAGCAATTTTGCTCACGCAGTGAGTTTCTTTTTCAAAACAAGCTCACGCAATGAGAAAGACAACAGACCAAGTTTTCTTTTCTTTTTTTAAGAAAAACCACGCAATGGGAAAATTTGACAAACTCGCGCAGTGAGAAGTTCAACAAAAAGAGCAAGAAAATTTCGACTGAAAGCAAGAAATTTTTGAATATTTACGCAGTAAAATTCAAAAGATTCAAGCAACTTAGTTGTAAGAAAAATATAATTTTAAGGCATTTTTAATTTTAAGATATAATATTTATCCTAACGATTATATATATTTGATTTATATTTTATCCATATATATATACCATATATTTTTGAATTTTTTCATAAACATTTTTGAATATTTTTCGTGAATTTTTGAAAACTATTTTATAAAGAATGGCAAATCCAAATTATAACTTGATCAGATACCAAGCAGACAATATTCCTTCATTCGACGGAAATACAAAACTGATAACAAGATTTATAAATTCATGCGATAATTTCTTAACAAATCATATCAATCGCGAAGACCCCAATGCAGCTATAAATGTATGTTTATTCGATACAATTTTATCCAAACTAACGGGACGTGCAGCTGACTTAATAGCTTCACGCGTAGAATTAAATACATGGGACTTAGTGAAAAACGCAATTATCGAAACGTTTGCAGATCGAAGATCAATAGATTGATTAGTTCAAGACGTGATAACGTTTAAGATGGAAAAAATTAAACTATAAAACAATTCGGAATAAGACTACAAGACGCTAGAAGTCTACTTTTTGCCAAAATTAACATGGAAAACATAGCGCGAAATATCAAAATCCTACGAATTCAGGAATATAGCAACCTAATTTTAAAGGCATACATAAATAACCTACCCTACAATATGCAATTAATAGTTCGCTTAAAAAATCCAATATCCCTCGAACAAGCTATAAGCTTTGCCCAAGAGGAGGAGAACTTTATACAGTATAAGAACCGTGGCAATTTAATTAATAAAATAGGCCATAATACCCCAAAAAAATCCACCAACAAACCACAATTCAAGACCCCAAAATGTTCAACATGTGAACAGACAAACGAACAATAATCCCTATCAATTTCTAGGATACGGTCAATTTAGATATAATCCTCAAAGGAATATACAAAATCAAAATATAAACATACCCCAGAATTTTCAAAACAACCAAAATCGAATAATAAGGCAGAACATACCCTTATATCCTACCAGACAAAATAATTTCTCGCAGAGAAATAACAATAACAACTTTCAACAACAATACCGTAGAACAAAGCGACAGGCAACATCTTCCATAGTTAGACAAAATCAACCCCAACCTATGGACATGTCATCCGGAAATGCAGTTATGCACAGAAATCAACCCCAGAGACAATTCTTTGCAGAAGAATTATACAACCAAATGATTCAAAATAATACGGAACCCCCAGATTTCGACCAAGATAGTACAGAACCTGTAAATTTTGATCCTAATATTACGGAACCCAACGATTTTGATCCAAATACTTACAATGACGATTATTATAGACACGATTATAACTACGATTATAACGACGATTATAGTGAAATGCAGCAAATGCAACAAGAGAATGAAATTATGAATACCCCATCAGACCAAAATTTTCCTTTAATCCAGGAATTAGACGAGACAATTTGATAATAGTAAATTCTAACTCGGATAATCAATTACCAATAATTTATTTACCGGAATTAAATGCGTATTTTCTAATTGACACCGGAAGTGGTAAAAGTTTTATGAGACCTGAACTAGCATACGAAATATTTTCAGATTTTATTGAAGAAGAATTTTTTACAGTCAAAACGGCACATGCAATCTCAAGTCATAACGAGATAATGCACATTCCCATTTTTCCCTCTTTTAATTGCCAAGAATATCATAAATTATATTTGTTTGATTTTTCACAAAACTACGACGGTTTATTAGGTATAGATTTTTTAACTCACATAAACGCTCAAATAAATCTAAAAGAATCACGTTTAGAGTCGATAAATGCAAATCTACCCCTATATTACAACAGAGATCCAAAAAATGAAAAACCATGCGAATTAATAATTCCACCAAAAACGCAACAAATTGTAAAAATCCCAGTGAATAAGAAAAACGGAACAGGAATTTTAAATTATCAAAAATTAGGAAAAGCGGAAATGCCCGAAGCAATTGTCAGAATAGAAAATCACCATGCAGTGACAACGATCATTAACCCTTGCGAAAATCCAATAAAAATAACAATATTTGAACCATTCGAAATTGAAAAATTCGAGGAGACAGAATTAAACTTTATAAACGAAAAATACGAGGAAGACCAAAAAGTTGACATTTTAAGGAAACAGAATTTAAAAAATTTAAGACTAGACCATTGTAACCAAGAAGAATATAACACCATGAGAATATTATGTTACGACTACAGAGACATTTTTTACTGCGAAGGTACACCTTTGACCTTTACGAATAAAATAAAACATCAAATTAAATTAAAGGACGAAACACCATTATTTACAAAGACGTATAGATACCCTCATATTCACAAAGCTGAAGTTAAAAATCAAATTTCAGAGATGCTAAGAAACGGAATCATCCATTAGTCAAATTCACCTTGGAGTAGCCCGATATGGATCGTACCCAAAAAAATGGACGCCTCAGGACAACAGAAATGGAGAATTGTGATAGATTACAGAAAATTAAACGATAAAACTATAGATCAGAAATTCCCCATTCCTCAAATCACGGACATCCTAGATAAGCTTGGAAAAGCACGGTATTTCAGTACGCTTGACTTAGCAAATGGATACCATCAGGTAGAAATGGATCCGAATGATACACCCAAAACAGCCTTTTCGACAGACATGGGACGAGTTTAAACGAATGCCCTTTGGACTCAAAAATGCACCCGCAACGTTCCAAAAAATTATGAACAGTGTGTTAAGAGAACTACAAAATGAAATATGTTTTGTATATCTAGATGATATAATTATATTTTCAACATCTCTACAAGAACATAAAAACAGACTAAAGAAAGTTTTTGACAGACTCAGAGAAGCGAATCTGAAAGTACAATTAGATAAAAGCGAGTTTTTACATCGAGAAATAGCATACTTAGGACATCAAGTCACGAATAAAGGTATCAAACCAAATCCTGAAAAAATTGAAGCAGTAAGAAAGTTCCCAATCCCCAGGACGCAAAAAGAAATAAAATCATTCTTAGGACTGGCAGGTTACTACCGAAAATTCATTAAAGATTTTGCAAAAATATCCAAACCTATGACAAAATGTCTAAAAAAGGGATCGAAAGTAAATCACTCCTCAGAGTTCATTAAAGCGTTGGAACATTTGAAAAAATTATTAATAAATGCACCAATCTTAAAATATCCAGATTTTGAAAAGCCTTTCATATTAACTACCGACGCATCAAATATAGCCCTTGGAGCAGTTCTATCTCGAGGCAACCCTCCAAACGACAACCCCATTGCTTATACATCCAGAACATTAAACGACACAGAGCAAAAATACTCTACCATAGAGAAAGAATTACTAAGCATAGTGTGGTCATGCAAGTATTTTCGACCATACCTGTATGGACAAAAATTTAAAATCTACACAGATCACCGACCTTTAGTATGGTTATTTAACCTAAAGGAACCGAACAGCAAATTGATGAGATGGAGACTTAAGCTAGAGGAATACGATTATGAAATCATTTATAAAAAGGGAAAGCAAAACACTAACGCTGACGCTTTATCAAGAATTCAAATAAATGCAATCGAAAATGAATCTTTAATAAACTACCCCGGAAACATAGACCAAGAAATTTCTGAATTTTTAAATGACAATTACGACCCGAATAAAATATCCGAAGAAGAAATACAAAAGGTAATAGCAGAGCTCGAAAATCCAAAAGCCAAAATTACAACTGGCAAAAACCCAAAAAACACGATTACAACTGGCGCAAAACCAAAAATAACTGACGCAAAAAAGATTATAACTGGTACGGAAGGAAGGAAACCAAAAATAAATATAATTTCAGATATCCAAATCTTACCCCCTTTTAAGGATCGAAAACCAATTGATACTATTCACACTACCAATAATGAAAGCAACGAAAATGGTTTAACATTGTTAGATGAAATCATCAATAATAAAAAGAACCAAATAATTATAAAGAAATCTCCTTATAAAGAATATAGTAAAATAGACCGAGAAATATTTGACGGAAACAAAATCATAAAGGCAATACTACCAATGTCCTTAGAAAAAATAATCAAATTTTTAAGAGAATATTTAAATGAAAAAATAACATATATATATATATATATATATATATATATATATATATATATATATATATATATATATATATATTTTGCAATCTAAAGAGATAAGACCTCTACTAAATAAAGCCATGATAGAGAATTTCAGAAACTACAAAATAATAGAGTGTACGAAACTCATTAACAATGTGGAAGAGCAATAGAGAAACTTACTCATTCAGTACAAACACGAAGGTAAAACTAATCACAGAGGAATTGAAGAAACAGTTAAATTTTTAAAGAGCAATTATTACTGGAAGTCGTTAAAAGCAGATGTTACTGAATATATTAACAATGGCGAGACATGCCAAAAAACCAAATATAATCGAAAGCCAATAAAACAACCCTTAGTGATAACCGAAACGCCGAGTAAACCTTTCGAGATCATTCATATTGATACTCTAAAAATAGGAAAAGACAAATTTTTAACTATTATGGACAAATTTTCCAAATTCGGACAAGCCTTACCCTACCTAGGAGATGCAATCTCTTGTAGTGATCAATTAGTTCGATACTTTTCTTTTATGGGAATACCTAAAAAGATAATTTCCGACAACGGAAAAGAATTTAAGAATGAAGTCTTAGAAAATCTATTAAAAACTCACAACATACAAATACACTTTACTACCCCCTATCATCACGAGTCGAACTCACCTGTATAACGCCTACATAGCACCTTAATAGAGCATATACGAATACTCAAGGAAAAAGACGCTCAAACCGACGTCACTAATCTTATGCCTTATGTCATAATAGCATATAATAATACCATACACTCAGATACAGAGTTTACACCCCAAGAATTAGTACTAGGGCACACAAATTCTAGAGACGCTATGGACCTTATACATTCACATGTTTATACAGAGTATCTACAAAATCATAAAAATAATACTCAGGTACTGTTCGATAAGATAAAAGAGAAAACTCTACAAAAGAAAGAAAAAATAATTACCAAATACAATGACAAACTAACAGAAACGGAACCTAAAATCGGAATGCAAGTTTACAAAAAAAGTAGATCAACGATCTAGTAAGATTAAAAATAAATTTCTAGGACCCTTTACAATTACCAAAATTCTAGAAAGAAATAAAATAGAAATTGAGAATCCAAAAACTAAAACGAAGGAAACCGTTCACGTTAACGAGACTAAAATGAAACCCATTGTTTCAGATGTTGGAACATTTGTACAACCCTCAATATCATTACAACCCTCTACATCAGAGCGGATGAAGTAAAAATACATGAGTTGAATAATTATCCAGGGATCCTACCATTGAAGAAAGGCATAGCCAAAATAATAATAAATCATTGGACGTTTGTACAAGAGTATGACATACAACCATTAATACAAGAATTTAAAGCCCTTCAAGATTAATCACAAAATATATTAACGACATTAAAAAATAAGAGCGAATATCAAAATGAATATCATAACTCTCTAATAACGGTAAACGTTATCGAAAAACGAATACAAAATTTATTAATTCAATTACTACCCTATAACAAAATCCAAAAAGTTAAACGAGGAATTTTCAACCCCCTCGGTACGTTCATAAAAAGTATAACTGGCAACATGGACCAGTATGACGCAGAAACAATAGATAGGAAAATTAAGCAATTACAAATACAGGGTAATGAACTCAAAATAGACGCGATAAATCGAATATCAATATTAGATAGAACGATTAATAACTTCCAAAAAATGGTATCGAATATTACGCATAACCAATTAATTTTAAAATCAAGAATTGTGCAAGTAGAACAGACTTTAAAGGAAGTATCACTTGATAAAATAAATGAGCGGCAAATGAACAGAATAACCACTTGTTTAAATCAATTATTTGCACTATTTCAAGTAATATATGACATTCTGAATAAAATAGAAATCGCAGTTACATTTTCAAAATTAAATACTTTACATAACTCTATAATAGATCCTAATGAACTTATTATTGAAATAAATAAGTTAAAAATGCAGTTAATAAACGACAAACTACCCTTCGATAACAATATCGAAAATATCTTGCTTTAGAAAAAATAATAACAAAAAAAGAAAAATAAAATAATATTTTTACTTGAAATACCGCTAGTGGATGATGAAACATATCAATATTTTCATCTTTATCCCCTACCAATTCCAATCAATAACACCTATATTATTAATATACCTTTGAAACCTTACCTTGCCATAAGTGCCCAAAGATACCAATACCAAGAATCAAGTTGTAAAGAAGTCCAAGAAAACGAATATCTTTGTAACGAAGAAAGAAGCCAATCAGTCAATGAAGAACCACCCTGTAGTGTACAAATACTGAGATATAAAAGTAATATAACTCAATGCCACCCTTTTAAAATCAAAATTTTACAAAATCAAATAACACAAGTTTTTAAAAATAAATGGTTAATAACAACATTTAAAGAAGAATTAATTAAAATTATTTGCCAAAAATTTGAAAAAAGTAAACTTATAAATGGCTCTTATTTATTTGAAGTACCAATAATGTGTCAAATCTCAATAAACAATATTACTTTAAAGTCCTATGAAGAATCAAAAATGAAGTACGAAGAAGTATTTCTACCCCAACTCCGATGGAACCCTGAAGATGGACAACAGCCATACTTCAACCCCCATACTCTCAACCTGGACAATGTAAACCTGAGAATAAACGACGAAATCAAAGAAGAACTGAAAACACAGAAAAGACACCTAGAAGAAATGAATTCAGATATAACTATAAGATATAATAGCATTTGGACGATTATTGCATATATACTAATAATATTGATTTTATTTGTAATAATTTGTCAATTGATTGTAAAAAGATTGAGGAAATCTAAAAGAAATAATTATAAAAATAATAATATGAGTAACATAAATTCCGATGACGCAATCGAACTTGACTTTATGAAAAAGTAACCTAACAGGTTAAATTTTCAACTCGGTCGGGAGGAATTATATCCTGATAATATGTTTAATACACATAAAAAGTGTCAATTAAGATTTCCTTTATCTGTGCGCACCATTCTGCAATTCAGCATTTAAAGTTTATAAATATTAGTACCAAACAAAGGCAGAGTGAGTGTGTCTGATGTGTCAAGTGTCTTAAAAAGTTTTCCGTGAGAACCGAAAAAAATAAGTTTTTAGAATTCAATCAAAGTTGTTTTTTAAAAACGTTATAGTCGCTCTCACGATTATAACTAATGACTTAATTTTTGTCTTGTTATAGGTCTTTTTCTGGGGTCTTTTCAGTCAAGAATTGGAAACATTATTTTTTTACATTATTTTCATTGTTATTATGGGAAGAGGGTTCAAGGGGTGGGGAGTCACTGCATCCTAACAAAAGCATTATGAGAATTTTTCCTGGTTTTTGGCTGGATTTTAGATATTTAATATGAAATTATTTTTCTATAATAAAAAGGTGATTGCATGTATGCTATAATATATTTCTATTTCGTTGTTTTTGTTTCTTCACTATTTTCCGTTTACAAAGAAATAGTGAATAGAACAGATTGAGATCCGATTACAGAGTAACCTAAAATAATAACCGATCCAGCCCAAGTTGGACTTGCGTAATTAGTGTTCCGTACCTTGACTGCTTTTAAAATAAAATGTTTTGTTACGGAGGTATAAAATGATCAATGACCCCACAAAATAAACCTCAGTTTTTTCCGATCCTTACTGGAAACTGATGACCTTGAACTTTTCGTTTTTTTAAAATACCAGATAAATTATTAAAGGTAATGCACTCGTGATAATTTTAGTTCAATCTACACAATGTGGAGAATATTTCAGAATTTTTTAATCAGTACTTTTCGAGATAAGGGAGGGAAAGCGGTTTTTCGAGATATTTTAAAAATTATACAAAGAAAACGGGGCGTATATATTTCCTTATACAGGGTGTCCCACCTGTATGGAATAATGATTCCACACAATTTATTAATCAATGTATCAAAAAAATGTTTAAATAAATGTTATAGGGTATTATAAGGCGAACATGCCGACATTGACAATAACATGTTTGAACTGTCAGTTTTAGGAAATTACGAAATCTTGATTTTTTTTAAATGGAAAGGCCTGTATATTATTTTATTTTTGAGTCCTACTAAAAATTCTAGATATTATTTATCTAACATACCATATGTCTAAATTGAACTGTTTTGAAATAATTGTCATTTGAAATTTAAAATAAAAAAAGACAAAAAAATATTAATTCTCGTCAGCTTTGTCTAGACCACAACATAAGTAAATGTACTTTAAGTCGTATGCTGAATGAAAAAAAAAACTGCATCCATACAAACCCATTCTATTGCAAGAATTATCTGAAGATGACTACGATAGACGTATTGAATTTTGTGAGGTCATGATGAAACGAATCAATAATGATCCTGACCTAATTCATAATATTGTTTTCTCTGACGAGGCCACATTTTGTCTTAACGGAAGAGTTAACAGGCATAATTACCGGTGCTGGTCTACTGAAAATTCCCACTGGATAATCGACAGTCATTCTCAAAGATCACAAAAGATAAACGTGTGGGTAGGGATTTGTGGACGTCATATCATTGGTCCCTTTTTTATCGATGGAAATCTTACAGGACAGCGGTTTTTACAGTTACCCCAAGAGCAAGTTATTCCAACTTGTGCAGGTCTTTTTCCCGATGAACATAATTTGGATACCCCTAACAAGAATCTGTGGTATCAACAGGACGGAGCATCTCCTCACTATGAAATCCATGTTCGCAGATATTTGGATGCGATTTTTCCTAATCGAGGGATAGGCAGAAGAGGTGTAGTAACAAGGATTCCCGACCGTATGCCACTCGATTTTTTTTATCTCTAAGAGTACTAATCAGAATATTTCAAAAAAATTGTGGCATATTCTCCATAAAATGAAGAATGAATGAAAATTATCACGAGTGAGTGACAATTTAACTGGTATACAGTGTGTCCCAAAAAGTTTTATACAAATGGAGAAAAAGTTTATCTTTCTATTACACAGCCCGACAAAAAAAAAAAGTGGGGTATACTTTTGATGTGATATATCAGATCCGTAGTATTTTTGCCCGCTGTTCACGAATCTGGCGTCAGAATATCGCCATCACATCTCAATTTTTTTCTAACCTCAAAAAATAGGTAAAAATTAGTAAAAATTAAGAAAAATACACTCCTAAAAAATTGATTCAAGCTTTTTCATGAATCCAAAGATGTATTAATATGTATTCGGACACGCTAAGCTAATATTCATCCGCAACCTAATGTTTGAAAACTTTTTACCATTTTCTCGACTATTTCTTTGTACTTAGGACTTTTATTATTTCCCAAAAAGTTTGTTGCGACTTCTTTAAAACTAAGCCAAGCAGCTTTTTCAACTTTATTCATTTTAGTAACAAATAATGAATCTTGAAAACAATTTTCTTATTTGTGGCCCGTCAAATACGCCTGCCTTAATTTTAGCTTCAGAAAATTTCGGAAATTTTTTATGCAAATATTTGAAAACATGGGCCGTTTGTATCTAATGCTCTCGTGAATTGCTTCATAAGTCCAAGCTTAATGTGAAGCGGGGGAATAAGAACTTTTCCTGGATCTACCAATGGTGGAAACAATACATTATTTTCACCAGGAGTGAACTATTCTCTTGTTGGCCAAATTTTTTTCTTATAATGACGTTCCCTGTCTCTGCTATTCCACAGACATTTATAACAGGGATAAAGTGTAAACCCTGACTGTTGGCCAAGCAATATTGTTACAATTTTCAGATCTCCACAAATTTTCCAGTTATGATCAGCATATTTTATTTTTATCAAAAAGCTGCTTCATTTTTTCATATTGCTCTTCAATAACTGTGGAATGAGCAATCGGAAATGGGAGCGTAAACGTTGGTATTATGCAGCAAAAACTGCCTTAATGCTCCGTTTAGAAGAATCAATGAACAGTCTCCATTCTTCAGGATCGTATGAGTTTTTTTGAAATTCATCCATTAGACCTTTTACATCGGTACAATATGAAAGTGACAATTCCTCGTCCATTGTGAAATATTTTCGAAATTCTTCATCTCTGTTTCTATAATAAGAAATCGTAGCTTCTGGCTTAAGTAAATGTCTTTTCTTTAAAAAGGAAGCAAGATGCTCTGAACCATCTTTGGATAAGCCTAAATCTCTGACTAGATCACTAAGTTCTGACTGTGATACGAGTATTGGTTCTGGTTTACGGTTGTATGGTAGAAATTCTTTATCTGTGTCACTAGTATATGACCCCGTGTACCAAATTTGGCAAGGATCGGTTGAATTTTAATTTGAATTCGTTTTTGCATTCAAGAAGCACTATATCTGTCTGATTTATTGAGGTTAGAAAGAAAACAGAACTGTATGGCTTAATCCAACCGATGAATATTAGCTTAGCGTGTCCGAATACATATTAATACATCTTTGGATTCATGAAAAAGCTTGAATCAATTTTTTAGGAGTATATTTTTCTTAATTTTTACTAATTTTTACCTATTTTTTGAGGCTAGAAAAAAACTGAGATGTGATGGCGATATTCTGACGTCAGATTCGTGAACAGCGGGCAAAAATACTACGGATCTGAAATATCGCATCAAAAGTATACCCCACTTTTTTTTTGTGGGGCTGTGTTATCTATTACAAAAAAATTTATTTTTGATTTAAAGTTCTGCATCACACGGAAATCCATAATCAAGCATCAAAAGTTTAGAATATCTGATGGTATACAGGGAAAATAAAAAATAATGATTTATAATGAAGAGTAAAATGTGTTTAAATTTAAATTCAGAGCAAAATATAAATTGAAAATGTTAATAGAAACTAAAAAATTATGATCACGTTTAGATTTGTGGCCTTCCTAGTTAAAAGTTCAAAAAAACTTCAGTAAACACGTCACTAATTGTCGGATTATTTATTGAATAAAGGAAAACGAAATTAATTAAAAACTTGTGCACTTTTGATTGTAGCATATTTTTATTAAATTTTGATAAACTTCTTATCTGCTTTGCAACAATTACATCTATAATAAATTTGTGCTAATATCATTTTATTTTGAAAATTATAAATCATTATTTCTTATTTTTCCGGTATACCATATTTTAAACTTTTGATGCTTGATTATGGATTTCCAAGTGATGTAGAACTTTTTATCAAGAATAAATTTTTTTGTAATATGTAAGATAAACTTTTCCGCCATTTGTATAAAACTTTTTGAGCCACACTGTATGTATAAAAAAAATAAATTTCCTTAAGGTCACCGAGTAGCGAGTTAAATGAAAGCTAAAAATTACGGTCCCCCAAACCTATTTCGATCAAGCAATTTTGAGATATTCTCCATTTTTCCAATTTTAACAGCAAATGTCGCGCATATTTTATCACAAGATGATGTACTTTTTGGGGTTATCGCCCCACGGACCTGATTAATTTCCACTAGCCGATTTTTTCAGCGCACCGCGAAACATCCTGTGAAGATCCATGTTTAGGGATGTCTTTTGAGAAAAGGTTTTGAGAGACTCTTCATCTTCACCTACAATTTAAACGCTGAAAAAAAATAGTCGAGATTTACAAGAAGGCATTAGTAACGACTGCGAAATTGTGGTGGTTTGTCAATAAAAATGATGAGTGGATTGCTCAAGAGGTTAACAGGTTGACTGCCGATCTATATTTTTGAGTTTGTGGTTGACGCCGGTAAGATTTTTCCAAATATTTTTATTTTATTGTCGTAAATATGAATTAAAATGAGTCTTGGATGTGTTTTTTTTTTGTGCAATTCAAAATATTAGAAAAAAAAAATTTCACTCCGATCGGAGTAATCGGCATTGCAAGTGAAAATTTTTACTAGATGCCGAACACTCCGATCGGAGTGTCCAATTAAATAAGTAAAGAAATAATAAATCGAACTCATGAACTCAAAACATTTATTTCTAAATCATTTTTGTACATTTTTATGGTAATCCTCAAAGCAATTAAGGCAAAAACCTGGTTGTCCAGGGCACATTTTGCATTCATACTCTTTATTTTATTTTTCCTGCATTCTTTGCATTCCTTTCTGCTTACCCGTTTTGTTTCTTTAGTTCCTTTTTTTTCACTAACAATTTTTTCTACTTTGCTAATGCTGTGGACATTTATTTGGCCTGGAGGAATTTGCGGCAAATTAGTAATTGGTCGTCTGGCTAGTAAATTTCTTATGACATCCAATCGGAAGTCATATAATCCTAACTGGTCAGACCGCGAATATTTATTGTACAAAAAATAGGCGTTTATCATGCTCATTTGCAGCACATGCATGAATAACTTTTTGTACCACCGAATGGTTTTACGGCTGCAAGGATAATATGCCATCATTTGATCCTGTCTATCTATACCGGACATAAAAGCATTATATCCAATGATTGCGGAAGGTTTTTCAGATTCTTGATTTCTTTTGTTTTTAAAAATGCCCATTTCGCTTCCAAATTCTGTTGAAATGTATTGAACATTGCGTTTATCGCGCCATTTTCCGACATACACTGCATTGCAAAACATAGATTTATTCTCACCACGTTTTAAGTTTGCACTCATTACCTCTTTCGGATTATCTTTCCTCTCAGCTCTCAGCGTACCAGTGCAGTACGTATTTTGTTGAAGTAATTTCCTAGCTAAATTAACACTATTGTAAAAATTGTCTAGATAAACAGCATGTCCCACACCCAATTTTTCCTCCAATAAATGTAAAACAATCTTTTCAGTATGTCCGCTTCCACCATAAACATCTGTCGCACCTTCGTAGACACGAAATTTCAAAATAAGTCCATTAGGCTCTGTCAGCATGTATAACTTCATACCATACTTATGACACTTATTCTTGATATACTGTTTAAACTGGAGACGACCCCGATAAAGTACCATAGCTTCATCCAAAGACAACTCTCTTCCAGGATAGTAAATTTCTCCCATTTTGTTGTTAAAAAAATCTGCCACAAATCTAATCTTTCCTAGCCGATCTGCCGGATCCATATCTGGAGATGTAAAATGCAAACACCTCAAGATAAGCAAAAATCTATTCCTTGACATATATTTTCTAAAAACAGGTAGATTAAATAGCGGATCAGTTTTCCAATAATCGTTAAGACGGCTCAAGGATATTGTGCCAGTGTGAAGTAACAGGGCCAAAAAAATTTTTAGTTCGTCAAGAGTAAGATCTTTAAAATTAGTAATACGTGATTTTGTACTTGTTTTTGGGCGCAGCAAAACCTCGACTGCGTAAGAGTTCGTTCATTCTACAATAGTTTGTAAAAAATCATCATCAATGATCATTTCGAAAAAATCGATAGGTGCACCCTGTCCTGGAATTTGCACCAATAATTCCTGGGTTTTCTGGAACAAAATTTGTTTTAACGCACCTCTGTCGTTCCATTTTATCTCATCAAGGCTAGGAAGTGTTTGATGTGGCCGAATAGGGTCTATAAAATTCTCTTCTTCGGACTCGGAGCTTGAATTTACATCACTATCGTCTGTGTCTGGTACGTAATGTTCGTCACTACTACCTCCGCTTTCTTCCAATAGCTGCAATAATTCAGTGTCAGTTAGCTTCTTTTTCTTATCATATACCTTTTTTTCATCACTACAATGTCTTTTTTTAATACCAGAAGGCCCAGGGTGATTGTCCATATTGTACGGCAGATTACACCCAAACCAAAAGCAAATCCGCGGAACCACTTAAGCACCTGTTAGAACTTGCGTTTTTAAGCAACGCCACCACTAGAAACACGTTTCATATACAACGCCGATGGAATACTAAAACGTTTCGTAAGAACGCATGTCGAACTCCGATCGGAGTAGACGGCGTTGGCGAAGAGACCCGACGCACTCCGATCGGAGTGGTCGGCAGTCAACCTGTTAAAACGTGTAGCCAGTGAAAAGGGGAATCTGGAATCGGTACAGTAGATTGGTCCTCCAAGTCGCCCGATGCAAACTCAATTGAGAATGTGTGTGTGTGTGTGTGTGAAGGTGCACACAGGTATAGATTGAATGAAAATTAGTATGAGTGCATTACCTTTGGTATGTAAGAACAAAGATCGGAAACTAACTTTGTTGAAAACTCATTTGGGATGTATTTTGTGAAATCACCGATCATTCTATACCTCCGTAACAAAAATTTTTATTTTAAAAGCAATCACGATACGGAAGACTAACTGCACAAGGGCGACTTCCATTTGGTCGTTTTTAGTTTGCGTACGGAACACTTATAAGATCACTTCGATGTCCGTCCGTCCATCTGTCATACCTGATTTTCTCCGAAACTCTTCGACATAGAAAGTTAAAATTTGGTACTAATATAGGAATTGATGGCCTCGTCAGAGGCGTGCAGTTTTGAAAGTTAAATTTTGACTTAAGTCGTTAATTTTGGGGGGTGAAATCGGTACGAGTTCAAAAATATACATAATGTAATACTTGCGCACACTTTTCATTGTATTATTTTTTAAAAATCGCTGTCCCCCACCGTAATTTCAAAAAGTACTGATCAAAAAATTTTGGAAAAATTCTGGAATATTCTCCACAGGGTGTAGATGGAACGAAAATTATCACGAATGCATTTCCTTTAATAATTTATCTGGTATATATAAAAAAAATAAATCAAGATCATCAGTTTTCAATAAAGATCGGAAACACACTTTGCTGAACACTTATTTGGGGTGTGTTCTGTGAAGTCGCTGATCATTTTATATCCCCGTAACAAAAAATTTTATTCTAAAAGCAATCAACGTACAGAACAGTAATTGTGCAAGTTCAACTTGCACTTGACCGGTTATTTTTTATCTGTATCGTCCACCACATTTGAATTTTATTTTTTCATGCTCATAGGTATTTTGCAAGCGCGGAAAGAATATATTTTCTTCATTGTAATTTTAACAAAACAAATTGTATTTTTATATTTTTTGAGATTATTTAAATAAGGTAAGCTTCTGGTTTCTTCATATATTTGGTATACAACTTCTACTAATATTTTTTCAACATTTGATTCATTTGGAAGTAAAAGGTAACAAAACAAAAATTGATCTTTTTAAAATTAAAATAGTAAACTAAAAAATAGCGACGATACAATTAAAACATAAATAAAATGAGCCCCTTTCGTTATGGCTTTAATGCTTTCATATGCATATCTGTAACACATTTTATGTCATCTTCTTTTGAATGACTTGTCTCTCTGGAAAATGGAGTCACTATTATCACTATTAATTATATAAGGAAAACCTTTTTTAAAACACTTGCTTCTTCCAAAGGGACAACATTCTTAACTTTTGTTTCAATGTTTTAAAAGATAAAAAACTGGTCCAGTGCAAGTTGAACTTGCGCAATTAGTGTTCCGTACGTTGATTGCTTTTAAAATAAAAAATGTTGTTACAGATGTATAAAATGATCAGTGACTTCACAAATCACATCCCAAATGAGTTTTCAACAAAGTTTGTTTCCAATCTTTACTGAAATCTGATGACCTTAAAATTTTTTTTTTTTTTTTTTAAATACCAGAAAAATTATTAAAAGTAATGCACTCGTGATAATTTTCGTTCAATCTACACCTCGTGGAGAATATTCCGAAATTTTTTCAAAATTTTTTGATAAGTACTTTTCGAGTAAGGCCCGGGACAGCGATTTTTTAAAAATAATACAAAGAAAAGTGCGCGCAAGTATTATATTATATATACATTTTTTACTCGTGTTTTCACAAGCTTTCATTTGACACCACACTCGATGACCTAGTAAAAAAAATTTTTTTCACTTCCGATTTCACCCCCCAAAACTAACCCCTTAAGTCAAAATTTAACTCTCAAAACTACATGGCTCTGATGAGGCCATCAATTCCTATATTATTACCAAATTTCAACTTTCTATGTCAAATAGTTTCAGAGAAAATCGGGTGTGACAGACAGACACCGAAGTGATCTTATAAGTGTTCCGTACGGAACACTAAAAAACACCTAAAATTAGAATTTGTTAAAACTGAGCATTGAAGCTCATTACAAAAAGTTTGTATATTATTTTCATTTCATATTAATATTTACAATACTATAATTCCCCAAAGTTAACGAAAGTATAATAAAACTTAATTTAAACTCGATTATATTGCTTCTGGACAGTTAAAATTAGATAGTTTTTGGTCCAGAAAAGGTTTTTAAGCATTCCGGTATTTTAAAATCATACAAAAAGGAAAATAACCGGTCAAGTGCAAGTTGAACTTGCGCAATGAGTGTTCCGTACGTTGATTGTTTTTAGAATAAAAAATTTTGTTACGGAGGTATAAACTGATCAGTGACTTCACAAAACACACCCAAATGAATTTTCAATAAAGTTTGTTTCCAATCTTTACTGAAAACTGACGACCTTGATATTTTGTTTTTTATATACCAGATAAATTATTAAAGGTAATGCACTCGTGATAATTTTCGTTCAATCTACACCCCGTGGAGAATATTCCAGAATTTTTACAAAATTTTTTGATACGTACTTTTTGAGATAAGGCGGGTGGACAGAGATTATTCACGATTTTTTTAAAAATAATACTAAGAAAAGTGCGCGCAAGTATTACATTATATATATTTTTTACTTGTGTTTTCACAAGCTTTTATTTGACACCACACTCGATGACCTAGTAAATTTTTTTTTCACTTCCGATTTCACCCCCCCCCCCCCCCCCCCGAAACTAGCCCCCCTTAAGGCAAAATTTGACTTTCAAAACTAGATGGCTCTGATGAGGCCATCAATTCCTATATTATTACCACATTTCAACTTTCTATGACAAATAGTTTCGGAGAAAATAGGGGGTGTGGCAGACAGACACCGAAGTCATCTTATAAGTGTTCCGTATGGAACACAAAAAAAAAGTACCGAATGAACCCGGTTCTCGTATGAAATTTCTAATATACAAAAATATTTTGCAAAACAAGAAAAGTCAATGCCTTAGCAATAGCTGTACTGTACACATTATATAGAGTATCTCCCATTTTAATAACTCCATTATTGGCATTTTTAAAGCCGTTAGATAGGAAAAGGTTAAGTGGGAAAATTTTCATTGAATTAGGTGCATTCCAAAACTAAATATGAAAAATTTAAAAGTTCTTTCTTTTTGTCGATTTCGCTTTATGTGTGACTCGGTAATTACTTTTTATTTTGTATTATTTTCGGTTTTACAATGACATTTTCAAAATCAAAAGTTTGTTGTTCTTCGCTATAGAGTTTCAGAGAACTTTTTTATATTATAGTATTTGTGACAATTTATTCTACTCTTCAAATGTCGAGTCGATCTGAATGATATTATACCAAATTACAATATTTAGAAGGGATCTCATAAATAACGTGTTTTTTGGTTTTTAGGTATATTTGTTTTTAATTTATTATTGTTAATAAAATAATAAAAGAAGTTACCATTTTGCCAATAATATAGTGTATTCGGCACCACTACAAACGATTACACTGCACTGTAACCGGATTACCGAACACGACGACCGTCCCGCGTCGACTGACCACCGAATCCAGTTACAAGACGTGCGAGAAGCTGTTTAACAAGCAAGTCAGATTGCGAAATTTTTAGTGTTCCATGCGGAACTCTTATAAGATCATTTCGATGTCTGTCCGTCTATCACACTCGATTTTCTTCGAAACTATATGACATAGAAAGTTGAAATTTGGCACTAATATAAAAATTGATGGCACCATCAGAGTCGTGTAGTTTAGAAAGTTAAATTTTCAACGCAGGTTACAGAGTATACTTTTATTTTATTAACCGACACGTATGAAAAATTGCACTAGGCGTGACTGCAGTTTCGTAGGTCATTCGCAAATGCACTGAGTGAATTATAATCAAGTGAGGTAAATATACTTTTGCTGACTATCAAAGAATAGGGGTTTTTCCTTTATTTTAATTACGGTTAAACATGCTTGAAAGTGCGGAATTTTTAATGTCGGTCTGTAAATTTAATAGATTTATATTGTGATCTTTATGGTTCTTGTAAATTTCGATTGCTTCTAAACAATTTAGTTTTTTGCCCTTTTGTTCACAATGTAAAATATTTAGACTTTTTATTTTTGGAAAGTTATGTGATGTCTGTAAGAAATGGGTGGCAAAATTGGAATTTTTTTTTTAAGTCTTTATGAGACATAATGTTCCTTATATCTAGTGTTAAAATTTCTTCCTGTTTGTTCTATATATAGGCCATTGCATTAATGACATTTTAATCTATAAACTGCTGATTTCTTAAATTTATCTTTTTTACTTAACATTGAAAATGATGTTTGAAAATTTCTTTGAGGAGTTAAAAGCAATACTATTGTTTTCATTTTTCTTTAAAATATTTGAGATTTTATTGGACGTTTGCCCGAAGTATGTGGGAGTTATGTATTTTTTGGGGAGAATTTTAATCTTGGGGTATATTAGACTAGTAGTTAATGATGTGCGTTCTTCGGAGATCAATTTGTTGATTTCAAAGACATTGTATCCATTATTAGCAGCAATAGATCTAATGATATTGAGTTCCCTCTCCAGGTCCGTTTTTTCTAACGGAATAGAGAAGACCCTATGTAACATCTAAATCTATAATATATATATATATAAAAACCAACGTCTCTCTGTCTGTCTATCTCTCTGTCCGTTAGTGCGCTTATTACTCGAGAACCACTTATCCGATTTACGTGCTTTTTTTTTAAAACATATATATGTTATCTGGCCAGGTTATAAGGTATATTTTATTCCGTTAGGTAATATAAGAAATAAGCAGTGACGATAATAGTGAATCAAGTGGGAAAAAAGTTTGCCACTAGCGCACTCTCTTGCAATACGCTGCCTAAACAGTTAAATATGGAACAATATCATGTAACAAAGAATACAATATATAAAATGCAACGTTTCTCTGTCTGTCTGTCCGTTAATGCGCTTATCACTCGAGAAACACTTATCCGATTTACGTGTTTTTTTTTTTAATTCATACATATGTACTCTGGCCAGGTTATACGATATATTTTATTATGTTAAGTAACATAAGGAATAGGCAGTGACGATAATTGTGAATGAAGTCCACGCGAGCGGAGCCGCGAGCACGGCTAGTTGGTCTATAAGCCGCTAGTTTACAGGACATTGGGTGGAAGGAGTCTTTAGGTATTGTTGTATCTGTGTATGTGGGTTTTCTGTAGATATCTAACAATAAATGGTTATTAGATTTTTTAATAGTAATGTCTAGGAAATTGATGCTATCGTCTTGTTCTTCTTCTAAAGTGAATTTTATTTTGGGGTGAATGGAGTTTAGTATGTTTAAAACTATTTTTAATTCTCTATTATCCTTTGAAACAAACCAAAATGTCGTTCACATATCTGTACCAGACATTTTTATAAAGAGCCGAATTAACCCAGTAACACGCCAGGAGTTATTACTATTGTTAAACTTATGTATAAATGAGAATTATATTGAATATAATGGGAAGTACTTTAAACAAAGACTGTCTCACTCTTACCGGAAATCTTTATGTCGAATTTTAAAGAAAACTTTTAAATACAAAAGAAGCCAAAAATATATTTTTCTGATACAGATATGTGGAAGACACTTTGGTTTGTTTCAAAAATAATGGAGAATCAAAAATAGTCTTAAACATACTGAACTTTAAAATTAAATTCACTTTAGAAGAACAAGATAATAGCATCAATTTAGTAGATATCACTATAAAAAAAATTAACCATTTACTGTTCGATATGTACAGAAAATCCACATACACAGATACAACAATACCTAAAGACTCCCTCCACCCAATGTCCCATAAATTAGCGGCTTATAGATCATTGATACGAGGCTGGTTTGAAAAGTCCGTGCAAAAATAAAAACCACTTATGTGTTTGGGGTAAAACTTTTTTATTTTTCGACATAGTCTCCTTTTAGGCTTATACACTTCGTCCAACGATGTTCTAGTTTGTTGATCCCTTCCGAATAATATGATTTGTCCAAGTCTGCAAAATATCCATTAGTGTCTGCAATCACCTCCTCGTTTGAATAAAATCTTTGTCCCGCCAGCCATTTCTTCAAATTGGGGAACAAATAGTAGTCCGAGGGAGCCAAGTCTGGAGAATAGGGGGGATTTGAAACGAGTTGGAATCCTATTTCCATTAATTTTGCGACCACAACTGCTGAGGTGTGTGCTGGTGCGTTGTCGTGATGGAAAAGGACTTTCTTGTGGGCCAATCCGGGCGTTTTTCTTGCAGCTCGGTTTTCAAACGGTCCAATAACGATGAATAATATTCACCTGTAATAGTTTTACCCTTTTCCAGATAGTCGATGAGGATTAACCCTTGCGAATCCCAAAAGACAGTCGCCATAACCTTTCCGGCCGAAGGAACGGTCTTCGCCTTTTTCGGTGCAGATTCCCCCTTGGTAACCCATTGTTTAGATTGTTGTTTGGTCTCAGGAGTATAGTAATGTATCCATGTTTCATCCACAGTGGCGAAACGACGCTTAAAGTCCTCCGGATTCTTCTGGAACAGCTGCAAACCATCCTTGCAACACTTCACACGATTCCGTTTTTGGTCAAGCGTAAGCAATCGCGGCACCCATCTTACGGATAGCTTTCTCATGTCCAAATGTTTATGCAAAATATTATGTACCCGTTCAGTCGAGATGCCCACAGCACTAGCAATCTCACGCACCTTAACTCTTCTGTCATCCATCACCATATCATGGATTTGATCAATGATTTCTGGAGTCGTAACTTCCACAGGCCGTCCAGAACGTTCAGCGTCACTTGTGCCCATATGGCCAGTCCGAAAATTAAGAAACCACTTATAAACTGTTCTAATCGAAGGTGCAGAGTCACCATAATGTTTATCAAGCTTCTCTTTAGTCTCCTGAGGCGTTTTGCCTTTCATAAAGTAATGTTTAATCACCACACGAAATTCTTTTTCGTCCATTTCTTGAAAATCACTCGACTTCCTTGATTCACACGAATGCCAAACACAAAGAAATAGACCAATATGGCTGAAACTTGGTGTGCGTTCACTAAATGTGACCTCGATACGCGCCGGTGGTGCCATCTCTCGGACTTCGCACGGACTTTTCAAACCAGCCTCGTATATAGAGCCTTCTCTATTCCGTCAGAAAAAAACGGAATTGGAGAGGGAATTCAATATCATTAGATCTATTGCTGCTAATAACGGACACAATGTCTCTGAAATTAACAAACTGATCTCCAAAAAACCCACATCATTAACTACTAGTCTAATATACCCTAAGATCAAAACTCCCACCAAAAAATACACAACTTTCATATACTTACTACTATAAAATCTTAAATATTTTAAAGAAAAATGAAACAATAGTATTGCTTTTAAGTCCTCACAGAAATTTTCAAACATGATTTTCAATGTAAAAGTAAATAACCGGTCAAGTGCAAGTTGAACTTGCGCAATTAATGTTCCGTACGTTGATTGCTTCTGAAATAAAAATATTTGTTACGGAGGTATAAAATGATGACTTCACAAAACACACCCACAAATGAGTTTTCAACAAAATTTGTTTTTGATCTTTAATAAAAACTGATGACCTTGAAATTTTTGTTTTTCTTAATACCTGATAAATTATTAAAGGTAATGCATTCGTGATAATTTTCGTTCAATCTACACCCCGTGGAGAATATTCCAGAATTTTTTCTAAATTTATAGATAAGTACTTTTCGCGATAGAGGGGGGGGCAGTGATTTTTCGCGATTTTTTCAAAATAATACAAAGAAAAGTGTGCGCATTTAAGACAGTGTATATATTTCTGCTTTCATTTGACACCCCACTCGATGACCTAGTAAAAAAATTATGTTTTCACCCCCTAAAACTAACCCCTAAAGTCAAAGTTTAACTTTCAAAACTACACGGCTCTGATGAGGCCATCAATTTCTATATTAGTACCCAGTTTCAACTATCTACGTCAAATAGTTTCGGAGAAAATCGGATGTGACGGACGGACAGACAGACAGACACCGAAGTGATCTCGTAAGTGTTCCGGAACACTAGAAAGATAAATTTAAAAAATCAGGAGTTTATAGATTAAAACGTAATGAATGCAATAGCCTGTATATACGACAAACAGAAAGAAATTTTAACACTAGATATAAGGAACATTATGCCTCATACAGACTTAAAAAACAAAATTCCAATTACTCACATTAAAAATTCCAAACTATCAAGCCTGTTTGACCGTAATTAAAATAAAAGAAAAATCCCTGATCTTTAATAGTCAACTAAAGTACATATACCTCACTTGATTATAATTTACTCATTGCGTTTACGAATGTACTACGAAACTGCAGTCACGCCTAGTGCAATTTTTTATACGTGTCAGTTAACAAAATAAAAGTATACTCTGTAACTTGTGTTGTTAATATGTACTGTCACAAAGCAACGGACAACTCCATAATTTCTTTAAAGATAAATTTGGACTTAAAGTTTTGAGGGGTGGAATCGAAAGAGAAAAAAGAATTTTTATTAGGTCATCAAGTGGGGGATGTCAAATGAAAGCTTGTGAAAATACGAGTGTAAAAATATATATAATGTAATACTTGCGTACACTTTTCTTTGTATTATTTTTAAAAAATTGCCAAAATTCGCTGTCATCCACCCTTATCTCGAAAAGTATTAATCAAAAAATTTTGAAAAAATTCTGAAATATTCTTCACAAGGTGTAGATTGAACGAAAACGAGTGCATTACCTTTAATATTTTATCTGATATATATATATATATATATATATATATATATATATATATATATATATATATATATATATATATATATATATATATATATACAGTAATACCCCGCTTAGCGCGACCCCGTTACGCGCGGTTTCACTATAACGCGAAATACAAAATGCACTTTCAAAAAATTTATTCAGGTTTGGACATATTGCAGAGTATAGACAATAATGATGACCGTGTCTTGACCGTGTGTCAAAAAATTAAAAACAGTGTTGGGTGTTATGAACGTATTTTACAAGAACGTAAACAAAACGTTACCCAAAAGACAATAGATGTATTTTTCCGTAAAAAATAAGAGTATGTATTGCATAAAGTGTTCTTAGAATTAAAGTGATTGATTAAAATGATTTGTATTTTTTTGTATTAAATTTTGACTATGTTTAATCATAAACCTCGATATACGCGAATTTCAGTTAACGCGATTTTTTTCGGAACGTATCCCTCGCGTAAAGCGGGGTATTACTGTATATATATATATATATATATATATATATATATATATATATATATATATATATATAAACAAAATTTCAAGTGCATCCCGATCAATTTTCAACAAAAATCGGAAACAAACATTGTTGAAAACTCATTTTAGGTATGTTTTGTGAAGTCACTGGTCAACAAAAATTTTTGTTTTAAAAGCAATCAACGTACGGAACATTAATTGCGCGAGTCCGACTTGCACTTGACCGGTTATTTAATTTAGTGGATGCTGTAAAATTTTTTTTATAAAAATCTCGTACTATTAGACATGTGTATTTTTTTGAAGTAATCCGAACAGAAAATAAAATTTGACAAAGCCCAATATAATCGGCGAAATGTCATCGAAATTTATGTTTCTATAACATCAAACTTATAACCAGGAATAACTAACCAAGAAAATACAGAAGAAAATAGTTTTACAATTACAAACAACAAATTAATATATGGCCTAATATAATTCTTAGCATTAAACCGCGCCAAATTGGAGACGTGTTCTAATCTTGAAAAGTGTAGATCCCTGAAGGCTGCATACCGTCTCCTACTATCTTTCTATTTTACGTTTACGATCTGATGGAACAAGCCAGGAACCTAAATTACAGCTTTGCAGATGACAATACGCTTAGTGCTTCGTTCACTTTGAACACTCGAACATGGGCTACTCGGGCAAATATACGCAGACAGCAGGAAGTCGTTCAACTTAACAAAGACATGGAAGAAGTTCTATTTTACGGTGACAGTAATCAAGTAGAATTGAACGCTACAACAACCCAGGCGGCAGCTTTTTATAAAAAAGTTAACGTTGCTAAGCCCGGCATAGTTATGTTGGGACCCTCCATTTCTCTAGCATCGTCACTTAATTTGCTGGGCATTAATTTGGGAGCAAATATGTCTTGACATGAACATGTCGCAAGCATAGCAAAGAGAGCCTCTCAAAAGCTGGAAATATTATTTCGAACTAGAAAGCTTTACACTCCACAACAACTATTAATTCTATACAAAACTCAAATTTGACGAACAATAGAATACTGCTCCAATGTTTAGGTCTCACCCCCAACCATACACTGCATTTGTTGGATTCTATTCAGAAGAGAGCTGTTCGCCTGATTGGAGATCCTGAACTGACCAACAACCTTCATTCCTTGGAACATTGAAGAACGGGAACGCGAACTTTTATATGGAGACCCCCATCCCTTTGAAATGACTTGCCCAGCACTGTTTCCCATCAAGTAAAATTTACAGCGATACAGTGAGTCACTTTTTCAGCACACGGGTCTCTCCTGTAGCGCCCTAGGGATTCCCTGCAGCACGAGGACTATAACCATAAAAAATATACAAATATCTTATTAACTGTTAACGTAGCAAGGAAAGTTATGGGTAAATTTCCTAAATTTCATTTTTTCATTTTTCATTTCTTGAAAAATATTTTCCTTTGCGGCTGTTGGAGGCTACTTTTAATTTGAATAAATAGTTTAGGAAAAAGACAGTAAAAAATTGTTTAAAGTAAACATCACATTTGACGTAATCTACACGAATTAAATATTTTCAGAAAAAGCTAATTGACTTAATTTACGTAAGTAATTTATTTAATTAATTGGTTTAATTTAACTTTTTATTTAATTTAAATAATTTATTTAATTTATATATTTTATAGAAAGTACCAAAAAAAAATTAAATTAATTAACTTAATTAGTTTAATTTTTTATTCGATTTATTCAATTTAATTAATTTGTTTAATTGAATTTAATTAATTTATTTAACATAATTATTTTATTTATTTAATTTATTTTATTTAACTCATTTATTTGATTTACTTAATTCAGTTAATTTATTGTTTTTTAATTCATTTTATTTATTATTTAATTTAAGTTTCTATTCAATTTGTTTAATTTTAACTTTACTTACGAAAAATTGCTATTTCTGTTTTCTACTGTACAATCTGAACACTTTTCATTTTTCAATTAAAAATTTTAATTGATATGGTAATAAATAACCGTATAAACGAAACACTAATTTTTTTAAATTGTTTGCACACGCGTTATTTCCTAATTATTTTCCGAATCTTTTGTGCTCTTCATCTACCCAATGAATAAGCAATAAAGAAAAATTCTGCAAAAAGAGAAAAATATAACAATCCTACCTTACAAATAAAAATCCAACGCGGTAATGCCTCATAATCTATTTCGAGAACACTGACACTTTAAATTTCGATAGGAACCAGGAATGCAAAATGTTTAATTAGTTCTCATTATAATTTCCCGCTAAAAACTTAACACGAACGCGAAACAACATCGCGGCGACAATACTAAGGCAACGATCTATCAGTCACCCATATTTGAAACTTTTTAAGACTTCTGGGTAATCGAATAAAGTGGTGTGATTGAAAGTTACATGTCACGAGCGCAATCCAGTTGACGAATGAGCGGAGAGTAGGGATGCAACCATCATACTGTAAAATATCCATGTACCGTCGTATCGATGTTTTTTAAAAAATCGATGTCGAAAAAATATTACCTCGAAAACATCGAAGTTTTTTTCCAATTTTTTTTTATTGTGTGCATAAAAGGGTAGGATACACTAGGGATTTGTTTTTTTCAATGAAATTCATTTGCAATTATATAGTACTTATTTTCATTAATGATAATCAGAAAAAACTTACAAATACAAAACTATATTGATTATAAGCGTCGGCATGTTTCCGTGCACACCGAGAAAAACGATACCGAATCAACAAATCAGAGAGCGACCTAACAAGGAAAGTCAGAATTGTGGAATTTTTTGGTGTTCCTTACGGAACATTTATAAGATCACTTCGGTGTCTGTCTGTCTATCACACCAGATTTTCTCGGAATCTATTTGACACAGAAAATTGAAATTTAGCACTAATATAGGAATTGATGGCCTCATCAGAGCCGTGTAGTTCAGAAAGTTAAATTTTGACCTAAAGGGTTAGTTTTGGGAGGTGGGATCGGAAGAGAAAAAAATTACCAGATCATAGAGTGGGGTGTCAAATGAAAGCTTGTAAAACAACGAGTTCAAAAACGTATCAAAGAATTTATAGAATTGTCCGTTGCTTTGCGACAGTACATATTAACAACAACACAGGTTACAGAGTATACTTTTATTTTGTTAACTGACACGTATAAAAAATTGCACTAGGCGTGACTGCAGTTTCGTAGTACATTCGCAAACGCAATGAGTAAACTATAATCAAGTGAGGTATATAAATACTTTTGTTGACTATTAAAGATTAGGGGTTTTTCCTTTATTTTAATTACGGTCAAACACACAACAATGTGGAATTTTGAAGGTCGGTCTGTAAATTTAATAGATTTATATTGGGATCTTTATGGTTCTTGTAAATTTCTATTGCTTCTAAACGATCTAGGTTTTTGCCCTTTTGTTCATAATGTTCTAGTTTGTTGATCCCTTCCGAATAATAGGATTTGTCCAAGTCTGCAAAATACCCATTAGTGTCTGCAATCACCTCCTCGTTTGAATAAAATCTTTGTCCCGCCAGCCATTTCTTCAAATTGGGGAACAAATAGTAGTCCGAGGGAGCCAAGTCTGGAAAATAGGGGGGATGTGAAACCGAGTTGGAATCCTATTTCCATTAATTTTGCGACCACAACTGCTGAGGTGTGTGCTGGTGCGTTGTCGTGATGGAAAAGGACTTTCTTGTGGGCCAATCGCGGGCGTTTTTCTTGCAGCTCGGTTTTCAAACGGTCCAATAACGATGAATAATATTCACCTGTAATAGTTTTACTCTTTTCCAGATAGTCGATGAGGATTATCCCTTGCGAATCCCAAAAGACAGTCGCCGTAACCTTTCCGGCCGAAGGAACGGTCTTCGCCTTTTTTGGTGCAGATTCCCCCTTGGTAACCCATTGTTTAGATTGTTGTTTGGTCTCAGGAGTATAGTAATGTATCCATGTTTCATCAACAGTGACGAAACGACGCTTAAAGTCCTCCGGATTCTTCTGGAACAGCTGCAAACCATCCTTGCAACACTTCACACGATTCCGTTTTTGGTCAAGCGTGAGCAATCGCGGCACCCATCTTGCGGATAGTTTTCTCATGTCCAAATGTTTATGCAAAATATTATGTACCCGTTCAGTCGAGATGCCCACAGCACTAGCAATCTCACGCACCTTAACTCTTCTGTCATCCATCACCATATCATGGATTTGATCAATGATTTCTAGAGTCGTAACCTCCACAGGCCGTCCAGAACGTTCAGCGTCACTTGTGCCCATATGGCCAGTCAGAAAATTTTGAAACCACTTATAAACTGCTCTAATCGAAGGTGCAGAGTCACCATAATGTTTATCAAGCTTCTCTTTAGTCTCCTGAGGCGTTTTGCCTTTCATAAAGTAATGTTTAATCACCACACGAAATTCTTTTTCGTCCATTTCTTGAAAATCACTCGACTTCCTTGATTCACACGAATGCCAAACACAAAGAAATAGACCAATATGGCTGAAACTTGGTGTGTGCGTTCATTCAAGAGATGCTACTAACTAAACATGACCTCGATACGCGCCGGTGGTGCCATCTCTCCGACTTGCTTTGCACGGACTTTTCAAACCAGCTTCATATATATATATATATATATATATATATATATATATATATATATATATATATATTATATTTTTTTTTTTGTGATCCTTGACCGTTTTACTGCGTATAAGGTGAGCGAACCACCGGAGAACGGTGGTGATAAGAAGTATAAACAACAGTTTTTTGTCCCTTCTTCTTCCGTTTTTGAAAATGGAATATACGAGGAGCACACGTAGTTTTTATAACAGAAAGAACAAGGGATAGTGAAGATTATACATCAGGAGACTCGAAAAGAGGAAGAGTCGAAGAATGGATTATGGAACAAGTGGATACTGATTTTTCGAATCGATGAGGCTCATTTCCATCTTGATGGCTTCGTTAATCGACAAAATTGCCGCGTTTGGGGTTCAGACAATTCACACGTGACTGTTGCGAAACAAATGCATCCGCAACGTGTCACTGTTTGGTGCGGATTTTGGGCTGGAGACATCATTCTTCTTCGAAAATGCGGTTGGCCAGGCAATAAGAGTTAATGGTGATCGTTATTGCGATATGATAATCCAGTTTTTTGTGCCTAAATTGCAAGACATGGATGTGGACGATATGTGGTTTTAACAAGACGGTGCCACATGCCATACAGCCCGAGAAACAATTCAATTACTGAGTGAGTCATTTTCTGGTCGTGTAATATCCCGTTTTAGTGATCCGAATCGGCCGCCCAGATCATGCGATTTAACGCCGTTGGACTTTTTTCTTCGGGGTTTGTTAAAGTCTAAGGTTTATGCCAACAAGCCCACGACACCCACGACTTAAAGGAGGAAACTAAGCGCTGTATCAACGAAATTTAGCCACATTTATGCAAAACGGTCATGGAAAATTTCGACAAAAGAGTGCGTATGTGCCAGCAAAGCCGTGGAGGCCATTTACCCGATATATTATTCCATACATAACCCTATACTGTATACTTTATGAATCAATAAAAAAAAATTACAATTTTTAATTAAAAATCTGTCTTCTATCAAAATTACTTCTTGTGTAAATTTTGGGACACCCAAAGCCTTCTCTATTCCGTCACAAAAAAAAACGGATCTGGAAAGGGAACTCAAAATCATTAGATCTACTGCTGCTAATAACGGACATAATGCCTCTGAAATTAACAAATCGATCTCCAAAAAACGCACATCATTAACAACTAGTCTAATATACCCCTAGATTAACCCCCCCCCCAAAAAAAAAACAGTACTACCGCATATTTCGGCAAATCTCAAATATTAAAAAAAAAAAATGAAAACCATAGTATTGCTTTAAGTCCTCACAGAAATTTTCAAACATAATTTTCAATGTTAAAACTAAAAAAAATATATAAATTTAAAAAATCAGGAGTTTATAGATGAAAATGTAATAAATGCAACAGCCTATATACGAGTATAGGACAAACAGAAAGAAATTTTAACACTAGTTATAAAGAACGTTACGCCTCATACATATTTAAAAAACAAAATTCTAATTTTGCCAGCCATTTCTTAGAGACGTCCCATAACTAGTCTAAATACTTTACATTATGAACAAAAGGACAAAAAACTGGATTGTTTAGAAGCAATCGAAATTTATAAGAACCATAAAGATTCCAATATAAATCTATTAAATTTACAGACCCACATTAAAAATTTCACACTTTTAAGCTTGTTTGACCGTAATTAAAATAAAGGAAAAACCCCTAACCTTTAATAGCCAACAAAACCACATATACTTCACTTGATTATAATTTGTTCATTGCGTTTGAGAATGTAGTAGTACTACGAAACTGCAGTCACGCTTAGTGCAATTTTTTATACATGTCAATTAACAAAATAAAAGTATACCCTGTAAACTATGTTGTTATCAAAAATATATATAATGTAATACTTGAGCAAAATTATCACGAGTGTATTATCTTTAACAATTTATCTGGTACATAAAAAACAAAAATTTCAAGATCATCAGTTTTCAACAAAAATCGGAAACAAACTTTGTTGAAAACTCATTAGAGGTATGTTTTGTGAAGTCATTGATCACTTTGTACCTTCGGACCAAAAATTTGTATCTTAAAAGCAATCAACGTACAGAACACTAATTGCGCAAGTCGGACTTGCACTTGACCGGTTATTTAATTTTGTGGATGCTGTAAAGTTTTTACAAAAACCTCGTATGGTTAGAGATGGGTATTTTTTTTTAAGTAATCCAAACAGAAAATAAAATTTGACAAAGCCCAATATAATCGGCGAAACATCATCGAAATTTATGTTTCTATAACATCAAAATAACCATAAACAAACTTATAACCAGGAATAACTAACCAAGAAAATACAAAAGAAAATAGTTTTACAATTACAAACAACAAATTAATATATGGCCTAATATAGTTCTTGACATTAGACCGTGTCTAATGCACGACGTTGTGTTCTAATCTCCAAAAGTATAGATTCTTGAAGATGTCTCATGCAATCATATGCGAAACGTCGGAAAATCACGCCAATCTGAGACAGTGTAATTCCATGAACCTCGATTTGTAATTAAAATCCGGCAATTCAGGTGTGCATAAATAAATAAATAAATAAATTATATATATATATATATATATATATATATATATATATATATATATATATATATATATATATATATATATATATATATATATATATATAAAGCTGTGCTCGCGTGGACTTGATTAACTATTATCGTCACTGATTATTCCTTATGTTACTTAACGTAATAAAATGTATCCTATAACCTAGCTAGAGAACATATGTATTTTATAAAAAAAAAAAAACCGGTCAAGTGCAAGTTGAACTTGCACAATTAGTGTTCCGTACGTTGATTGTTTTTAAAATAAAATTTTTTGTTACGGGGATATAAAATGATCAGTGACTTCACAAAACACACCCCAAATGAGTTTTCAACAAAGTTTGTTTCCAATCTTTACTGAAATCTGATGACCTTGAAATTTTTGTTTTTTTTTATATGCCAGATAAATTATTAAAGGTAATTCAGTCGTGATAATTTTCGTTCACACCCCGTGGAGAATATTCCAGAATTTTTTCAAAATTTCTTGGTAAGTATTTTTCGAGATAAGGCGGGGGCAGTGATTTTTCGCGATTTTTTAAAAATAATACGTAGAAAAGTGCGCGCAAGTAATACATTAAATATATATTTTTTACTCGTGTTTTCACAAGCTTTCATTTGACACCACACTCGATGACCTAGTAAAAAATTTATTTTTTCACTTCCGATTTCACCCCCCAAAACTAAGCCCTTAAGTCTAAATTTAACTCTTAAAAATACACGGCTCTGATGAGGCTATCAATTCCTATATTATTACCAAATTTCAACTTTCTATGTCAAATAGTTTTGGAGAAAATCGGGTGTGACAGACAGACAGACACCGAAGTGATCTTATAAGTGTTCCGTACGGAACACTAAAAAAAAGCACGTAAATCAGATAAGTGGTTCTTGAGTAAAAAAAGCACACTCTAATGGACAGACAGACGGACACACAGACGGACAGAGAGACGTTACATTTTATATATATATATTATAGAAAATCAAACAAAAAAATCAATAAAATATCATCCCTAGTATCTAAAAATCCTCAAACTAAAAAAATTAATACCGAAAAGGAATGGCTGAAAAATCTATTGAAATATCGGATTTTGCCGTGACCGTTTTAAGTTTGGGATCAAATTTCTCACTTTCAATTGAAGAATCTAAAAAAGTTCCGATAATGGATATAATCTGATCCGTTGAAACATCCCTGAACAAATTAAATGAAGAGAAGAAAGATGAGGCGAGAGCAAACTGCTGCAACATTTTAATCAATTATAAAAACAAATTTAACAGACAAAAAAATACATCCAACAAAAAAACTCACTTAACACAGAATTAAATACGATATACGAAAAAACCAAGAATTTATTTAAAAAAAAAACAATTTAAAGGTCCTAAGACCAGATAAATCCAACAAGACAGTTATAATGGATTCAAACGACTATGCCTAAGATGAAATAACTCCTAAACGATACACAAACGTACAAACAAATTAATAATGACCCTACACAGATCTCTACAAAATAAAATAACGAACTTTTTTTTATGAGTCTAACACACGTGCTACAGGGAAGTCCCTAAAGCGCTCCAGGAGCGGCATGTGTGCGGAAAAAGCGATTCACGTTGTTCTTGAATGGCTGTAAATTGTCCTCGGTGGGAAACACAACCCTGGGGAAATTATTCCAAAGGAATGATGTTCTCCATACAAAAGACTGCTTGAAAAGCGTTATACGAGGAGTAACAAGCTGAACCTCATACCGGTGTGAAGTATTAGCGCGACGTGTATTTCTAACATGCACCGCTCTAGGAGGAATGAAGCGGGCTCATCCTTCGAACACTTTCCATGAAAATACTTGTAGAACAGACTTAAGTCACCAACCGTTCTTCGATGTTCCAGCAAATCAAGGCCGCCGCTGAGTTCTCCAATCAGACGAACAGCTCTTCTTTGAACAGAATCCAACAAATACAGTGTGTGTTTGGGAGCGGAGCCTTAAATATGGGAGCAGTATTCCATATTGGTCGAATTTGAGCTCTGTAACGAATTAACAGCTGTTGTGGAGTGTAAAGCTTTCTGGTTCGAAATAATATTCCCAATTTTGAGAAGCTCTCCTTGCTATGCCTGCAACATGTTCATGCCAGGATATATTTGCTCCCAAATTAACGCCCAACAAATTGAACGACGATGCTAGGGAAATGGAGTGCCCCGACATGACTATGTCAGGTTCAGCAACGTTAACTTTTTTAGAAAAAACTGCCGCCTGGGTTTTTGTAGCGTTAAATTCCACTTGGCTGCTGTCTCCCCAAGATAGAATTTCTTCCAGGTCTTTATTAAGTTGAACGACCTCCTGCTGTCTGCGGATATTCGCCTGAGTAGCCGATGCCCGAGCGTTCAAAGTGAATAAAGAGATAAGCGTACTGTCATCTGCAAAGCTGTAGATTGGATTCCCGGTTTTTTTTCCAGCAGATCGTTAATGTAAATGAGAAAGATAGTAAGAGACAGTATGGAGCCTTGGGGCGCGCCGGCGTTGATAGTGAAGATGTTAAAAAGAAATCCGTCGACGGCCACTCGTGAAGAACGCTCTCTGAGGAAACATGAGAGCCACAAACAGAACTTTTCAGACATACCATAAGAGCGTAGCTTAGCCAACAGTCCATCGTGCCAAACACGGTCGAACGCCTTAGATTTGTCAAGAGCAACCGCTCGAGATTCTCCAAAGTGTTCAATTGCGTTGTTCCAAACATGTGTTACAAAATTCAGAAGATCTCCTGTTGATCTATGTTTACGAAAGCCATATTGGTGATCGCTAATAATATTGAATCCTTCAAGATATTTTAGAAGATGCTGATTGGATAACCTTTTCCATAACTTTCGAACTAATAGAAAGATGGAATAACAAAACATAAATTTCATCAAAGACTAGCCAAAATCTGAAAATTTATAATGCCCAACCGCCAAGAATCTATGAGTTACCTAAGATCCATAAAGAAGGTAACCCATTACGACCTATTGTATCCTGTTGTCAGGTATGTTTAAGCAAACTGTCCAAATTTCTTAAATATATCCTTCAGAATATTGTAAATAAAAGTAACACCTATACACATATCAAAGACTCATGGCATTTTAAAAGTAAAATTAAAAAATAACTGGTCAAGTGCAAGTTGGACTTGCGCAATTAGTTTCCGTACGCTGATTATGATTATAAAATAAAAAAAATTGTTACGGAGGTATATGGCTTCACAAGACACATCCCAAATGAGTTTTCAACAAAGTTTTTTCTGATCTTTGCTAAAAACTGATGACCTTGAAATTTTTGTTTCTTTATATACCAGATAAATTGTTAAGACAATACACTAGTAATAATTTTCGTTCAATCTACAACCTATGGAGAATATACAAGCTTTCATTTGATAGCTCAGTCGATGACCTAGTAATTTTTTTTTCACTTCCCATTTCACTCGCCAAAACTAACCCCTTAAGTCAAAATTTAACTTTCAAAACTGCACGACTCTGATGAGGCCATCAGTTCCTATATTTAGTACCAAATTTCAACTTTCTATATCAAATAGTTTCGCAAAAGTCGAGTGTGACAAACAGACGGACGGACGAACCCCGAAGTGATTTTGTAAGTGTTCCGTATAGAATATTAAAAATGCTCAAATACCAGATAACTACATCCTTGCATCAGTTGATGTCACCTCTCTATATATCAATGTACCAATTCATCTAGCATTGAACATTATAAGGAAATGACCGGTCATTTGCAATTAGTGTTCCGTACGTCGATTGCTTTAAAAAAAAAAATTGTTATGGGGGTATAAAATGATCAATGACTTCACAAAACACCCCCAAATGAGTTTTCAACAATGTTTTTTTCCGATCTTTACTGAAAACTGGACCTGGAAATTTTTGTAGTTTTTATATAACAGACAAATTATTAAAGATAATGTACTCGCGATAATTTTCGTTCAATTTACACCCTATGGAGAATATTCCAGAATTTTTTTAAAATTTTTTGATCAGTACTTTTCGAGATAAGGGGAGAGAGCAATTTTTCGCGATTTTTTGAAAATAATACAAAAAAAAGCGTGCCCATCTATTACATCATGTATATTTTTAAACTAGTGTTTTTACAAACTTTCATTTGACACCCCACCTGATGACCTGGTAATTTTTTTTTTCAATTCCGATTTGAACCCCAAATCTAACCCCTTAAGTCAAAATTTAACTTTTAAGACTACACGGCTCTGATAAGGCCATCAATTCCCTTATTAGTATCAAATTTCAACTTTCTATGTCAAATAGTTTCAGAGAAAATCGAGTTTGACAGACAGACGGGTAGATAGAGACCGAAGTGATCTTATAAGTGTTCCGTACGGAACACTAAAAATGGGAAAAAATTAAAAAATACACTGACATTCCACATGATGAGTTTTTATCAACCATAGAATTAACACTAACATCCACCACAAAAACCGCTTTTATAGACGAATTAAGGTTGTGCCATGGGTTCACCCATTTCAAGTGTCATTGCACAAATGGTGCTTGAAGAGTTGGAAGAAACGGTTATACAAAACCTAGAACCGTTTTTTCTGACATACGTGGATGATTGCATAACTACAAATCCTAAAAGCAACTGCGAAAACGTCCTAAATGCTTTTAATAATTTGCACAAGATACAATTTACTAAGGAAACGGAAAACAGAAATAAAATAAAATCACAAAAGGAGCACCATAGGAACAGAATGGCATACCAAACCAACATGGTCCGGTAGATATTTAAATTACTACTCACAACATCCAAGGTCAGTAATAATTGTCATAAAGTCATGATCCGTATAGAGATAAGGCTATTTAGAAAGTTAAAAACATATTACTTAAAAACAGCTACCCAAAAAAACTAATCAACAACCTTTTCAATTCACGCATACAAAAATTAGACACAGTACAACTACCAACACAATAAAAAAAAAATAACCGATTAAGTGAAAGTTGAACTTGCGCAATTAGTGTTCTGTACCTTGATTGCACGCCAAAAGAGTTTCCAATTTATAATGAAAACTGATAACCTTGAAATTTTTTATTTTTTTATATACCAGATAAATTATTAAAGGTGTGTGATAACTTGTGATATTAATAACCCTTGTGATAATTTTCGTTCAGTCTACACCCTGTGGAGAATATTCCAGAATTTCTTCAAAATTTTTCGATCAGTACTTTTCGAGATAAAGAGGAAGACAGCGATTTTTTCGATTTTTTAAAAATAATACAAAGAAAAGTGTGCGCAAGTATTACGTTATATATATATTTTTGAACTGGGGTTTTACAAGCTTTCATTTGACATCTCACTCGATGACCTAGTAAAAATTTGTTTTTCACTTCCGATTTTACCCCCCAAAAATAACCCCTTAAGTCAAAATTTAACTTTCAAAACTACACGGCTCTGATGAGACCATCCATTCCTATATTAGTACCAAATTGCAACTTTCTATGTCAAACAGATTCGGAGAAAATTGGGTGTGATAGACAGACGGACGGACGGACAGACACCGAAGTGATCTTATAAGTGTTCCATGCGGAACATCAAAAATAGGGACGACACAAATAAATTATAAATAAAATGATTCCCTTTCGTTAAAGCTTTAACGCTTTTTCTGTCTGTTTTTAAACGACCCGTCCTTCTGGAAAATTGTGTCACTATTAATTAAATAATGAAAACTTCTTACAAAGCACTTTCTTTTTCCAAAGGGATAACATTCTTACCTTTTGTTTTAATGTTTTAAAAGGTAAAAACACCTAAACCGAGCATTTAAACTCGTTGCAAAAAGTTCGTATATTATTTTCATTTCATATTAATATTTACATTACTATACTATACGGACGGGCAGACACCGCAGTGATCTTACAGGTATTCCGTACGGAACTCTAACAATACAAACGACATATACATACCTCTACCATGTATACAAAGGCTATTTGAAAAATTCCAAAACTACTTTATCATCACAACATCTTGATAGGTGATAAAGGACATAACTTCAAATTCATTGTATTAAAAAAGTAAAACACCCAAAAATCGAAAAACTCACATAGTATTTAAAATCTCATGTAAAGATTATCTGGTAACATATATTGGACAAACATCACCATATTTACAAAACAGACTAAATGGACATAAATATGACAAGAACAAGGCAGCTCTAACAAAACACGAAATACAGGAAAAACTTAATTTTAATTTCCAAGAGACCAAAATCATTAGAACCGAACATAACCAACAAAACCGGTCAAGTGCAAGTAGTGTTTCGTAGGCTGATTGCTTTTAAAATAAAATTTTTTGTTATGGAAATATAAAATGATTAGTGACTTCACAAAAACATCCCAAATGAGTTTTCAACAGTTTTTTTTATGATCTAGTGAAAACTTGAATTTTTAGTGTTCCGTATGGAACACTTATAAGATCACTTCGGTGTCTGTCTGTCTGTCTGTCTGTCACACCCGATTTTCTCCGAAACTATTTGACATAGAAAGATGAAATTTGGTAATAATATAGGAATTGATGGCCTCATCAGAGCCATGTAGTTTTGAGAATTAAATTTTGACTTAAGGGGTTAGTTTTGGGGGGTGAAGTCGAAAGTGAAAAAAATTTTTTTTTACTAGGTCATCGAGTGTGGTGTCAAATGAAAGCTTGTGAAAACACGAGTAAAAAATATATATAATATACTTGCGCGCACTTTTCTTCGTATTATTTTTAAAAATTCGCGAAAAATCGCTGTCCCGGGCCTTATCTCGAAAAGTACTTATCAAAAAATTTCGAAAAAATTCTGGAAAATTCTCCACGGGGTGTAGATTGAACGAAAATTATCACAAGTGCATTACCTTTAATAATTTATATGGTATATAAAAAAAACAAAAATTTCAAGGTCATCAGATTTCAGTAAAGGTTGGAAACAAACTTTGTTGAAAACTCATTTGGGGTGTGTGTTTGTGAAGTCACTGATCATTTTATACCACCGTAACATAAATTTTGACTTAAGAGTTTCGTTTTGAGGGGTGAAATCGGAAGTGAAAAAAAAAATTTTTTACTAGGTTATCGAGTGTGGTGTCAAATGAAAGCTTGTGAAAACACGAGTAAAATATATATATATATATATATATATATATATATATATATATATATATATATATATATATATATATATATATATATATATATATATATATATATATATATATATATACAGTCCCTGGCCAAATTATTAGACGCACTGTATTTTTTTTAGTAATTTTATGTTTCTTAAGAGTTTTTATGCAATAATGGTATATTTAAACTACAATATTATTGATTTTTATTTAAAAGAATTGTTGTAGACTACATATTTGTATTTATTTTTAACAACAACACTGTGTTGACAAAGTGATACATGAACGTAAAGAAGTACAAACCTGTATCAGTCGCGATCGGAATCGAGTCAGGTACGGACGTGTTTCTGTGGCTTTATGGACTGTGATTGTTTGTTTAACAGTTTTATACTACTCAGTTATTAGTTTATTTTGTATGCAGTGTTTTAAAAAAGTAATTGGACTATTTTCATTATGGGTAGAAAAGGCGATCTTTCACCACGTAAAAAAGCTGAAGTGAAGGCCCTTGTGATTGCGAAAACATTTACAAACCGAGAAATATCACGAAGATTGGAGGTTTCTGAAGCTAGTGTACGACGCATAAAAAAGAAAATTGAGTCAGGGAAGGAATTAAGCCCGAAAAGAAAGAAAAGATGCGGTAGAAAACCAATTTTCACTCCAAGGTCAGAGAGATGTTTGAAGAAAATTTGTGTAGAAAACAGATTTGCTACCACAAAGGTAATAAAATCACAACTCCAGGATGCTAGCGTAAATGCTTCTGAGCGCACTGTTCGAAGAAAATTGAAACAATTAGATTTTAAGGCCTGTCGCCCCGCCAGGAAGCCCAAGTTAACAGCTGCAATGAAAGCAAAGCGCCTGAAGTGGGCCAAACAATGGCAAGACAAAGATGTGGACTTCTGGAGATCGGTAAGATACAGCAATTTAATCAATAATTGATACATTATTATCATTTTCAGTTAAATAAAGCAAATAAACATGGAAGTTTATATATTTTTCCTATTTTTGACAGGTCTGCTTCAGTGACGAAAGCACATTCGAAATTTTGCAGAATAAAGCTCAGTATGTGCGTCGTCGTCATGGAGAAAAGTTTCATCCTGATTGTGTCGTCCCGACGGTTAAACATCCCACCAAAGTGATGATTTGGTCAGTCATCAGCGGCAAGGGCACTGGACGTCTGTACGTCGTCAAAGGAATAATGAGGCAAGATCAGTACAAAGAAGTATTACAAAATCGGTTGATTCCGCAGCTCAGAGAATGGTTTCCAAATGGGGAACCATTCACTTTCATGCAAGATGGAGCTCCCTGCCACACTGCTCGGTCTGTTAAAGCTTTTTTGGCAGAAAAAAAAAATCCCTCTGTTGGATTGGCCCCATTGAAAATGTGTGGGAGCTGATGAAAAGAGAAGTGGCTAAAGATGTGATTACCAGCAAAACCCAGCTCCTAGAAAAGATTATTCATGTGTGGAATCATCATCCTCAAATGCAGGAGACAGTACAATCTTGCATTGATAGCATGCCACGCAGAATTAAAGCTTTGATAGCGGCTAAAGGTGGCTCAACTAAATATTGACTTTTACTAACATTAATTTCACTTTTATTTAAAACTTAATAAACTTCTGCTTTTCTAAATTAATGCTGTTTTATTTATGTCAAATAAATAGGTAATTGATTGGATAATATAAAAATAAAAAACAAATCAATTTAAAATAATAAAACGGTACAATATCACCCGGTAATTAATATTTTACATGAAATCTTGCAGTGCGTCTAATAATTTGGCAAGGGACTGTATGTATGTATATATATATATATATATATATATATATATATATATATATATATATATATATATATATATATATATATATATATATATATATATATATATATATATATATATATTATATATATATATATATATATATATATATATATATATATATATATATATATATATATATATATATATATATATATATATATATATATATATATATTATATATATATATATATATATATATATATATATATATATATATATATATATATATATATATATATATATATATATATATATATAATGTAATACTTGCGCACACTTTTCTTCGTATTACTTTTAAAAAATCGCTGTCCCCTACCTTATCTCGAAAAGTACTGATCAAAAAATTTTGAAGAAATTCTGGAATATTCTCCACGGGGTATAGATTGAAAGAAAATTATCACGAGCGCATTACCTTTAATAATTTATTTGGTATATAAAAAAAAAATTCAAGGTCATCAGTTTTCAGTAAAGATTGGAAACAAACTTTGTTGAAAACTCATTTGGGGTGTGTTTTTGTGAAGTCACTGAGCATTTTATACCACTCTAACAAAAATTTTTATTTCAAAAACAATCAACGTACGGAACACTAATTGTGCAAGTTCAACTTGCACTTGACCGGTTTTTTTTTTTATGTACCAGATAAATTATTAAAGTTAATGTACTCGTGATAATTTTCGTTCAATCTACATCCTGTAGTGAATATTCCAGAATTTTTTCAAAATTTTTTGATAAATACTGTTCGAGATAAGGGGGGAGGGCAGCGATTTTTCGCACTTTTTTAATAAATAATACAAAGAAAATTGTGCACAAGTATTACACTAACTCGTCTTTTTACAAGCTTTCATTTGACACCCCACTCTATGATTGGTAAAAAAATTCTTTTTTTCATTTCCGATTTCACCCCCCCAAAACTAAATCCTTAAGTCAAAATTTTACTTTCAAAACTACACGGCTCTGATGGGGCCATCAATTCCTATATTGGTGCCAAATTTCAACTTTCTACGTCAAATAGTGTCGGAGAAAATCGGGCGTGACAGACATACGGAACACTAAAAACGAGAATTTCTGGAAATGGCCAACATAAAAGAGAGTTTGCATGATAAAAAGTAAAGTAAAATCTATTACAACTTAATTTAATTAATCAGTTAAAAGAGGGCAACACCACAATATTTACGATACATATGCATAAAAAACATACCACAGTAACAATCAAAGGTTGATATTTTCTTAAATATTTCTTTTCTTATAAAGAGTTTTAGCCCAGTCACCAAAGACGAAAATGTAAAAGTGCATATAAAATTAAATAAGTTAGATTTTTGGCCAGAGAGGTTCATTACCAGCTAAATAATATATGTAAAAAAGTTTGCAGCAGTTGGGGCATAGCCGGTTGAAAATGGGGTCCGAAAGAGCCCCATTTTGAGTCTTTCAAGAATATCTCGAAAAATATGTATAACCTGTGAAAACATTACATAGAAAATATTCCAGAATTTTTTCAAAATTTTTTGATCAGCAGTTTTCGAGATAAGGGGGGCGGACATCGATTTTTCGCGATTTTTTAAAAATAACAAAAAGAAAAGTGTGCGCAAGTATTACATTATATATATATATATATATATATATATATATATATATATATATATATATATATTTACTCGTATTTTTACAAGCTTTCATTTGACACCCCAACCACTCGATGACCTAATAAAAAAAAAAAATTTTTTCACTTCCAATTTCACCCCCCAAAACTAACCCCTTAAGTCAAAATTTAACTTTCAAAACTACACACACATATTAGTATCAAATTTCAACTTTCTATGTCAAATAGTTTTGGAGAAAATCGGGAGTGACGGACAGACAGACGGACAGACACCGAAGTGATCTTATAAGTGTTCCGTACGGAACACTAAAAATATAGACTAAACGATTCTGCACAAAAAAGGTCTCTTAATATTTTCCTGTAAAATGCAGCGTTTTTAAGAAAATCGCGATTTAAAAAATGTAGTTTTGCAATAAACGCATATTTTGAAAATTATACTATTTTTAGTGTTCCGTACGGAACACTTATAAGATTACTTCGGTGTCTGTCCGTCACATCCGATTTTCTCCGAAACTATTTGCATACTTGCGCACACTTTTCTTTGTATTATTTTTAAAAAATCGCGAAAAAAACCGCTTTTTCTCCCCTATCTCGAAAAGTACTGATGTTGAAAAAATTCTGGAATATTCTCCACGGGGTGTAGATTGGACGAAAATTACACGAGTGCATTAACTTTAATAGTTTAACTGGTATATAAAAAAAAAACTAAAATTTCAAGGTCATCAGTTTTCAGTAAAGATTGAAAACAAACTTTGTTGAAAACTCATTTGGGGTGTGTTTTGTGAAGTAATTGATCATCTTATACCTCCGTAACAAAATTTTTTACTTTAAAAGCAATCAACGTACGGAACACTAATTGCGCAAGTTCAACTTGTACTTGACCGGTTATTTTATTTTTATGGATAAATTTTTTAAAGAATTCTTATCAAACGAATTCTTCAGTACAGTATTGAAGAAGGAGCGTGTAAATTAACGTACGATTATATGAATTTGTAATTAAATTTTAACTTTACCTTAAGAAAATGCAAAAAATTTATAAATACAGAAAAATATGGACCAAGATGGAATTACACGGGGAAAATAATACAAAAAATGTATATGTTATACAAAAAAGTGTTAAAGCATTTACTTCCTTCTCCAACTTTAATTCGACCTAAAAAGTGTCAAATTAATGAATATCTTCTAATTACAAATAAAATAGACCAATTCAGAGATTTAAACAAAGAAATGAAAAATCAATTTAAAATTGTTATTAACTTGTACTTCTAAAGTAATTTTCTTGAAGAGAAATGTTTAATATTTTAAAAAAACATATATTAAGTTACGGTACTTATTTTCAACATTTTTAAGATAGTTCGAATACAAAAATGACCTAACACTTAAAAATAGCAAAAAACTCTTTTCTTTATTTTCAATGCTTTTAATTACAGAATATCAGGCTGTGAAATGTGTATTACAAATAAAAAAGAAATATATAAATACGAAAATTTCTGAAGGGTTTTTTAATTAGAGTAAATTTATCAAAAATATTAATATCTATACCTATAAAATAGTACGTGAGTGACTGACAACGCACAGCCTAAACTGGTGAACCTAGAGATTTGAAATTTGGAGGAAACATTCTTCGAGTATCCTAGGGGTGCACTAAGGAGGGATTTTTTGAAATTCCATTCCTAAAGGGGTCAAAAAGAAATAAGTTACGATGATGACACTAAATATACGTTTTAACACGTTTCATTTTTTTTTTGGAAAATTTATCTCCTAAGGGGGGAACGGGGATGGCAAAGTTTGTATAGTGAAACATTAATTATTTTTTCAAGGTACGATTTCCAAACTTTTTGTATACTATTCGAAAGTAAGTAATACAAAAATACGTTTTAACTGATTTAAGGGTTGGTTTATCAAAATGTATCTAATTTTCACGAATCTACCTAAAAAAATACGAAACACGCATAGAAACTGACGAAGTTTGTATGTAAAGAAATATTTATGTTGAAACTTTGAATAAATATTCTTATTCCAAAAATAATTAACGTATTTTTTTTAAATCAGCCTCCTAAGTTGCAAAGTTTATATACCCATAGGATGGAAATTTGAAGTCGGTCGGTGGGGGGAAAGTACTTGAAATATTGAGCAAATTTTATGGGAAAGAAACATTTCATTATTTTTAAACATCACTAAAAACGCATTTTTAAAAAACCGCTTGCTTGAACAGGGAATCGAACCGGCCTCAATGACAACAAATAAGTGACCCTGCGTTTTATGGCACTAATGGATAGACACAATGAGGATCAAATACTTTTGAGAAATATTATGCTTTTAATTAAAGGAAATTCACATTTCATGGTTTTTCTTCTAATTTAAGAAAAAATATTTCTGAGAAGCATTTTTGTCAATGTTTGGTTCATGTATTTCTCATTTATGACGGTTCGATTCCCGGCTCAGGCAAGCGGCTTTTCAAAAATATTTAAATATTGGTATCTTATTCAATTTCCACCCTGTATAGTATTTTTTTTAACTTACAACTTTGTATAAATACTATTAAATAAAAATAATTAGACACGTTTTTCATATTTATTCTAATATCACTTCCCTGAAGTTACAATCGAGATCTAAATTTTGTATGTAGTCCTACTTGATGACACATCCGTATCCCATCAACGTTAAAACGCAAAAACCCGAGCAGTGTCGCGATCCATAATGGGTCATCTCTCGATTAGGTTTGTTCGTATAATTCCATAGTTTTAGAAAAGATTAAACTTTCCCCTTCAAAATGCTTTTTTTAGTACGAATATTTTTAAGGAACTTATGGCACTTTTCCGGGCGAAATGCGCGTGAAAATTTTAGAATTTCGTATGGCGCGCTTTAAAATATCCGTGTAAAACAACATGATTTAAATTACGATTTTCTCGAAAATGATGCATTTTACAGGAAAATATCAAGAGACCTTTTTTGTGCAGAAACGTATGATCCATATTTTTTCCATGTAATATTTTCACAAATTATGCATATTTTTCGAGATATTCTTGAAAGACCTAAAATGGGCTCTCTCGGACCCTATTTTTCAGGCGGCCATGCCCAGATTACCGCAAACTTTTTTATATTCATTATTTGGTTGTTAATGGACCTCTCTGGCCAAAAATCTACTTATTTAAATTTATGTGCGGTTCAGCTTCCAAGCGACTGGATTATTTTGTTACATTCTCTATACGGCTTTGCCCTGCAGAGAATAAATATGATTTTTAATCTGTTTTTAGTGGGAAAAATGTGGATGTTTTGAGAGTGCTTTGTTTTTTCATGTTTTTAAACTTGAAGACCAAATGTGGTCGAGACGTATATTATAATGGACCAACACCAAATTGACAGAAAATATAATTTTACCAAAATCGATTTTTGCTACATTCCCAAGATAGTGCGGTAAAAAAAGCATTTGAAATTGCACAGTCCAGGTACAGCAATATTATGATTTTATCATCTCTGGGGTACTACCAGGATAATTTCCTGAGTTTTGGACCTCGAAAAATTTGTGTTTATAATTAATTTAAGTTTTCAAAACGCGTTTTTTGAGCTTAAAATGTGAATAACTTCGGTTATATAGGTCGAATCGACACAAAAAAAAAAACAGAGCTAGCGTCTGCACCTAAATTTTGAAAAAAAAGATCCATTTGGGACCAAATGGCATAAAATGGAGGGCAATTCAATTTTTTTTTTTTAAATTATCATTTTATCTTTTCTGGGGTACCACCAGGAGCATTGTCCTGATTTTTGGACCTCGAAAAATTTGTGTTTATAATTGATTTAAGTTTTCAAAACGCATTTTTTGAGCTTAAAATGTGAATAACTTCGGTTATATAGGCCGGATCGACACAAAAAAAAAACCAGAGCTGGCGTCTGCACCTAAATTTTGAGAAAAAAAGATCCATTTTGGACTAAATGGCATAAAATGGCGGGCATTTCAAATTTTTTAAAAATATTTAATTCTGCCCACTGGATTCAATATTTTTGAACCAAAATTTCATGGTGTTTTTACTATAACAAAAGGCATATTTTCTGAAATAAAAAAAACAGATTTTTGCCGTTTTTTTGTAGGTTACGTACGCACTTGAGTGACTTAAGGATGATTTGTAGGAACAATCGGATACAAAAGTACATGAAATTCTGACAAACCAATATCTCTCAATATCTTTTAAAATACGGCATTATACGTCTTTTTTCACAAGCTTGTTTTTCATTTTTTATAAAATCAAAACGTCTTTTTTCACAAGCTTGTGTTTTTTAACGTATCAACTTTTTATTAAAGGTATTGAAATTCGTTCGACTTTAATTAATTTTTGGTTGGTGACTGTACCTTGAACCCCCCAAAACTTTAACTTTAAAAAACTACATGGCTCTGATGGGCCATCAATTCCCATCACCTTCCTATTCAAATAGTTTCGGAGAAAATCGGTGTGACAGACAGACAGACAGACACGAAGTGAAAAAAAAAATACGTAAAATTTTTACATCAGAAATCACTTTTACCAATTTTCTCAATATACTTTAAAAAAAAAATTAGAAGACAGAAAAATACCTCAGAAAACTATAAATTTGATTTTATTTAAATAAATTAAATAAAATAAGTCTAGTTTTTAATTAGTGAAACGTGACAACAGCATAACATTCCATTAGTCGGTAGTTGTGATTTTATTTAAATCCAGAACGAAAGCAAGCGTGTGCAGTTTGCGCACTACTAGCATGGCTGTTTAAATTTATAATATGGATGCCGATCGAGGTTAGTGTTATATGTACAATTGAAAACGTCAATGTCGCAAACCGGAAAAAAAATTCGCTGGAAAGGAAAAATAGTCAGCGAAAAAGTTTATTTACGAGTCAAGCAAAGTAAGTTTGTCAACCGGCAAAAATTAGCAAGAGCTGGAATTACAATGGAAATTTTGAAAAGCAAAAGCCTTGAGAAATTTCTTACTGAAAAAATTAATGCCAAAGAATTGCAATCATTGCAAAAAGCAACTATTAAAAAAACTGTTAATTGGTTTCAATGAACCTTATTTAATAGTACGTTTAAACTATATTTAAAATAATTATTAAGTACAAAGATGATGATTTTATTATTGCTTACTGTTACCATAGTGTGTATTCTCTTAAGTACATTTTAGTAATTGTTAATTAATATGAAAAAAAATTATACTTTTATATCAATAATTTATAACATTGTTATTAATAAATTATGTCACTATTTAATTTTGATCGTTCGTACCTTTAAACGCATTATCTTAACATTTAAATTTATGCGGTAATATAGCATATAGCAAATTTTTATTTGCTATAGTCGAGTTTAATTTTATTTCCCGTAACTGTTTGCGAGGTTGCCACGTTTTCGATGAGAATTACACTCTGCATTCAATTATATCGTAAATATCACCCATTTTTATTGTTTTTCTCTAAAAATAATATTGAAACCACTAAATATTAATTGCTTATGTGCTTCTCAGATATTTAATCTACTAGTTTACAATTTTATGAATTTTTCAAATCGTATTTTCTATACTTTTTTTTAATTGAATTCGGCCCCATACCATGTTTTCCATTTAATTACGTGTAAATTTGTTACAACTAAAAAATGCAATAACTTTTAAACGGGCTCGTAAAAAATTTTCCCATCGCTTTTAATATACCTACAAAACATCCTTAAGACCAATGAGGATTTGCTGGAAATTTCATTACAAAAAGTTTTTTTTTTTTTTGAGTTATTCACATTTTAAGTTCAAAAAACGCGATTTGAAATCCTAAATTGTTTATAAACAAAAGAGCACAAGTTTCTCGATGTACAAAACTTAGGATAATACTCCTGGAGATACCCCAGAGAGAATAAAATCATAATATTGCTGTATCTTGGGAAAGGATTAATTTAGGCAAAAATCGATTTTGGTAAATTATACAAGTATGTAAAAAAGGTTGCAACAATTGGGGCATGGCTTGCTGAAAATGGAGTCCGAAAGGGTCCCCATTTTGGTTGTTTCAAGAATATCTGGAAAAATATGTATAATTTGTGAAAACATTACATAAATGTAATATAGATCAAACGATTCTGCACAAAGACCTGTTGATATTTTTCTGTAAAATCCACCGTTTTTAAGAAAATCGCGATTCAAAAAATATGGGTTAGCAATTAAAGCATATCTTGATAATTATACTAAATGTTTTTCAAAATACCGATAAACGTTTCAAAGAATTCCAGAATTTTTTCAAAATTTTTTGATCAGTACTTTTCGAGGTAAGGGAGGGCAAAGATTTTTCGCAAATAGTACAAAGAAAAATGTGCGCAAGTATTACATTATATATATTTTTGAACTCGTCTTTTTACAAGCTTTCATTTAACACCCCACTCGATCACCTGGATTTTTTTTTCACTTCCGATCTCACTCCCTAAAACTAATCCCTTAAGTCAAAACTTAACTTTCAAAACTACACGGCTCTGATGAGGCCATCCATTCCTATATTAGTGCCAAATTTCAACTTTCTATGTCAAATAGTTTCAGAGAAAATCAGGTGTGACAGACAAAGAGACGGACGGACGGGCACCGAAGTGATCTTACAAGTGTTTCGTATGAAACACTACAGATAGTAAAAAATTGTGCAAAGTAAACATCAAACTTGACGTAATCTACGCCACAAATTAAGTATTTTTATTTTAATTTATTTAATTTAACTAATTTTTTTAATTTTTATTCAATTTCTATAATTTAATTAATTCGTTAAACTTTTAATTTAATCTATTAATTTCTTTAATTTAATTATTTTTTTATAATTTATTAATTTTTTACTTAATTTAGTTAATTTAACTTAATTACTTTATTTATTTATTTGATTTAGTTAATTAAATAAATTTATTATTATTTAATTTATTTTATTATTTAATTTAATTTTTTATTCAATTTATTTAATTTTAACTTTACTTACGGAAAAATACTATTTCAATTTTCTACTATGCAATCTGAACACTTTTCATCTTTCATGTAAAAGCTACATAAAACTAAAAATTTTAATTGATATAGTAATAAATAGCCGTATAAATGAAAAAGTAATTTTTAAGAATTATTTGCAGACACGTTTTTTCCTAAGTATTTTCCAAATCTCTTCATCTACCCAATGAATAACCACTAAAGAGAAATTCTGCAAAAAGACAAAGAAAAAAAATAATAAAAAAAAATCCTACCTTACGAGAAAAATCCAACTCGGTAATGAGTTATAATTTACTTCCAGAACATGACACTTAAAATTTTAATGCGAACCAGGAACAAAATGTCAGTTAATTAGGTTTTATCACAATTCCGCACTAAAAATTTAACGCGAACCCGACGTAGCATCGCGGCGACAAAACTGAGGTAACATTCTATCAGTCACCGATATTTATATCCTCGGTTTTTCTGAGACTTTGGGTAATCGAATAAAGTGGTGTGATTGGAAGTTACATGTCATGCGCTCCTCTTGTTAAGCAGTCGAATTGACCAATGAGCGCTGGGGTGAATTTAATAAAACTAAACCGTGGATGCGTAGCAACAATCATAAGACTAGAACATTTCTAATAAGCATCTACTAATTTCAAAAATTTGATGTTATTTTTTGATTTTATTTAAAAAATAGAATTTTTTAATATATACAATAATATTAACCATTTTCCACCATTACCAGCGGTCACCAAATTCCACGAAAAATAATGGTCGCATTGTTGGCAATGCTCAATTACGTTATGAAAAATAGCCTACTACATCGTAAACTGAGAATTCAAATTATACATTTCGCTAAAAGGCATGAGAAAATCACGGAAAAAGCACAGCGTGAAAATCCAACAATTAGATTCAGTGGAGCAAACAGAACTTATGTAAACTGATGACCAGCTACAAGAGGCCTAAGACATCAGGCTTGGTCACTGATCCTATTACTCTCCGAGCTTGTTGCAGTATTTTAAGAGCATAGGAATTCGTGATTCTTGGGACTGGAGTTACTTTCCCACGTTTTGTCTACTCTAAATTTTGAAATGTAAAGATGTCTCGTACAACCGTAAAACGTCGGAAAGTCATTCCAATTTGACCGTCTAATCCCAAGAACTATAATTTTTCATCTAACCAAGGTTATAAAAGTATCCGTTCGATAACAGTCGATATTAAAAAGGTATTAATAATTAAAATTTAACAGTCAGGCTTACTAGAAGGAACCAAAAGTTATACGCGGTGTAAGTGCCCATAGAATTTAAAACACATAATGTAAAATTTTGTATTTTAAATATCTAGGAATACAGCGATCTTATACAAAAATTTAACAAGAAAATCGAAGGTCAGGTGGGATATATAACTCTTTTTAGAATACCAATACAATATAGCCTTCATACAGATTCTGGAATCGGGATAAACTTGTTTTAAAACTTTGTAAATATAAATAGGGTAGCTTTCCTTTCTCTTTTTCTTCTTGTCGGTTTTAGATATATTTTTCTGGGCTTTTCCAGCTTTTTGGCAGGCATTCCGTCTTCGGTAGCATTTTACTATCTATTTGATACGTCCTAACAATGAAACACTTGAAACGAAAGTAACCCAGACACGCATGGCAGAAATTCTTTTATGTAAGGTTAAACTCCCTTAACAAGCCCCTCCCACTTAAAGTTTTAAGAATAATCTATTCTGATTGGTCACTTACCTCGTGTATAAATATCGACAAATACGAAATTTTATTGTTATTCCCAACCGTATTGTGGCGAAGTGCTGTTCAAGAGTTTTAAAAGTAGTAATAATAATAATAGAAATTCAAAATGTCTGGTGGTGGTAAAGGCCGTAAAATTAAAGGAAAGGCAAAATCTCGATCCAGTCGTGCCGATCTACAATTCTCAATAGGCTGTATTCACCGATTGCTTCGTAAGAGCAACTATGCTGAAAGAGTAGGAGCGGAAACTCCAGTATATCTCGCTGCTTTTATGAAATATTTGGCTGTCGAAGTATTAGAAGTGGCCGGAAATAAATTGTTTTGTGGAGTAACTATCGGTCAAGGTGATGTTCTATTCAATACTCGAGCTGTCTCCTTACCTAAGACGGACAATAAATCTAAATAAAAAAATATTCATAATACTTAAAATAATCGTTCGTCCCTTTTTAGAACCACATTTCTTCTGAAAAAATTCGTTTTATAATATTTATATATTTTTAGGTGACCATAAAAAAACAAAAAAGATAAGTATTTTGGTACCAGTTAATGAAATAATTTTTGCAGTAAATTTATATATATATATATATATATATATATATATATATATATATATATATATATATATATATATATATATATATATATATAATATATGTAGAATTTTTGTAAATCGAACATTATCCATAAGGTTCTGTTAAACGTTATCAAGAAGTTACTGTTATTCATACTGTTTTATTTCCAAGCAATATTTAAAGTCCTTTGTCACCGTCCAGACGTTACTAAAACTTTTTTATATGTACCCACGCTACCGTCTTTATAATTAAGGTCAGCTCAATTATTTAATTTATTTGGAACATGTGTTTTCAGTGACGGCTTCGGTCCCTTCACTCACATTATTTTTGCTATTTCGCCAGGTAACCATAACCGTTTGAATTTTCCTACTGGTAATCGTAGATCTTTTATTGTAGCGTGCAAGGCGGAAAACTTCAGCTGCACTGCGTTCGAAGATATCGTTAACAGCAGAATTCATAATGGACATTGCTTTGTTGGAGATTCCGGTATCTGGATGAACTTGTTTTAAAACCTTGTAAATATAAATAGCGTAGCTTTCCTTCCACTTTCGCCTTTTCTTATCAGATTTAGATATATTCTTCGGAGCTTTTCCTGCCTTTTTGGCAACTTTTCCATCTTGGGTGCTATTTTACTACCTATTTGATACATCCTAAAGCTCGAACACTTAAAACGAGAATACAAACTGGGGCAGTGGTTTTTACTGCTTCACAGTTTTTATAATAGTGCGCACCGGCGCACCTGTAGCAAACTGGTGCCGCGAAACACCTAATTTCAGTATGTCCGTATTTTTGACACTTTTTGTATTGTTTTATGTAGTTAGTGTTTGTTGGTTGTTGCGTCTCAGTGGTTACCGGTAAATCCAGTATCTCTTCAATGTTGAATATATTTTCCTGCGATTTTGGCAGGAGTACCTTTACAATTGGGCAGGGTTTTAATCCAGACGAGCTTGGAAAAAACTGTTTTATATAAGACTAAACTCCTTTGACAAGTCCCGCCCACTTACAGTTTTACGAATAGTCTATAGTGATTGGTCGCTTACCTCAGGTATAAATACTGGCAAATACGAAATTTTATTATTATTCTCAACCGTGTTGTGGCAAAGGACAGTTCATAAGAGTTTTAAATAATAATAATAATCGAAATTCAAAATATATGGTCGTGGTAATATTAAAGGAAAGACAAAATATCGATCCAGCCGTGTATTCACCGATTGCTTCGTAAGGGCATTTATGCTGAAAGAGTGGGAGCGGGAGCTCCAGTAGATCTTGCTACTCTTATGGAATATTTGGCTGTCGAAGTATTGGAATTAGCCTGAAATGGCGTAACAGACAATAAGAAAAGTCGTATCATCCCAGACATCTCCAGTTGGCTGTCAGAAACGACGAAGAATTAAATAAACTGCTTTTTAGAACCACGTTTCTTCTGAAAAAGTTCGTTTTATCATATTTATATATTTTTAGGTGGTTATAATAAAACAAAAAAGATAATAATCGATGTCACTTTTCTAATTCCCCGGCCAACTAAATTCGCAAATTTTTTTCCTCTTAAGTAAAAATGTGTATCGAATAGAACTCGATAATTTAGAAATTTTAATCTTTTAAATCCGTTAATTTTCTAATATTAAAAAAAAACCTTTATAATATATATAAATAACTAAATTTAAAAAGTCTTCAGCAGCTCTACTATAAATATAAAGAAATTGTACGTACAAATAAGATAAATATAATTATTACACTGAAACAAAAATATCGTGGAAATTTCCAAATTTTTCCATTTGGGCTGTTCCTTTCTTATTTTTTTAAATATTTTGATAAATCTATGCGTTTAATTGGTTACATAACCAATTCGCTAAATAAGTGATCAAATTACATAAGTATTTATTTATTTTGAAGACAATCACGGTACGGAACACTAATTACGCAAGTCCAATTTACACTTGCCCGGCTTTTTTGTTTTGTCTTATTGTATGTCTTCTTAGGCAAGAGGACAGCTTAGCTTGATTATTCAGGGCAGAACACCACCTTGAGCGATAGTTAACTTCAGAAAGAAGTTTATTTAATTCTGCGTCATCGTTTCTGATGGCCGACTGAAGATGCCTAAAGTTTACCATATATCTGAAATTTCTATTTACTGGTCTATTTATACGTCTGATTCAGTAAATGCGGACAACTTTAATATTCAGTGATGATTATTCTGTGTAATATAATTAATTTCAATTATTATTTAATAGCAGCTAAGTAAAATAGTTGCTATTATTCATATATATGAATGTACACATAATAGGTTTAATATAGAAATAGTTTATTAAAATACGAAGAAAAAAAGTATCATATATACCTTCACTTTAATATTTATTAAATATGTTTTTAGTATGATATTGTGCTTTTCGATATGTTTTTTTAATCTCTTTCTATTTGTAACCTCCAAAACTATACAAAGTACGTATTTGATGTTTCAAGGCATCAACGACATCCATAGCTGTTACTGTTTTGGCGAATTCAGTGTATGTCAGAGCTTCCCTGGATATTATTACTAAGAACTTTACGATGATGCTTGGGGATACCTTTTCCCGATCCTTTTCCGTTGATTTTGATATCAACTGCTGACAAACTAGAGTGAGACTACCACTAATTTACGAACAACTGTTCACACTGACGGTGAAACCTAGGTTTTGTCAAAATTTTTAACTCCGCCCCTTTCTACTCAACCAGCCAATAGGGTAACACTTATAAAAGAGACAAGAGCACAAAATAGCCGGACCAAAGCTTGCTTCAGTTAATTTCGCATTATACGTCGATTAGTTACTATCGTCAAATGGTCCTTTTGCCTGTTACTTCAATAAAATGGTTCGTACAAAGCAAGTTGCCCGTAAATTTACTAGTGGTAAAGCACCAAGAAAACAATTACCCACTCAAGTTGTACGAAAAAGCGCACCAGCCACCGGAGGATTAATGAAAAAACCTCATCGTTATAGGCCTGGAACTGTAGCCCGACGTGAAATCCGTCGTTACCAGAAAATTACGGAATTTTCAATCGGAAAATTGCCTTTCCAACGATTAGTTCGTGAAATTGCCCATGATTTAAAAATATATCTTCCATTCCACAGTTCAGCGGTAATGGCATTACAGAAAGTAAGCGAAGAATTTTTGATCGGACTGTTTCAAGACACTAAACTTTGTGCTACTCATGCTAAACGTGTTACCGTCAAGCCCGAAGATATTCAGTTGGCCAGACGTATCCGGGGGTTAAATATTGCATCGCTTGGAAAACTTGCTTATTTTAAATATTTAAAAGCAAAGTTAAATATTGCATCGCTTGATAAATATAAAAAAAATATATACGGTTCTTTTCAGAACCACAAATTAATTTGAAAGAACGTTTGTTGATATTTTAAATATGCTATATATATATATATAAATATATATATATATATATATATATATATATATATATATATATATATATATATATATATATATATATATATATATATATATATATATATATATATATATATAGAAGAAAGCGTAATTTTAAATTACTGCATAATAATTTTCTACAAAACAGCACCTCTAACGACATAAAGCGGAGAAGCAAGTACAAAACAATACGAGACATCGGGTAACGCAATTCTATAAAACAGTATATGTAAAAACATGTAAAGGAATAAGTAGAAATACAAGACTACGAGTAATCAGTAGCTAGCAAGGTGTTATTCACGTATCGATATGAAACCAAATAAAAAAGTATGAATACATTTTAAAAAGAGAAATTTCTTTTTATTAAAGTATGTTGCGGTTTTGAAAAGAACCGATTTTTATTAATCCGCGTCTTAACATATAAATGTCAAATATTTTTTCTTGTTCCTGTAGATCTTGCAATTTTCTGTTTAGAGGCTTTTTCGTCGGTTCTTTTTCCTCGAGTTTTTACGTTGTAGTTATCGGTGGTGTATTTGTCGATAGCTTGCAATGACGAATCATCTTTCTTCAAGTTCCTTTATCGCACGTTAAACATTTCGGAGGTAGGAAGATGAATCGGTTTAGCTTGAGAATTTTTTTGTCTTCTTTTCTTTTTTAGCTGGCGACCATTGTCCTGCTGGAGGAGCAGTGGCGATGGAAGCGGTATCTGTATTGTTCGACGAATACGATTATTTTTTTTTGACTCGGTAGCACTTTACCAATGCACTGCGACATATAGAATGAATAACTTATCGCCTGTCATTATCGCCTGTATATCCGAACGGACGGACGGAGGACTGAACGCTTCATTGTCAACCCTGGGCCTGGTTTATACCTTTCCGATGTTCGTCAAGTTGAAATGATTTAGCATTTTTTAAAAGAAAATCAACAATAATACACATTTTTTCACGTACAATATATTCTTAATACTATAGAGATTACAGTAGATTAGAATTTTTTCACGATTTATTAAGCACCCCACTGATTGAATGTTACCAAAGAGAAGTCTTTTGGAATTCTAAGCAAAATAATTTTGTTTACGACCCTCTGTATTTACTGACAGAGGTTTGTTTTCCTTCTTTTGCATAATTACGTTAGTTTTTAATATACTTTACACCTATCAAACCAATAAAATATTTTAGCAACTCAATTAACAACGAAAAAATAATTTGAAATATCCACAAAGTCATACTAATTTTTACCGATTATACTTATATCAAAGATCCCTTATTACTTACTATCTTATTGTAATAATTTAATTTAAAAACAAATATATCTTAAATTCTTGTTCATTGATCTGACTTTACGTTTATGATCCAGTAAACTCGAATAACTTTAATATTCAGTGGTAATTATTGTGTGTGATAAATTAAATTTTATATCTTTACTAATATAATTAAGAAGTAAAGGTTGCATGTTTGTTTTTCGGGGGTAATCTCTCTCTAACTAACAAACCAATTCAAAAAATTTTTTACTGGGGTTAACATGGGTTACATTTTATAACGGCTCGCTGGTGGCGTGATGGGAGATGAAGATCGACAGACTAGCGCTGACGGAGTGTTGTGTTTGTCTTGCACTTGCAATCCCAGTCAATATATTTTGCTACCAGAGAATAATAAAACATTAAACATAGTATACAGAGAAGCTCTTACCAATTAACATAGAATATTTTGAGGTATGATGGTAACACGAGACATTTTAATTACCACAACTAATTAATTGGATAGACAAGCCGATTTATTAAAATAATCCTAAATAATTAGTCTAGCCAGAATGAAGAGAATCAAGTTGTCGAGGACAACGACAGTTTTATTACTTTTAGAAGCTATTCTATTGGTCAAATTGTTTCTATAGGGGCGGAGCCTCAAAATTTAACAAAACTGAAAGACGCAAGGCCGTGAAATTCAATTTATAGTATAAGGTCAAGATACGGCGGCGCCGTTGTCGTATCCTGGTCGCCCCGCTGTTGATCCACATAATATTATACACGTGAAGGCTGCTGAAACATTACTGCTAAACGAAATTCAAAATGTCTGGTCGTGGTAAAATTAAAGGAAAGACAAAATCTCGATCCAGTCGTGTATTCACCGGCAACTATACTGAAAAAGTAGGAGCGGTAGCTCCAATATATTTTGTTACTCTTATGGAATATTTGGCTGTCGAAGTATTGGAATTGGCCTGATATGGCGTAAGAGACAATAAGAAAACTCGTATCATCTCCAGTTGGTCATCAGAAACGACGAAGAATTAAATAAACTGCTTTTTAGAACTACAATATTCCTTCTGAAAAAGTTCGTTTTATCATCTATAATATATATAAAATGCAACGTCTGTCTGCCCGTTAGTGCGTTTATCACTGGAGAATCACTTATCCGATTTACGTACTTTTTTTTTAAAACACATATGTTCTCTGGCCAGGTTATAGGCTATATTTTATTACGATAGGTAGCGTAAGGAATGAGCAGTGACGATAATAGTGAATGAAGTCACACGTATATTCTTAGGCCAGGTTATATAATAATAATAATCTATCATATATATAAAATGCAACGTCTCTCTGTCTGTCTGTCCGTCCGTTAGTGCTCTTATCCTTCGAGAACCACTTATCCGATTTACGTGATTTTTTAAATTCATACATAGGTTCTCTGACCAGGTTATAGATATATATTTTATTACATCTATAATATATATAAAATCCAACGTATCTCTGTCTGTCCGTTAGTGCGCTTATCACTGGAGAACCACTTATCCGACTTAGGTACCTTTTTTTACGTGTTTTTATAAATTTATACATATGTTCTATATAATTCAATATAAATCTAGATAATGGTTAATAAGGTGAGATAATGGGAGATAAGTCTAGAAAATGGGAGTTATGGTGAGATAATGGGAGGTAAGGAGAAATAATGGGAGATAGGGAGAAATATTGCGAGATAAGCCGAGATAAGCCTAGATAATGGGAGATAAGGTGAGATAATGGGAGATAAGGAGAAATAATGGGAGATGAGCAGAGATAAGTCTAGATAATGGAAATTATGTAGAGAAAATGGGAAATAAGGAGAAATATTGGGAGATATTTTATTACGTTGGGTAACATAAGGAATAAGCAATGACGATAGTAGGAGAAATAATGGGAGATAAGGGGAAATAATGACCGATATTTTATTACGTTAGGTAACATAAGGAATAAGGAGTGACCATAGTAGTGAATCAAGTCCACGCGAGCGGAGCCGCGGGCACGGCTAGTATTTATATATTTTTAGGTGGTTATAATAAAACAAAAAGATAAGTTTATCTTGGTACTAATTAACATAAATAGTTTTTAGCAGTAAATTATATGTATATATATGTTTTTCTTTTTTCCTGACTGTTAATGAATAAATTTAGGATAGTTTTTTGTTCTTGGTCTTGCGGTCAGTTTTTAATGAAACAAGTTTACTTTTGGTTAACGTTTCGGTTTATTTTATTTAAACCATCTTCAGAACTACAAGAAAGAAAAAAAAATATTTAAGATGTAAAATTGATGATTAGTGTTGTTTTATACAGAAATATATATAAAGAATAAATATTAGTATTTAATTATAGTTTTCCTACCTTATATCTAGTTGGAACTTTTGGTTTACATATTAACAGTTTCACAGTTTTCGTAATACTAGATTTAAAAGGTTCACATATTTTATTTCACTATTTGTACAGGTAAAATGGGTAAATCCAAAATTTATTTATTGCTTTCATATTGTTGTTACTTTAATTGTTGTTAGTTTAGTGATTAGGTTTTATTAGGTTATTAAATCATTGTATACAATACTAAGGCTTTCCGTGTCATTTCGATAATTTAAGGTGTTATTTGTTCTTCGTATTTGTATCATTTCTTTTATGTTTCGTTTTCATGATTATTTTCAAAGTCTAGGATTTGGACATTATTAAAATTGAAATTATGCAATTCATCTATGGCATGTTTTGATAGGGCAGTATGGTTTTGGTTTGTGTTTCTTATGCTGTTTTTATGTTCTGTTATTCGTCTCCTTAAATATTGTTTTGATTGTCCAATGTATGTTTTTGGACAGTTCATGCAGCCTATTTTGTAGATTAAGTTTGTTTGTTCTGCTGTTGGTATTGTTGGTTTAAGTTTCGTGAAGATATTTTTTGAGTTGTTAGCCGGTTTTTCTGCTATACACGCTAAACAAATTCAACTCATTCCACGAAAGACTTAAGTTTACATATGAAAAAGAAATAAACAAATCAATAAACTTTTTAGACATAAATATTAGATATGATGATAAAGAAACATAAAAACAAATTGGTATACCAAACCTGTATGATCAAGTAGATATTTAAATTATAATTCATTCACACCAGAAAAATATAAAAAAGTGTTGTCAATTCACTAGTTGATAGGGCAGTATTACTAACTGATCCGAAAGACAGACCCCAAAACTTGGATAAAGTAAGAAACGTTCTACTAAGCAATAACTATCCAAAAAAATTTACAGAACCAATTGTAAAAAATAACCGGTCAAGTGCAAGTTGAACTTGCGCAATTAGTGTTCCGTACGTTGATTGCTTTTAAAATAAAAAATTTTGTTACAGAGGTATAAAATGATCAGTGACTTCACAAAACACACCCCAAATGAGTTTTCAACAAAGTTTGTTTCCAATCTTTACTAAAATCTGATGAACTTGAAATTTTTGTTTTTTTTATTCACCACGTAAATTATTAAAAGTAAGGCACTCGTGATAATTTTCGTTCAATCTACACCCCGTGGAGAATATTCCAGAATTTTTTCAAAATTTTTTGATCAGTACTTTTCGAGATAAGGTGGGGGGACAGCGGTTTTTCGCGATTTTTTAAAAATAATACAAAGAAAAGTGCGCGCAAGTATTACATTATATATATATATATATATATATATATATATATATATATTTATATTATATATATATATATATATATATATATATATATATATATATATATATATATATTTTATACTCGTGTTTTCACAAGCTTTCATTTGACACCACACTCGATGACCTAGTAAATTTTTTTTTTTCACTTCCGATTTCATCCCCCAAAACTAACCCCTTAAGTCAAAATTTAACTCTCAAAACTAGATGGCTCTGATGAGGCCATCAATTCCTATATTATTACCAAATTTCAACTTTCTATGTAAAATAGTTTCGGAAAAAATCGGGTGTGACAGACAGACAGATAGACAGACACCGAAGTGATCTTATAAGTGTTCCGTACGGAACACTAAAAACCGAATAAATAAAGTATACAATAATCATAAAAAATCTAAACAAAGTAACAATGAAATTAAGGAAAATTATATTTCCATACCATACATTCCTGAATTAAATAATAAGATCAAAAAAGTCCTTAAACCACATAACATCAACACAACAGAAAAACCGGCTAACAACTCAAAAAATATCTTCACCAAACTTAAACCAACAATATCAACAGCAAAACAAACAAACTTAATCTACAAAATAGACTGCGTGAACTGTCCAAAAACATACATTGGACAATCAAAACAATATTTAAGGAGACAAATAACAGAACATAAAAACAGCATAAGAAACACAAACCAAAACCATACTGCCCTATCAAAACATGCCATAGATGAATTGCATAATTTCAATTTTAATAATGTCCAAATCCTAGACTTTGAAAATAATCATGAAAAACGAAACATAAAAGAAATGATACATATACGAAGAACAAATAACTTAATTAAATTATCGAAATGACACGGAAAGCCTGAGTATTGTATACAATGATTTAATAACCTAATAAAACCTAATCACTAAACTAACAACAATTAAAGTAACAACAATATGAAAGCAATAAATAAATTTTGGATTTACCCATTTTACCTGTACAAATAGTGAAATGAAATATGTGAACCTTTTAAATTTAGTATTACGAAAACCGTTAAACTGTTAACATGTAAACCAAAAGATCCAACTGGATATACGGTAGGAAAACTATAATTAAACACTAATATTTATTCTTTATATATATTTCTGTATAAAACAACACTAATCATCAATTTTACATCTTAAACATTTTTTTTTCTTTCTTGTAGTTCTGAAGATGGTTTAAATAAAATAAACCGAAACGTTAACCAAAAGTAAACTTGTTTCATTAAAAATTGACCACAAGACCAAAAACAAAAAACTATTCTATATTTGTATATATATATATATATATATATATATATATATATATATATATATATATATATATACATATATATATATATATATATATATATATATATATATATATATATATATATATATATATATATATTTATATATTTATATAAATTTATATATATTTATATATATTTATATTTAAAGTTGTCCTTTGTCACCGTCCAGAGGTTACTAAACCTTCTTTCTTAATTAAGGTAAGCTCCATTATTTAATTTATTTGGAACTTGTGTATTTAGGTAACCGTATCCTTACGGCGCCGGCGGTTTAAATTTTTCTACTGGTAATCATATATCTTTCATTGTAGTGTGCACGGCGAGAAACTTCAGCTGCAATGCTTTCAAAGATATCGTTACCTACAGAATTCACAATGGACATAGCCTTGCTGGAGATTTCGGTATCGGGATGAACTTGTTTTAAAACATTGTAAATATAAATAGCGTAGCTTTCCTTCCTCTTTCGCTCTTTCTTCTTATTGGATTTAGATATATTTTTCTGGGCTTTTCCAGCCCTTTTATCAGCTTTTGCGTCTTCAGTGGCATTTTACTATCTATTTGATACATCCTAACGGTCGAAAACTTGTAACCGGAGTAACCCAGACCGTTTTTTTTTTTACAGGAAGAAATCCGCCTTATGGATTTCTGGAGCAGTCTGCGTCACCGTAGGGGTGCCCCAAAGTGTTCCAGGTATGTGAGGCTCTCCAACCTGAAGGGTTGGCATCCCCACTAAAACTCCTTGTGAGCTGGGAAAACCCTATATTCCTTTTACATTTCTGGTTTGGTAATGTCTAGGTATTTGATGTATTCTAATTCTGAGTGGTGCGATTAGGCGTAGATTGGGATGTGTTAGATAAATCAGCTAGTTGACGGCTGCTGACCTGAGGATTATCTTCAACATGAAGTAAAATCTTCATTTCTTTTTCCTCATTGGTAGCATTCTGGTTTACTACTTTTCGTTTCGTATACTCAACGCTACAACTACCAGTAAACCGATCCATTAAGTACTGAAAAGATTTTCTAGATGGTATACGTCTATTAGGGTATTTCGCTCCGTAAAGCCTTACTGCCAAAAGATAATTTTTTCCCGCCTCGCCCAGTATATAAACCATATCGATTAATTCATTTTTAGGAAAAACCATAACTATTACCTTTATACGTCACTTACTACAACAAATTAAACTATTTTTACTTGCTTAATAGACATGTCAAAATTTGACAGTGCCTACATTTTTGTTTTGTCTTGGCAACTATGATGTTATAGCGTAAGTGTATTAAAAACAAGGGTCAAAATTGAAAAATTCCAAATAAACTAACAACTATTAGAAATAGGTATATGACATACTTAATAAAAGTTGGAGGGTTTTGTAAAATCTATCAGAAAAAATAATAATATGTGTGCCATATAAAAAATTTGAAATTTCTGATGTGTAGAGCTAACCTACCTTAACTTCACTTAATGCTAACTTAACCTAATTCCCCATTTTCAGGGGGTGTGATATTATAATTGTGTTAGTACTGTGTGTTGTTTACACTTTTTAAAATTGAAGGAGTAGCTCAACTTAACTACGGCCTTAAATAAATCAAGGGTAGTCCATGTTTGAATATAATGTTAGTCTAGCGGTTGAATGTCCGTTGGTCGTAAGTATCGATTGCTGACATTTACGTTGCCTCTGAAAGTGTTAGCTATCTCAGGGTTAGGATGGACCGCTGCTTTCTCAAGGAAAGCGAGGCTGGGCATTACGCGTGAATTCTTTTATTTTGGGCATTTCAAACTTCCTGTGCAACTGATTGTTGCGGACGAACCAGGAAGCTCCTGCTATGATACGGAGGGCTTTATTTTGGACTGTCGGGACCTTGGTCCGATGCGTTTTTGACATCTGGCATCAGGCCTGTCAGGCGTACGTAAGTCCGGCCCTGACTATCGATTTGTAAATTAGCAACTTGTTGTTAGTTAATAACTTACTACGACGGTTCAGGAGCGGATACAGCTTCCCTAGAAGCTGATTTGCCTTACGCACGACCATAGGCCCTTGGTCCTTCCATACGAGATGTTTGTCGAACAGAAGGCCCAGGTACTTGATGTTGTTGGCCCATCGGAGCCTAGTTCCCTTCAGTGAGAGTTGAGGAGGGGCTGTACGGGTGCCTTTTTCGAAGCTTATGGCCTGAGTCTTGGCTGGATTGACCTTAATCCTCCATCGGTCAAACCAGTTGGGCCGTGACGTGATCAATCCTCACTGCAGAAGCGATAATGGCCGTGTCGTCAGCATACGATTGGAGGTTGGTGAATTGATCCCTAGGGATATCGGATGAGAAGATGTTGAAGAGGTGCGGGGATAAGGCGGAGCCTTGTGGGACTCCTGCCCTTATTCTCTTTACCTCGGACAGGGACTGCTCGACACGGACTTGGAAAGTCCCGTCAGAGAGGGATGACTGAACCAGAGTCGTTAGGTGAGAAGGGTAACCAAAACGTATAAGCTTAAGGGTTAAGCCTTCATGCTAGACTGTGTCAAATGCTTGGGAAATATCAAGGAAAACAGTTCCAACCCGGAAACCGCGGTTGAGACTGCTGGAAATGTACTGAATTGTTCTTCAGGGATGATGTTGAGTTCGGTGCTTTTATCTCTGATTTCCTTAAGGATGACCCTCTCAGCCACTTTGCCCAATGTTGATATTAGGCTAATTGGCCGGTAGCTGTCAGCCTCGTGGGAAGGGGAGCCAGGCTCCCGAATCATCACAATTTCGGGTTTCTTCCAAGAAATGGGGAAATAACTGAGTCGGAAAATGCCATTGATGATGTTGGTGATCTCTGATATCTGCTTAGCAGGTAGCTCCTTCAGAGATTTAGCAGAAATTTTATCATGGCCTGGGGCTTTCATAATTGAGCGGGTCTGAATGATGGACTTGACTATTTGCAGAGTAAAGATTCGCACGGGAGGAAGTGAGGTTTGATTGAAAATGCAAATGGTTTGAGCCACCACCGCATCTCTGCCTAATCATGGGTGAGTATGAGAGTTTGGTTGAAACCTGCCCTCAAGCATTTCTGCGAATAGACCTGCCTTCTCTAGAGGGGAAGCATCTGTGCTGGGAAGGTTCGAGTGACAGTGGCATGTGAAAAAGTCTGCTGAATGTCTGCGGTTAACTTGTCAATCGCAGCATCCAGTTCCTGAGGGGGGTTGATCCTTGGAATTGGATCAGTATTGAGAAGCTGTTGCTGGAAACGAGTCCAATCAGTAAATTTACGGGTGACAGTGTCGGGAGTTCTGTCAGCCGGATTTCCCAGTGTGAGAATGATTGGGAGATGATCTGAGGAAAGTTCGTGGAGAACTGTGATGTTATGGTGGAGATTCAGATTCTTTACTAGGAACATGTCAAGAAAATCTGGTTGACCTCTACCAATGAAAGTGGGCTCGTCTGGAGTTATGGGATTGAACAGAAGTCTTTGTTGAAGGGCGTATAAATCAGTGCCATTCCTGTTCGTTGTTAGGTTTCCCCACAGAACATTCTTGGCATTGAAATCTCCGCCCAGGATAGTTATTTGGTCGTCAGGTTTGTGATGTGAATTCACGTCCGTGCGTTAGTCAGAGTTTGAGTCATCTGCTCTGCGAACATCTTGGCTATCTGCGCAAGCTGTGCATGGGAGAGAAGGGATTCGTTGAGATCACTATAGGGGGTATGGACTTTGGCCTGACGGGTTTTGGAACGATTTTTGGTGCGGTCGTCGGAGCAGCAGGGGGGGTCATTGAGTTTTCAGGAGCAAGGGTAGGAAGGGGTGGGAAGTCTTCCTGAGTCAATTGTCTGGTTTGATACAAAATGGACTTACCTGCTGGGGCATCCGTGTTTCTCGGTTTCGCGTTGAGTCTTTTAGGAGGCTCGGCTTGTTCGTCATCGGACGATTGGGCAACCTTCCTCCTTCTCTTCTCTCTTCTAGATTGGACCGTTTGGAACTGGTCCCTTGAGTCCTCCTGTTCCGGGTCCGCTACCTGGGTGTCCATAGCGTCCTGATTAGCAGCATCGCTTTCAGAAGCAGAATTTGCTTCCTTCACTTCGCTATCTACGTCAGAGTTTTTTCATCTTTGCAGCTTGGTACTGTATAATACTTGTTACCTCTGCGTAATCCATGTCCGGCACTTAGAAACACATTAATAGTTTAAAATCCCCTTTGAACTGTAACTAATGGTCTTAGACCACATAATGGTAAAGGCCGACCTTACCGGACCGAGGTCTAGGCAAAAAACTATAACCCCCAGACCAAACTCCCTTAGCAAGTTCCTCCCACTTACAGTTTTAAGAATAGTCTATAGTGATTGGTCGCTTACCTCAGGTATAAATATTGGCAAATACCAAATTTTATTATTGTTCTCGACCGTATTGTGACAGAGGGTAGTTCATAAGAATTTTAAAGAAATAATAATAATAATAATAGAAATTCAAGATGTCTGGACGCGGTAGCTCTAGTATAACATATATCGCTGTATATAATACTGTTCTGTTAAACGTTATCATTAAGAAGCCGCTGGTATTCATACTGTTTTATTTCCACCCAATATTTAATGTTGTCCTTTGTCATGGTCCAGACGTTACTAATTCTTTTTTATTTGCAGCTACTATATCTTCTTTCTGAGTTAAAGTAAACGCCATTATTTAATTTATTTGAAACTTGTGTATTTAGTGACTGCTTTCGTACCTTCACTCACGCTATATTTACTAATTCACTAGGTAACCATAGCCTTACGGCCGTTTGAATTTTCCTACTGGTAATCGTAGATCTTTTATTGTAGTGTACAAGGCGAGAACTTCAGCTGCAATGCGTTCGAAGATATCTTTAACAACAGAATTTATATTTAGATTAAGATATATTCTTCTGGGCTTTTCTGTCTTCAGTGTCATTTTACTACCTATTTGATACGTCCTAACGCTCGAACACTTGAAACGGGAGTATCATATATATATATATATATATATATATATATATATATATATATATATATATATATATATATATATATATATATATATATATATATATATATATATATATATATATATATATATATATATATATATATATATATATATATGCAGTCCAAAAAGTTTTCATGCACCACCTGCTTTCTATACTATTTTTCTTTTATGTTTGACTAATTAATTGGAACTATGAGAAAACATGTTTAAATTAATAATTGAAACTTAACCAACCAGGATTAGTATTAAAAACACCAACGGAACATTTTATTTAAAAGTTACATCATTGTTATAAAAATGTAAACAAAATTAATGTCAAAAAAGTCCCCATATACTCAAGAACTGCACTGAAAAAAACACGTTATAATCAGCAGCATTTTATCAAGCTATCTATTGCTCGCTAAACTGAAACAAATTAATAATTGTCGGCCATACTTTATAATTTGTTACTTGCTGCTAGTAATTTTGCAGGGGGCTTTCAAAGTAGTATTAAAAATGAGCGAGAGAAATTGTGAAATTCCATTTTAAGTCGAAAGATCATATATGATTTGTAGAAAGATGGAAAGTCGTATAGAAATATCGGAAAAATAGTTAAATAGTCGCATGCTAGTGTTCAGTACATTGTAAACCAATGTAAATCAACGGGTTTCTACAAAATTCGACCACGCTCCGGTCGTCCTAAGAAACTGATTCCACGTGAAGAGGCCAGTATTGTTAGACAAATAATTATAGATTCCAAGAAAAGTGCACCAAAATTAAAAGAATAAGTACGGAAACTATTTTCGAGGAATGTTTGTTCACAAACAGTGGGAAATTGTTTACACAGGGCAAGCTACAACGGGTGTGCAGCCAGGAAGAAGCCGTTAATTTCGGAAGCTAATCGTAAAAAGCGGTTAGCTTTTGCTAGGGAATCCTCCTCCTGAATTTTGGGAATCCGTAATCTTTAGTGATGAAACTAAAATTAACTTTTTTGTGTGTGATGTCAGAACTAAAGTTTGGAGAAAGAAGAATACCGCATTCGATATTAAAAACATTTTTTTCACGGTGAGACAAGTGTTTTGCTTTGGGGATGCATGTCCGCTGAAGGGGTTGGAAATTTACATTTTATTAATGGTGCCATGGATCAGCATGTTTATCTGAACACTTTGAAAAATAATTTAAGAGAAAGTGTCGACAAATTATGATATTTCAGATCATAACCCAGTTATACTAAATATTAATAGAAAGGAGGTAATGCCAAAAAATACAGTAAATGAACGGATATCAAAAACAAACTCCAAAATAAATGTTTCTAAATTTAAAAAAACCGGTCAAGTGCAAGTTGAACTTGCACAATTAGTGTTCCGTACGTTGATTGTTTTTGAAATAAAAATTTTTATTAGGGTGGTATAAAATGATCAGTGACTTCACAAAACACACCCCAAATGAGTTTTCAACAAAGTTTGTTTCCAATCTTTACTGAAAACTGATGACCTTGAATTTTTTTTTTTTATATACCAAATAAATTATTAAAGGTAATGCGCTCGTGATAATTTTCTTTCAATCTATACCCCGTGGAGAATATTCCAGAATTTCTTCAAAATTTTTTGATCAGTACTTTTCGAGATAAGGTAGGGGACAGCGATTTTTAGTGTTCCGTACGGAACACTTATAAGATCACTTCGGTGTCTGTCTGTCTGTCTGTCTGTCTGTCTGTCTGTCTGTCTGGTCTGTCTGTCTGTCTGTCTGTCTGTCTGTCACACCCGATTTTCTCCGAAACTATTTGACATAGAAAGGTGAAATTTGGTAATAATATAGGAATTGACGGCCTCATCAGAGCCATGTAGTTTTGAGAATTAAATTTTGACTTAAGGGGTTAGTTTTGGGGGGTGAAGTCGGAAGTGAAAAAAAAATTTTTTTACTAGGTCATCGAGTGTGGTGTCAAATGAAAGCTTGTGAAAACACGAGTAAAAAATATATATATAATATTATACTTCCGAGCACTTATCTTTGTATTATTTTTAAAAAATTCGCGAAAAATCGCTGTCCCGGGCCTTATCTCGAAAAGTACTTATCAAAAAATTTCGAAAAAATTCTGGAATATTTTCCACGGGGTGTAGATTGAACGAAAATTATCACGAGTGCATTACCTTTAATAATTTATATGGTATATAAAAAAAAAACAAAAATTTCAAGGTCATCAGATTTCGGTAAAGATTGGAAAGAAACTTTGTTGAAAACTCATTTGGGGTGTGTTTTGTGAAGTCAATAATCATTTTATACCACCGTAACATAAATTTTGACTTAAGGGGTTCGTTTTGAGGGGTGAAATCGGAAGTGAAAAAAATTTTTTTTTACTAGGTCATCGAGTGTGGTGTCAAATGAAAGTTTGTGAAAACACGAGTAAAATATATATATATATATATATATCTATATATATATATATATATATATATATATATATATATATATATATATATATAATGTAATACTTGCGCACACTTTTCTTCGTATTACTTTTAAAATATCGCTGTCCCCTACCTTATCTCGAAAAGTACTGATCAAAAAATTTGGAAAAAATTCTGGAATATTCTCCACGGGGTATAGATTGAACCAAAATTATCACGAGTGCATTACCTTTAATAATTTATTTGGTATACAAAAAAAAAACAAAATTTCAAGGTCACCAGTTTTCAGTAAAGATTAGAAACAAACTTTGTTGAAAACTCATTTGGGGTGTGTTTTGTGAAGTCACTGATCATTTAATACCACCCTAACAAAAATTTTTATTTTAAAAACAATCAGCGTACGGAACACTAATTGTGCAAGTTCAACTTGCACTTGACCGGTTTTTTAAAAGTAATACGAAGAAAAGTGTGCGCAAGTATTACATTATATATATATATATATATATATATATATATATATATATATATATATATATATATATATATATATATATATATATATACAGTCCCTTGCCAAATTATTAGACGCACTGCAAGATTTCATGTAAAATATTAATTACCGGGTGATATTGTACCGTTTTATTATTTTAAATTGATTTATTTTTTATTTTTATATTATCCAATCAATTACCTATTTATTTGACATAAATAAAACAGCATTAATTTAGAAAAGCAGAAGTTTATTAAGTTTTAAATAAAAGTGAAATTAATGTTAGTAAAAGTCAATATTTAGTTGAGCCACCTTTAGCCGCTATCAAAGCTTTAATTCTGCGCGGCATGCTATCAATGCAAGATTGTACTGTCTCCTGCATTTGAGGCTGATGATTCCACACATGAATAATCTTTTCTAGGAGCTGGGTTTTGCTGGTAATCACATCTTTAGCCACTTCTCTTTTCATCAGCTCCCACACATTTTCAATGGGGCCAATCCAACAGAGGGATATTTTTTTTCTGCCAAAAAGCTTTAACAGACCGAGCAGTGTGGCAGGGAGCTCCATCTTGCATGAAAGTGAATGGTTCCCCATTTGGAAACCATTCTCTGAGCTGCGGAATCAACCGATTTTGTAATACTTCTTTGTACTGATCTTGCCTCATTATTCCTTTGACGACGTACAGACGTCCAGTGCCCTTGCCGCTGATGACTGACCAAATCATCACTTTGGTGGGATGTTTAACCGTCGGGACGACACAATCAGGATGAAACTTTTCTCCATGACGACGACGCACATACTGAGCTTTATTCTGCAAAATTTCGAATGTGCTTTCGTCACTGAAGCAGACCTGTCAAAAATAGGAAAAATATATAAACTTCCATGTTTATTTGCTTTATTTAACTGAAAATGATAATAATGTATCAATTATTGATTAAATTGCTGTATCTTACCGATCTCCAGAAGTCCACATCTTTGTCTTGCCATTGTTTGGCCCACTTCAGGCGCTTTGCTTTCATTGCAGCTGTTAACTTGGGCTTCCTGGCGGGGCGACAGGCCTTAAAATCTAATTGTTTCAATTTTCTTCGAACAGTGCGCTCAGAAGCATTTACGCTAGCATCCTGGAGTTGTGATTTTATTACCTTTGTGGTAGCAAATCTGTTTTCTACACAAATTTTCTTCAAACATCTCTCTGACCTTGGAGTGAAAATTGGTTTTCTACCGCATCTTTTCTTTCTTTTCGGGCTTAATTCCTTCCCTGACTCAATTTTCTTTTTTATGCGTCGTACACTAGCTTCAGAAACCTCCAATCTTCGTGATATTTCTCGGTTTGTAAATGTTTTCGCAATCACAAGGGCCTTCAGTTCAGCTTTTTTACGTGGTGAAAGATCGCCTTTTCTACCCATAATGAAAATAGTCCAATTACTTTTTTAAAACACTGCATACAAAATAAACTAATAACTGAGTAGTATAAAACTATTAAACAAACAATCACAGTCCATAAAGCCACAGAAACACGTCCGTACCTGACTCGATTCCGATCGCGACTGATACAGGTTTGTACTTCTTTACGTTCATGTATCACTTTGTCAACACAGTATTGTTGTTAAAAATAAATACAAATATGTAGTCTACAACAATTCTTTTAAATAAAAATCAATAATATTGTAGTTTAAATATACCATTATTGCATAAAAACTCTTAAGAAACATAAAATTACTAAAAAAAATACAGTGCGTCTAATAATTTGTCCAGGGACTGTATATATATATATATATATATATATATATATATATATATATATATATATATATATATATATATTTACTCGTGTTTTCACAAGCTTTCATTTGACACCACACTCGATAACCTAGTAAAAAAATTTTTTTTTCACTTCCGATTTCACCCCTCAAAACGAAACTCTTAAGTCAAAATTTATGTTACGGTGGTATAAAATGATCAGTGACTTCACAAAACACACCCCAAATGAGTTTTCAACAAAGTTTGTTTCCAACCTTTACTGAAATCTGATGACCTTGAAATTTTTGTTTTTTTTATATACCATATAAATTATTAAAGGTAATGCACTCGTGATAATTTTCGTTCAATCTACACCCCGTGGAGAATATTCCAGAATTTTTTCGAAATTTTTTGATAAGTACTTTTCGAGATAAGGCCGGAACAGCGATTTTTCGCGAATTTTTAAAATAATACGAAGAAAAGTGCGCGCAAGTATAATATTATATATATATTTTTTACTCGTGTTTTCACAAGCTTTCATTTGACACCACACTCGATGACCTAGTAAAAAAAAAATTTTTTTTCACTTTCGACTTCACCCCCCAAAACTAACCCCTTAAGTCAAAATTTAATTCTCAAAACTACATGGCTCTGATGAGGCCATCAATTTCTATATTATTACCAAATTTCATCTTTCTATGTCAAATAGTTTCGGAGAAAATCGGGTGTGACAGACAGACAGACAGACAGACAGACAGACAGACAGACAGAGAGACAGACAGACAGACAGACAGACAGACACCGAAGTGATCTTATAAGTGTTCCATACGGAACACTAAAAAGAATTGCCGGAGTTTGATTGGACTGTCGTTACTGGGGAGGGGGATCCGGAAATTTCCACAGAGACGTTTTTGAATGCATACCGGGAATTACTGGAGAATGCTACAGAAACATTCATAACGAAGGTAAATAAACATAAAAAACTGAAGGAATGGATTACTGAAGGTATTATTACTTCAATTAAGAATCGGGATAAAATGAAAAAAAACTTAAGAATAATTACAACCTGCAGTTGAAAGACGAAGTCACTTTAAACAAAATAATTCAGAGGCAAAAAAACGATTA
>CM032452.1:31625281-31661594 GCA_019049505.1 Pachyrhynchus sulphureomaculatus
GAGTCGTTTTGCTTATGGACTCCTATATTTAGGATTATGACTTTAGGGAGGTCATATTTCGAGACTTGCTGTCTCATATAGTTATATTGGGAATGTTTCCTTGAATGTTAGTTGTGCGCAGACTAATCATTTTGTTCTTAGTGAACGTTGTTTTTTGAAGCAGGATCATTCAGTTTGGTGAATTTTAGCTTTTATAGCTATTCACTGTGTTTAGAGTAAATTTTAGCTTTTATAGCTATTCACTGTGCCTATAGTGATATTGTTAGCTTTTATAGCTGCTCACTATGTTAATGGCGAGATTGTTCTTTTAGAACGCAGACTTTGTGTAGTCGAGGACTATTTACAGAGTGTTTTCTTGGCGAGGAGCCGAGGCTTTTTTCTGGCGACATACCAGAGTGTTTTCTTGGCGAGGAGCCGAGGTTTTTTTCTGGCGATATACCAGAGTGTTTTCTTGGCGAGGAGCCGAGGTTTTTTCTGGCGATATACCAGAGTGTTTGTTGGCGATGAGCTGACGTGTTTTCTGGCGATTTTTGCATGTCTGGATGTCTCAGGACGTCGACATTGCGCGATGTAGCGTTTTCCCTGGCGATTTTAGCATGTCTAGATGTCTTAGGACGTCGACATTGCGCGATAGAGTGCGATTCTTTTCTGATGCGACTAGTAGTGATACTAGATTTGGAATGTTCTCTTAGCGATGAGCTAGAGCATTGATAGCGATTTTTCCCGAGCGTTTGCCTGGATATTTATCCAGATATTTTTTTTTGGCCTTGTGCTAAATGGTCTGACAAGACTTTTTTCTTTTTAGTGTAAGTGTTTGCACTAGAATCATTTTTTTTTATTTTTTTCTTTATTTAAGAATTTTTATAAATTTCTTTTGCTGAAATAGAAAATTTTCAGACAATCCTTAAAAGATTTTAAGGGGGGTGTTCATATTTTATTTCAGTTCACTTTTTTGATTTAGACAAGAGTCTAGACAAAGTTATATTTTTTTTGGTAATAATAACAGAGCTGATTCTTTTATTTAAGAAGACCGCGATTGTTACTTTGAACAGGTATTTCTTAACCAACCAACCATGCAAGGATTTTTATTTGCTTTTTGATGTACTTAACCTTAGTGTCTAATTAAGTTAAGTCTAGTTATAAGATTCTTGTGATCATGCGAAGATTTTCATTTGGTTTTCATTGTACTTAATATTAGTGCTTAATTGAATTAAGTCTAGTAGTAAGGTCCGAAGTTTGTAATTTTGTTTTAAGTTCTGACCTTAGTATTAAGTGATAGTGTACCACTTTGTACCTTTTCATAAGTAGCCTAAGTTTAATAGACTAGTGTAGTCTATTTCTTTTTGGAAGGGGGTAAATGTAACATTCATTTTTTCCTAGATTTTAAGACCATGTAATGTTACTGATTTTTCACTTCAAATTGTACTTATTTTCATTTTTGTATCGAACGGTATATTAAACAGAAGTTCCAAGACGTTCGGTATATACTGTGCAGTGCGGGTTCCTGACCGAATCTACCGCTACGCCGCGATTGGTGAAATGTTTGTATCCGGTTTTGGTTCCGGCGTCGCCATATTACCGGCAGAGTTTGCACGGTTTATTTAAGGGCCTAAAGACCGACTGTCGAGGCTGTTTTTCCATCTAGCCGCAGCCGGGCGATTTTCCATCTAGCCGCCGAGTAGGCTTAGTACCATCTAGCCGACAGGCTAATTTTTCATCAGAGCCGCCAAGTAGGCTTCCTTCGACTGAGCTACAAAAAAAGCTCAGAACAACCATCATGCGAGCTAAGTAAAAGCACCAGTTTCTTAACTAAAAGCCGTAGTGGGCTTTTTAAAGTGTTTGCAAAAAAAAGTGTGAAATCGGTCGTATTCCATCAAAGCAGGAATAAGAACAGTAAGTACCAAAACATCCTTCAATAGACTTATCCCAGAGTAGTGCCTTAACAGCAATTTAAAACAGACTAAAAAGTGAAGTGAAAAGCACTATTTTTCGTCTTCGGGGGTTATCATAGTACAGAATTTAAATGTAATAACTACTAGTTAGGCTAGAATTTTTTTGTAGAACTGAAAAGGTTTTTAGAACTTTTTATTTTAAAAAACATGAATAAATTCTCTTTTTTGTTGATTAAAGCTAGTGTCTCACTGAATACCTATCCTACTTTTCAGGGTAAGAACGGCTGTACCAAACTGATTTTTTTTATTTACCAACAATACATTCTTTCAGTATTTTTCCATTTTTTTAGCTGAAGTTAGATCCTTTCTATTTTAAAATGGATGGTGCCCAACATTTGTACAGCTAAAGCTTTTTAAAAATAGAAAATAATTCCAAAAAGACGTAAGACAATTATCTCTTACCCATATCTCTCTACCAAGGAAAACTGAGCTAGTGTTTCTTTAATTTCTTTAGTTCTTTTAAAATCAGGTTTCACTCAATTCATTATCAGAAATTAAAGCGGGGCTGCAAGAAAATTGCGCTCAAGCTTGGGGCATCCAATATTCAAACGGTACAAAAATGGCGCAGTCTACATGGGGTGCAATTAAACATTTTTTCACAGGTTACAAAATTGCGCTCAAGCGTGGGACAAACAACTTCTCACAGGGTACAAAAAAAGATGCCTCAAAGTGCGGGCAAGTTTTCATGTTACAACATGATGTCCTAAACTTAACCGTTTTCGAGATATTGAAGTTTAAAGATTTTATAAAAAAAAAACATGTTTTTTTTGCTTTTATATCGATTTTTTTTATTAGAGGTTCTCGAGTGCGATTTTTTGGTTATTTTTAGTTAGTCTGTATGTCAAGTATCAAAAATCATCAAAAAAATTTGAACTGGTTACTAACAGTTTCAAATGGCGGCTCGTTAATGTTTCTAAATTACGAATTTTTACTACTTTAAATCAATAAAGAGAAAAAAAAATGTATGGAAGTTATTCTGCAAATTAGTTTAAAAACTTTTACGTCTTTTTAGCTATCTAAAAACGGTATGGATTGGATCTATTGAAAATTCTAAAAAAAAAAATGAGATTTCAATAAGCCCAAATGTAAAGTAACATAATAATAGAATTTAGATACTACCACTTACCGGTTTACTACCTGCACCTTCAAACAATAAAAAGGGTTGGGTAAGCATTTTTTCCGGTCGGGGTACTCTCTGTGCGAGTGACATTTTCTGTTCACTAAACATTATTGAATGATTTTTATTCTGCTCATACGACTCGTCCGTGGTAGATGTGCTATACCGTGCTTTTCAAAAAATATCTGTGTTTCATCTTCTGACTGTCTGAATTGGCTCGTAACTGGATTTTGATCTCTGCTTGTGAATATGGCAACGTATACCAACGAGGAATATGCTGACATCCTAATGTGTCACGGATTTTGCGAAGGAGTATCGTCGCGTGCACGTGATGAATACATACTGCGATATTCTACTCGTCGCGTACCTGATGTTAGCGTATTTGCTGGAACTTATCGAAGACTACGAGAAAACTGGTTCCGTACAAAGACGGCGGACTGACATGGGACGACCAGATATCTTTGACGAAGACGAAGAAAAAAAAAATACGACCCTTACCACTATACGCCCGTGCAAGTCATTGAAGAAGGGGATCCATTGCGACGATTAGAATTCTGCAGATTTATGCTCAATACCGATGTCGAAGATGCATCTTTTTTTAAGAAAATACTATGGACTGACGAGTCGAAATTCGACAAACACGGTCTTACAAACTACCACAATGCCCACTATTGGGCTTCTAAAGAGGAAGGCAGCCCAAACAAAAAAAGAACGAAAGGATCACAAACAAGATTCAGCTTAAATGTGTGGATGGGTATAATTTCAAATTATTTGGTTGGGCCATTCTTCCTGCCAGATAATTTGAATGGCGAGGAATACGACAATTTTTTGCGGAACGATTTACCTAATTTGATGGAAGACCTACCTATTGGTTTGAGGCAAAACATGTACTTTCAACACGATGGCTGCCCAGCTCACTACAGAGGAAGTGTTCGTGCATGGCTCAATGACAATTATCCCAACAAATGGATTGGAAGAGGCGGACCCATACCTTGGCCGGCGAGAAGCCCAGACCTAACACCGATGGATTTTTATGTGTGGGGTCACATGAAAAGTCTCGTATACGACCAGATGACTCCTATCGAAAACGTGGATGTCCTAAGACAAAAAATATTTGATGCGGCTGACGAAATGAGGCGGCACCTCACAACCAGCGTTGTGAAAAGTAAGTTAAAAAAAAGAATGAGAATTTGTGTTAGAAATAGGGGCGACCATATAGAACATGAATTATAATTAATAAAAATATTAAATTGTAACGTTTTTTGTTTTATTTGTGTATTTTTCGTATTTTCACCTAGAACTAAAAATTTACCTTTTGCTACCCGAGCCCGCTTTAGGTGTCATTCTGTGTACAGTTTTCCTATTAAACTCCTAGTATTATACCTTTTTGATAGCTAAAAAGACGTAAAAGTTTTTAAAATAATTTGCAGAATAACTTCCATACATTTTTTTTTTCTCTTTATTGATTTAAAGTAGGAAACACTTGGTAAAAATTCGTAATTTAGAAACATTAACAAGCCGCCATTTGAAACTGTTAGTAACTAGTTCAAATTTTTTTGATGATTTTTGACACTTGACATACAGACTAACTAAAAATAACAAAAAATCGCACTCGAGAACCTCTAATAAAAAAAAATCGATATAAAAGCAAAAAAAAAACATGTTTTTTTTATAAAATCTTTAAACTTCAATATCTCGAAAACGGTTAAGTTTAGGACATCATGTCATAGAGTCAAATCGGTCAGAAACGACCTAAACTATAACGTCCTTAATTATCTAGGACGACTTTCCCTGTAACCCTGTATAGACGAGTTGTCAAAAGTAATTTTAACGCCTATTAGATCAATTTCCGGGCAAAGTTCTGTATATGGAATTGAAACCAAGCTTGCTCTAAGGCTTTGATCAACACCAATCGGCACGCCACCTCCACGCGATTTATTTATTTCTGAAAAATTTCTATCTTTACGAAAAAACATTATACCTGCCACAAATTATTTCGTTGTTAGTAATAGAGGAGTCCAGCCCACGTTTCTGTGATCGCTATTAAATCATAACAAGAACAAGTTGAATTAATAAGCACGTCAACTGTTTTAGTTCTAAGTCCACGAGTATTTTGATAAATAGACTGAAAAACAATTATTAAGCGATAAGCGATTTGCTGAAGTAGGCACTACTTGAGACAAGGCGATCGATCTATTCTGAGCTACAATAGGTGTGGACGTCGCACAGTGATGCCAAATCAAGATTTCGTGGCCAAAAATCAAAGACCCATGAAAATGGTTTAGAAAATGGATACATTAAGGTTTTTGAGGTCCCTGATTTCAAATTTGATAATATTTATTCGAAAAACAAAATGGCGGATCTAATATGGCGGACCAAAATTTAAAAACTCTTTACATTCGTCAAAATGGTTTAGAAAATGGGTACATTAAGGTTTTTTAGGTCCCTGATTTCAAATTTGAGAATATTTTTTCGAAAAACAAAATGGCGGACCAAAATTTAAAAATCATTGTAAATTTGACAAAATGGTTAAGAAAATGAGTACATTACAATTTTGTGTTTTATTATAAGAAAGTACAAATTTTATTCAAAAACCACTTAATACTCTGAATCAGATTGTTCGCCTCCTTCTTCACTAGAGCTTAGACATATTGGAAATTCAATTTGCAAATTGATACTTGGCGGTTTGAGTAATTCAATCGCTTGAGGATCTAACGCTTTGAATTTTCGAATTCGTAATTTACGTACGCCAGATATTAGTGCGTCCGAGGATACCAAAAGTCGCAAAAAAAAGTCTTGCATATTTTCAATTCGACTTGTTTTGCGCGCAAAGTCTTGCCGATATTTTTTTATTAATTTGTTGCAAGACTCTTAGGCTTCCTCGGACATTAGTCCAATTGGCAAAAGCAATGACTCAATAATTTGTGCACTGTGAATCAACAATTTATGCACAGTTCTAGGCATGTAAAACCATGGGTACAATTCTACAAACAACCGAGCAGTTTCTAAGCAGTAATCTTTATACTTAGGCACATCGATTTCAAAACCCGATGAAATAACCTGCAAAATAATGTGAAACCGTTTTAATAAATCCTCATTTATTCCGGTTATTGTGGCAAAAATTTTCGAATTTTCAAAAAAACGTCGCGCAGTGTTACCATCGTTTGTACTTCCAAAACCTTGTTTCGGCATATCTATCAAGAGTCCTAATTGCTGACGAAAACCTTTCTGAATATTTTGTTTTCGATTTTGGATCTTATCTTTATCTTCACCGCGGTTTTGACATTTTTTGACTTCTAATTTGTAAGAAACATGCAAAAGGCACTCGAAAAAAAAAAACGAATCCAGGCATGTAAAGATGATATACCGAACTGCAAATTTTCTTCCTTGATTGATTTTTTTAAGTATTTCATCAATATTTTTAAATTGTCTTGAAGTATATTGGCAAATGTAGCACCTTTGACTAGAAGATGTGTCTGTCAAGGAATTGCAAACTTTACCATCAACCATAATTAACGCTAATTTGTAAGTTACTGTCACTTGTTTTCCGTCAACAATTGTTTCGTAAGGAATGAGATTTTGCTGCTGTTTAACAATATAATCAACTTGATGTTTTGTATTTTCAACAGTTTCATGCAAAAAATTCAATTTTGATTGGCCGACAAAATCGGGTGGAAGAAGTTCGAGGATTTTTCCAAACAATTTTTTGCTCACCTGTGCTTTCATCTAAATATAAAATTTGAAGTGGTACAAGCGAGGTAAAAAAAATACTCGAGTCACTTTTGTCAGTGTCACTTTGAAATTTTTGTTTGAAATTGCTCTGTCCGGATGTTCCAGCTAACCTCCACTTACACATTAACGTTAAACTTAAAGCATCATTCTTAGTGAGGCTACTTACAACGTCGTTTTGAACTAGCAGTATTCGCTGTGTAGTGTGGTCTAACAAACTCTGTAATTTAACTTCGGCGCTGGATTCAGTAATACACATATATGAAGCGGGAGAGTAGCATTCTTTTTTTGCTTGTAAAACGCATTTTTAAGACGGATACAATTTACAGTTATGTTTTATGCTATTCGCTCGAATATTGTTATACATACTTCGAGACATTTTATTTTCAACAAATAATGAAAGCGCCTCTTCTTTGGTAATCTGTCTTTCGCGATCATCACATAGTGACGCTCTATAAGCCTTTGCCTTTGTTGAACTCCCTTCTGAATCGTCTTGCACAACTTTTGCTGCATCAATATTTCCTCTAGCACGCAAATTCATTTGCGTTGCATAGGCCAATTCTTCCGCGCTGTTCTGTTCTCTGATATCCTGGGCTCGTCTGCGTTTACTCCGTTCACTAGATTCACTGAAAAAAAGAGATGGACGTCCCCTCTTGCTTATTTCACTACTAGTCGATGGCGTAACGGGCTGCAGTTGTGTATTGGTCGGGTTATTAAAGTGAAATTCGACATTTAACCAGGATTCATTTTTGGAACAAGAGCGTGAGTAGGTTCTTTTGCTTTCTTGATATTGAGTTCTCATCTTACCAATTAATAGTCCCAAACTTTCTCTTAGTTCATCTGACAAATCGAACGGTTGTTCATTTATTTGTGTTAAATGGTCCTCAATTATAGGTAACAAATTTTTATTATCTTCATTTAAGCAATGACGGATAACATCAAAAATTTCTTTTCTTGTCAGTGTTTTTTTCATTGTTTCTGTAAAGTACACAATTATAAAACATTATTGAATATTAAAAATTTAAAGAATAAAATTTTTTAATAAAATTCATTTTTAAGACTAATCCAATATTTAATTAATTTGTCATACATATTGTAAACATAAAAATTTGATAAATTTAAAAATTGTTCAAATTGAAAATGTTGTAAAACTTAAAAGATTTGAGAAATTTGAAAATTTGAAAACATTTGGATAAATTGGAAAATTTAAAACAATTTAAAAATAATCGAAAATTATAAAAATTTAAAAATTTAGAAATATTTAAAAAATCTCATTAATTTAAAAAATATATAAATTTTTTATATTTTAAAAATTGTTAATAAACAATTCAAAATATTCTATTTATTCATTAATATATAATGAGAACAATTAGTATTATATGATACTAAATATATATTTTATAATTATTATATCTATATTACTTTAAATCACTTGTTTAAATTCAAATTTACGCCTAAATAGCATTTAAAAAATGGCGGCGCGCCAAAGTATGAACACTTTTCATGTGTCCGTCGTATAATGTTTCCATAGGTATTAAACCAATCAAAAATAAAGTGCACAATGCTTGCATTATAACAAAATTATGCATTTTTGCAGACAAAGTGTAATTTAAAAAAATGGGGCAGCTTGGGGCAGCTATTTTTTGTTTTTTTTTTGTTTAAAAATGTTTAGAGAACAATGTACAATTGGTTTTAAAGCGGAGGGTCGTGGAGGAGGATTTTACTTTTACATGTTTAAACATTGTTTCTTTAACATTTTTAGTATTAAAAATAACATTATAATATTAATAATTACACAATAAACAAACAAATATCATGAAAATCTATATAATGTACTAATTCTACTCACCTTTATTTTGTTTTTCCACTTGGAATCATAAAAAAATCTTTAACGATTAAAAAGTTGCACGCATTTCAAGTTACGCCGAAAATGTGGGACGTGCGAGCTGCGTTAACTGATGAACTTATGGTTATGTCGCGCTGCACCGCGCGCGAGCAACGTCGGCGATTCGGTCCTCGTAGCGGTGATTCCTAGCGCTTGAGGTACCAACCTAACTATTGAAAAAGTCAACTACCCCTAAAATTGAAACTTCGATATTTGGCCACGAAATCTTGATTTGGCATCACTATGCGTCGTGGTTAATTGCTATTGCGCCAAAATATTCGCACGAAGTTTTGAACATGCATTTTTATAAACTAAACATTTATTTATATCCCAAGCAGCATGGGTAATATCTACAGCGTTACCTCGACCGGCTGCATTAAATGCTACGCAATTAGAACAGCTTAGGGATTGAGATTAACATTCTTTAACTGGATGACCATTACCACATCTGGGGCAACAGATAGATTTAGAACAGTTTTTAGAAGTGTGATTGAATTCACTACAATTATAACATCGACTTACCCCAACACCATCAAACACACTACATGCATCAAATCCGACAAAAAAATTTCCCACCCTCATTACTTCATCATAAGCATTTCTATCCAGTTGCAACACAACTTGAAAACGCTTGGCATTCCTCCTTAATTTACATATTTTTACTATTTCACAAGTTACTGCAGTGAAAAAAATGTCCGAGTTGAGTTTTCTAATGACAGTTAAGAGGCTTTCTTCATTGTATAATTCGGGAAAACCCAACAATTTCGAACTCTCGGGTTAATGCCACGTAATTCCCCGTATTTCATATGAGTCGGCAAGCTTTTTTTTTCGGCCAATTCTTTAAATCTTTTGTTTTCTTCCGAGATTTTGCAACCAATAAGTATTGAGCCATTATTAGATGATTTAACTAATTGGGTATTTGAGACTGCGGGATCAATTCGTTCAGCCATGTCCAGTTTTGTTCTTTCTACGTTATATATATAAATATATTTTTTACTCGTGTTTTCACAAGCTTTCATTCACCCGATAACCTACTAAAAAAATTTTTTTTTCACTTCCGATTTCAACCCCCAAAACTAACCCCTTAAGTCAATATTTGACTTTCAAAACTACTTTGATGAGGCCATCAATTCCTATATTATTACCAAATTTCAACTTTCTGTGACAACTAGTTTCGGAGAAAATCGGGTGTGACAGACAGACAGACAGACGGGACAGACAGACACCGAAGTCATCTTATAAGTGTTCCGTACGGAACATTAAAAAATCGCAAAAAAATTCATCGCGAAAATGATCGAGCTTTACAAAAACCACGAAATTAGCAGAATGCATTTTATTAAATGCATATCTTTCTATTGTGATGCTAAAGATTAATTACACAGCCCCACAAAAAAAAAAAGTGGGGTATACTTTTGATGCGATATATCAGATCCGTAGTATTTTTGCCCGCTGATCACGAATCTGACTTCAGAATATCGCCATCACATCTCAATTTTTTTCTAACCTCAAAAAATAGGTAAAAAAATTAGTAAAAATTAAGAAAAATATACTCCTAAAAAATTGATTCAAGCTTTTTCATGAATCCAAAGATGTATTAATATGTATTCGGACACACTAAGCTAATATTCATCGGTTGGATTAAGCCATACAGTTCTGTTTTCTTTCTAACCTCAATAAATCAGACAGATATAGTGCTTCTCGAATGCAAAAACGAATTCAAATTAAAATTCAACCGATTCTTACCAAATTTGGTACACGGGGGTTTTTTGGGTTGCTGATCATGAATCTGAGGTCGGATTTGCAAAATTCAAAATGGCGGATCCAAGATGGCGGACAAAATTTTTGAAAACCAACCGATTCCTACCAAATTTGGTATACAGTTGGGGAATCCTCAAACCTGATACTCTTAAACCCTAAACCCTGAAACCTTAGACTCCCACACCCTGTAACCTCAAAAAATAGACCTCAATAACCCTGTAACTTTAAAAATGAGACCCAATAAACTCAAAACCAGGACTTTTAAACCATATACCCTCAAATAGTAGACCCTTAAGCCCTAGAATTGCGAAGGTTAGACCCGCGCATAACTTTCCTTTTTTTGGCTGTATCTTGTTCTTTTTTCCGCGAATGACCTATTCAAAGGCTTTCTGCCCAAACGCTTTTGAGGACTTGTTTCTCTTTTTAGCGACCAGCAATAGTCCGCTAGCATATGGTCATCCCATCGTCCTTCATACCGATTTTCTATGATTTTCAGATCTTGGTGAAAACGTTCCCCTTGCTCCTCACTGTAGTCATCAAGATTATCTGGGAAATCATCGATGTGGGAGTCCAGGAAATGTAATTTTAGATTCATTAAGCAACCTAATGTTTGAAAATTTTTTACCATTTTCTCGACTATTTCTTTGTACTTAGGACTTTTATTATTTCCCAAAAAGTTTGTTGCGACTTCTTTAAAACTAAGCCAAGCAGCTTTTTCAACTTTATTCATTTTAGTAACAAATAATGAATCTTGAAACAATTTTCTTATTTGTGGCCCGTCAAATACGCCTGCCTTAATTTTAGCTTCAGAAAATTTCGGAAATTTTTTATGCAAATATTTGAAACATGGGCCGTTTGTATCTAATGCTCTCGTGAATTGCTTCATAAGTCCAAGCTTAATGTGAAGCGGGGGAATAAGAACTTTTCCTGGATCTACCAATGGTGGAAACAATACATTATTTTCACCAAGAGTGAATGATCCTCTTGTTGGCCAATTTTTTTTCTTATAATGACGTTCCCTGTCTCTGCTATTCCACAGACATTTATAACAGGGATAAAGTGTAAACCCTGACTGTTGGCCAAGCAATATTGTTACAATTTTCAGATCTCCACAAATTTTCCAGTTATGATCAGCATATTTTATTTTTATCAAAAGCTGCTTCATTTTTTCATATTGCTCTTCCATAAACTGTGGAATGAGCAATCGGAATGGGAGCGTAAACGTTGGTATTATGCAGCAAAACTGCCTTAATGCTCCGTTTAGAAGAATCAATGAACAGTCTCCATTCTTCAGGATCGTATGAGTTATTTTGAAATTCATCCATTAGACCTTTTACATCGGTACAATATGAAAGTGACAATTCCTCGTCCATTGTGAAATATTTTCGAAATTTTTCATCTCTGTTTCTATAATAAGAACTCGTAGCTTCTGGCTTAAGTAAATGTCTTTTCTTTAAAAAGGAAGCAAGATGCTCTGAACCATCTTTGGATAAGCCTAAATCTCTGACTAGATCACTAAGTTCTGACTGTGATACGAGTATTGGTTCTGGTTTACGGTTGTATGGTAGAAATTCTTTATTTGTGTCATTAGTATATGATAGGTTGTCACTAGAACATTCATTAGTAACAGTGTTTGAATCTTTTTCGACAGTCTCAATGTTTTCGGCATGAACTGATAAGGTGAAATCATTTGTTTCCATAACATCAACATCAAGTGGTTCAGGAGGCGGAATTAGTTTAGTTGGTCTTGTTACTGTCGAAACATCGTTATAAGTAATAGTGCTTTTATTTTTTCGGTTATGTCTAGATACAACATTCATACAAAAGTAGCAATCATTTTCACTGTATGGTCTATTCCATATTGCTGGTCTGGAATATTTAATCGCCTTCTTATTGATGTACAACATTATTTTGCAAGAACTGCAAATGATGTGGGGAACCCAATCTGTATCCTGTTGCTGTATTTCAATGTTAAAATAATCCTTATATAAGGTTTTAATCTTATCCGTTATCGGTGACCCCCCATTTTACTCAATACGTGTTGACAGCAAATATAACAAAATGAATCACTGTTTTTATCGCACTTATGAAAAGTCCTTGTACCGTGAGACCGTTTTCTTGTAGCATTATACTCTACATGAGCCAAGTCACCCACACATGAAGAGCTACGGTCGCTGGATGACGACGGCTGCGGGCCCGCTTTCCCACCCTGACCAACCGCCGATACTGGGTTTCCGAGTCCCTGCATCGTAATTCTCTTTCTTCTACCTGCCATGACGGCATCTAAGCCGTTATCCAGGGACTCTGCCGGCTAGTGGAGTAACACCGTTGCCCACCTTCACCACGTGGAGGTGCCCTGGATGCAGGTAGAAGAATAAAAATCGACCGATGAATTTTCTCGGCGTTCAAAATGGCGCGAAAACATCTGCCATCTTGAATTTTGCAAATCCAACCTCAGATTCGTGATCAGCGACCAAAAAAATTCCCGTGTACCAAATTTGGTAAGGATCGGTTGATTTTGAATTTTAATTTGAATTCGTTTTTGCCTTCGAGAAGCACTATATCTGTCTGATTTATTGAGGTTAGAAAGAAAACAGAACTATATGGCTCAATCCAACCGATGAATATTAGCTTAGCGTGTCCGAATACATATTAATACATCTTTGGATTCATGAAAAAGCTTGAATCAATTTTTTAGGAGTATATTTTTCTTAATTTTTACTAATTTTTACCTATTTTTTGAGGTTAGAAAAAAATTGAGATGTGATGGCGATATTCTGACGTCAGATTCGTGATCAATAGGCAAAAATACTACGGATCTGATATATCGCATCAAAAGTATACCCCACTTTTTTTTGTGGGGCTGTGTTATTATACAGTGTGACAATTTAAGTCCGCATCATATGGGATCTTTTTTTAAATAATCACCTTAACCCATATCTGGTTATGGCATCCAATTGTGCTTTAAATAGTGTCAGAAATAAAGTATATTAGTCATTTTTACGCATGACGTCACCTGTCAAAAATGATATTTTCGTAAAAATTTTTGAAAGAAACATATAATTTGGCAAAATTTTAAAAAAAGTTATTAGACAAAATGGTTTACTTTATGATTCTAGATCTGTTTGTCAAATTTCAACGGCCTACTACAATTTTGAATTTTTGGAAGTTTTTTGACATTTCGGCAATTGTTTTTTCATCTTGATTTATTGCAACCTTATTTAAATCATTTAATTTGTCAAAAACTAGGCACCTATAATCTATTTAAGAACAAAATGAAGTCGTGTCCATAATTTTTTTATAGAATATTAAAATTCACACATATTTGATGCAAAGTTCGATACCTTTTGTTTTTAAATAGAAAAATATTTCTCGCTTACGTAGTCTGCTACTGATAGTGAACACACTTGAACGCTTCTAAATTAACACAAATCTTACATTTTGATCTTGTTAGTAATGTATTTAAAGTTTCAACAATGTAATGTTTCTTTCTATAAACGCTAAACTAACAATTGGCTATTTTAAACTATTTAATAAATACTTTGTAACAAATACACGCATATTGTAATATTCTACATTTCGGTGTGTCCACCGTTTCGTTCAATGCAACGAATGGTTCTTTGACGGAATTTTTCACAAACTCGAGAGGTATCTCCTGAACACACTGCCTAATTATAGTTTCTCGATATCTCTAAATCGTCTAAACTTGTATACTTTTTGTTTGAGATATCCCCATAAATAGAAATCCAATGGGGTGATGTCGGGCGATCGAGGTGGCCAACAATTAGCCTGATCTCGCCCAATGACTCTGCCATGAAATAGTTCATTTAAAGTGTTTCGTACTTGCAAAGTATTGTGTATTGGTGCACCATCTAATTGATACCATAGAACATATCTTAGATCCACAGCCATGTTATCCAGAACTTCTAAAATTTCGTTATTTAAAAAATCTAAATATCTTTGTTAGTTTAAATTATGTCTAAAAAAATATGGCCCTATTATTTGGTCATTTACAATGCCACACCAACCCTTAGTTTTAAACGAGTATTGGTCACGACACTCAATTATGGAGTTTGGATTTTCTTGGGCCCACCATCGACTATTCTGTGAACTTACTACTCCGTTAGAAGTAAACGTGACTTCATCAGTCCATAAAACATTGTACGGAAATTTGGAGTCCTCTTCTATTTTTCCTTGGTACCAGAACGAAAATAACAACCGAATATTAAAATCTCTAACCTGTAGAGTGTTTATCAATTTCGGTTTGTATGGTTTAAATTTATTTTTGTGTAAAATTTTACGCACACTTTCCCTGTCGATCTCCGGTTTAGACTTCGAAATAGTTCTAACACTGGTTTTACCTTCTTCCACTACACTTAAGCATACATCTAACTCAGTATCTTCGGTATGTTTACGTGCAACACGATTTTTTCTGAAAACATTTAACACAGATCCAGTAGATTTATTTTTTTAGAATTCGGCTCACAGTAGATTGCTGCAAGTTTTTTTCAGGATGACGCTCGTTAAAAACATTTGCAAGAGTGCAATGAGGTGTATTTTCCCTACACAATAAAACAATTCCAATTTTTTCTTGAAGAGAAGAATGTTGTGACACCATCTGTTTCTTTCAATTCTAGTTTGAATTGCTAACTAAATATTTGACAGCTTACGACACCATATTGCGATCTCTAGTTCTCAATTGTTTCCAGGGCCTACTATTAATAAACGCATAGAAATATCGAGTTTTCCTTAGCCTGTTAATTTCTCTGTTTAGCTCTCTTTCCTCTAAAAGATAAGTTGTCAGGAGGAAATCGGCACAACCATAAAGGGTCTTTCTGACTTTGCGAACATTAATTTTGATAGCCACGACTAAAATATGGCTGGATTTATTTTAAATTAGCAGTTACGTCAACAATGACACCAGAAGCATTTTAATGTAATTTTTCGGTGGTATTGTTAACGCGTAACTGCCAAATTAATAACTAGAATATGTGTAACATTTTTATTACGGTTGCTAATTAGAAGTGGTTTTAGCTGAAGTATAAAAAAAACAAATAGGATAAAGCAACAAGTTGTTAATTTGGTGTTTATAGTAACAAACATTACATTGTTAAAAATTTAAATGCATTACTAAAAAGATCAAAATGTAAGATTTGTGTTAATTTGCAAACGTTTAAGTGTGTTCACTATCAAAATACGTAAGCAAGAAACATTTTTTCTATTTAAAAACAAAAAGCTAACCGAACTTTGCATCAAATATAATTCATGAGAATGTGTGAATTTTAATATTCTATAAAAAAATTATGGACACGACTTTATTTTGCTCTTAGATTATAGGTGCCTAGTTTTTGACAAATTAAATGATTTAAATAAGGTTGCAATAAATCAAGATGAAAAACAATTGCCGAAATGTCAAAAAAACTGCCAAAAATTCAAAAATTGTAGTAGGCCGTTGAAATTTGACAAACAGATCTAGAATCCAAAATAAACCATTTTGTCTAATAACTTTTTTTAAAACTTGGCCAAATTACACGTTTTTATCAAAGATTTTTACGAAAACGTCATTTTTGACAGGTGACGTCATGCGTAAAAATGACTTACTATACTTTATTTCTGATATTATTTGAAGCACAAATGAATGCAATAACGAGACCTGGGCTAAAGTGATTATTTAAAAAAAAAATCCCATATGATGCGGACTTAAATTATTACACTGTATATGTTTGTATGGAATATTATGTATATTTTATTATATATATTTGTGAAATATCATCATATATGTTTACACTTTAGTATTATATGTAGATTTCAGGTTTAGGCTACATCTTAAAACTTAGAGTTAGGTATTTTCTTTTAATTTTTTGTCTACATTTTTTGTTCTTCAATAAAATCAAACTTATAAACCATGTTTATTATTTATTACCCGGGACCCAATTTACACACCTATAATCAGGTAGCTAAAATTTATGGGAGGCAATTTACCTATTATTTGGGGTCCAGTTTTACCTCGGGAGGCAATTTACATGTACCGTTGTGATTAGATGGTAAAAAAAAGGAAATTTAACAAAAACAACTGGAAAATATGTAAGTATATTTTACTGTAAACAAGTTATAATAAGAAAAATAGGTTACTTTTCCATTTAAAACACGAATATACATTCTAGTTATACTAATAATAAATAAAAAACAAATATGATTTAAGCCCTAACATATATGTATAAAACAAACAGAAAACATATGTATGAGATAATTTCGTAACAAACAAGTATAACATCCAATAGAAATTTACGTAAACCTAAAAGTCACGTCTCCAATAAATCGCTACATAACGCGGGACATATTCGGATTTGTGATTTTTTACGATAGGTTAAGCCTCTGTGGCAAACAACCGTGTCGTACTCGTAGGGTCCACCGGGAGGTGTGTTCTCGTCATAAACCTTGCCTACAAATACTTGAACAAGAAACATGGCTCGTATTGCCTCTGTCTTATATGAACTATGTCTGTAGGCATATTCAGGCCTGGTCGAAAAGTAAACACCTGGTCCATATTTGAATCGTTTACCTGAAAAAAAGAATTATTATTTCATTAAATTTTATGACTTTGTTGTCTATCTTGAGTAGTTCCTTAGATTGCAGGATGATTAGAGAATTTATGGAGTTGTCCATTGCTTTGTGACAGTACATATTAAGTATAGTATACACTAGCCGTGATTTGTTATGTAGAAAATCTTTGAGTTGTATGTTGTTAGTATAATTAGTTTATGATGGTATATTTGGTTTTTCCCTTCTCCTTTTAAAATTCAATTAATCACAAAAATATTTTTTAGTCCAAAGTTGCGCACCCAACTGTACAGGGTGAGTCAGCGATAGAGTAAAGTTCATTATCTCATTTGTTTCGGGAATGACGAAAAAATGTTAAATACAATAGTTTAAGGAATGTTAAGGTGCATAGTTTAAAATTATTTTCTGAATATACAGAGTACTTCAAAAAGTGTGGCCGATATAACATATGTTTTTTTTTTTTTTAAATGGAATATCCTATTTTCTAATTTATTTTTATATTCTGCGTAAAATTTTATAACTTTTTATTAATAATGTTATATACCTAAACCTAGTAGTTTTTCTAATATTTCAATTTTTTAAAAAAAATATTAGTTTTCAGTTTTATAAAAAAATTGCCAGTAGCGCCATTGTTTCTGAAGGTGGAATATAATTGGTAAAAGCGTTCTATAGAGATGAAAAAAAAAGATATATGTAAAGAAATTTGAGTTAGATGCTAGAGGGTGTTCAAAATAAGTTTATGCATTTCAACTATTTTAAATTGAAAAATCTCAAATTTTTTAAATGGCACACCCTGTAAATTATTATTTTTTCCGATAGATTTTACAAAACCCTCCAACTTTTAGTAAGTATGTCATATACCTATTTCTAATAGTTTTCGATTTATTCTGAATTTTTCAATTTTTACCCTTGTTTTTAATACCCTTACGCTATTGTGAAAACATAAACAAATAGTTAACAATAATTTTAATATAGTTTAACTTATCTAATGATTAATTTTTATAACGTAATAAATGTTCAAAAATATGCCCGTCTACTTGAATACACATGTTTAGTCGTTTTACTATCTTTTCTTTCACTTTCTTTAGAATAAAGGGGGATTCACATAAACACGATTTTTAATTTAGCCCCACAAAAAGAAGTCTAAAGGTGTTAAGTCACATGATCGAGGGGGCCACTGAATGAATCCATCTCTACTAATCCATTTTTGTGGGGGTAATGATCGTTTAAAAATTCCCGAATTTCCCGGTGGTAATGAGCAGGAGCTCCGTCTTGTTGAATCAAAATTTGTTCCCTTTCAGAGTTATCAACGTCTTCAAGAAGCTGGGGTAATTCGTTCTGCAAAAAATTTAGATATCTAGGCCTGTTAAGCGGTTGGCAGAAACACCAGACATTAAGCGACCAATGGTTTTGGTTTTGAACTTCCCAGACCCAAAATGGATTAACTGTTGAATAATAATGTATGTTATGGCTGTTAACTGCTCCATTACTGCGAAAAGTAACTTCATCAGAAAACATTATTTTGGATAAAAAATTTGGATCGGCCTCTATTGCTAAGTTTACATGTCGTTCAAAATCACGGTCTTGAAGTTCTTGGTGTAGTTCCATATGAAAGGGAAGATGCCTGTATTTTCTCGTGATGCGATTAGCCGTAGATTGGGATGTGTCAGATAAGTCAGCTAGTTGACGGCTGCTGACCTGGGGATTATCTTCAACATGAAGTAAAATCTCCATTTCTTTTTCCTCATTGGTTGCATTCTGGTTTACTACCTTCCGTTTCGTATACTCAACACTACCACTACCATCAAACCGTTCCATTAAGCACTGAAACTATTTTCTAGATGGTATACGTCTATTAGAGTACTTCGCTCTGTAAAGCCTTACTACCAAAAGACAATTTTTTCCTGCCTTGCCCAGTATATAAACCATATCAATTAATTCATTTTTAGGAAAAATCCATAACTACTACCTTTATACGTCACTTACTACAACAAATTTAACTATTTTTACTTGCTCAATAGACACGTCAAAATTTGACAACGCCTATATTTTTGTTTTGTCTTGGCAACTATGATGTTATAGCGTAAGTGTATTAAAAACAAGGGTAAAAATTGAAAAATTTAAAATAAATCAAAAACTATTAGAAATAGATATATGACGTACTTAATAAAAGTTGAAGGGGTTTGTAAAATCTATCAGAAAAAAATAATAATATACAGGGTGTGCCATTTAAAAAATTTGAGATTTTTCAATTTCAAATAGTCGAAATGCATAAATTTATTTTGGACACCTTGTAGCATATAACTCAAATTTCTTTGCATTTTTTCATTTCTATAGAACGCTTGTACCAATTATAAGTAGTCCACCTTCAAAAAGAATGGCGCTACTGGGAATTTTTCGCAAAACTGAAAACTTGTATTTTTTAAAAAAAATTGAAATATTAACAAAACTACTAGGTTTGGGTATAGAACACTATTACTAAAAAAGTTATAAAATTTGTTCCATTTAAAAAAACATATGTTATATCGGCCACACTTTTTTGAAGTACCCTGTATACTCAAAAATAATTTTAAACTGTGCACCTTAACATTCCCTAAAACTATTGTATTTAACATATTTAACAGTTTTTCGTCATTCCCGAAATAAATGAGATAATGAACTTTACTTTATGGTTGACTCACCCAGTACAATTGGTGAGTGTAAATTCCACTTTAAATTGAGGCAGGTTAGCAACATAAAATAAAGCCTCATTCGCACGAGAGTTTTCTCAACGTCCTTTAAAAAAACGTTGTAATGAAACAAATGGGTTTCTGTGTACTTATTCACAAGTCATCGCTTTTATAACGCGGCGCTTTTTTATCGAGGTGTGTCCGATTTAAAACGCTGGGCGGTGGACTTCGCGGTGAACCCGACATATTGAATTTTATATTTTTGTTCCGACGAGAGCTTAAAAACCGCCCGCGCTTCAGTACGTCGCACGGATGTGGTGATTTAAAATATTTTTCAAAATAATCTCATTTCTACACCGCTATTGTTGCTTCTTACACCAATTGATGGCAAATTGTGCAATGTATTCTCATAATTATATAATGTATCTTCAAATTGGAATCCATCTTTAATTCTAACAAAATTATGCAGGACGCAATATGCTTTAACCACGGATGTGGCGAGTTCAGGTCGAAGATCTATAGCTCTAACTAAAATTCTCCACTTGTTTGAAAGAATACCAAAACAACATTCAACCATTCTTCGTGTGAGGCGATAATTGTAAATACGTTGTACCACAGTCAAGTTACGACTTGTACAGGGTGAGTCAACGATAGAGTTTCGTGAATGACGAAAAAATGTTAAATAAATAATTTTAGGGAATTTTAAGGTGCACAGTTTAAAATTACTTTGGAATATACAGGGCACTTCAAAAAAGTGTGGCCGATATAATATATGTTTTTTTTTTTAAATGGAACATCCTATTTTCTAACTTATTTTTAAATTCTGCGTAAAATTTTATAACTTTTTTATTAATAATGTTATAAACCTAAACCTAGTAGTTTTTCTAATATTTCAATTTTTTTAAAAAAAATACTAGTTTTGTAAAAAATTGCCAGTAACGCCATTGTTTCTGAAGGTGCAATAGTCATAATTGATACGAGCGTTCTATAGAGATGAAAAAAAAGATATATGTAAAGAAAAATTTGAGTTAGATGCTACAGGGTCTTCAAAATAAATTTATACATTTCGACTATATTAAATTGAAAAATCTCAAATTTTTTAAATGGCTCACCTTGTATATTATTATTTTTTCTGATAGATTTTGCCCTCCAACCCTCCAACTTTTATTAAGTATGTCAGTTACAGTTATTATTAAATATTTGTGTATGTTTTCACAATAGCGTAAGTGTATTAAAAACAAGGGTAAAAAAATTGAAAAATTCAAAATAAATCGAGAACTATTAGAATTAGGTATATGACATACTTAACAATAGTTGGAGGATTTTGTAAAATCTATCAGAAAAAATAATAATATACAGGGTGTGCCATTTAAAAAATTTGAGATTTTTCAACTTAAAATAGTCGGGATGCATAAATTTATTTTGAACACCCTGTAGCATCTAACTGAATTTTCTTTACATATATCTTTTTTTTTATCTCTACAGAACGCTCGTACCAATTATGAGAACTCCACGTTCAGAAACAATGGCGCTACTGGCAATTTTTTTACAAAACTGAAAACTAGTATTTATTTTAAAAAATTGAAAATATTAGAAAAACTATTAAGTTTAGGTATATAACATTATTAATAAAAAAGTTATAAAATTTTTGGCAGAATTTAAAAATAAATTAGAAACTAGGATGTTCCTTTTAAAAAAACATATGTTATATCGGCTAATCTTTTTTGAAGGACGCTGTATACTCAAAAATAACTTTAAACTGTGCACCTTAATAGCTCCTAAAACTATTGTACTGAATATTTTTTCGTCATTCCCGAAACAAAAGAGATAATGAACTTGACTCTATCGTTGACTCACCCTGTACATATTGATTGAATACTCTGGCTTTTATTGTATTCGGGATGTCCAATTCAAATGTATATTATAACCTTCCGAACGCAAACCAGGCTAACGAGTCTCTTCTATCCAAGTCAGCCAGCAATTATTTTTTGAAATTTCGATTTTTTGTTCTAAATATATGAATGTTTGTACCTTTCCTATTTTTTCACCTTCTATTAAGAGTTTCTGGCTATTGACTTCACTTTCGTTGTTCAAATATTTGGTTTCGGTGAAGTTTATTTTTAGACCTATTTCTCGAGACATGTTATTCAACTCCATCAGCATTTCTTGCAATTCTTCTTTGTTGGCGCTCAGAGCAAGATCATCTGCGAACTTTAAGTGATTTTATCTTTCACCGTCCATTAGTATTCCTTTATTTATCCACGATTTGAACATGTCTTCTAGAATCAACTTGAACAGCTTTGGAGATATCGAGACGTTTGATCTAATTAATTTTGATTTTATTTCTTTTTTCTTCAAGCGTTATTTATATATGTATCCGAGAAGAGTTGTGTATCTTTCATCGACTCTGCTGTTACTTAAGGCGTTAAGGACTGCCCATATCTCTACGGAATCAAATGCTTTTTCGTAGTCAACCATTGGTATCCACAAGGTGATCTTATATTCATTTGCTTTTTCAACTAGTAATCTAATTGTTTGACGATGGTCCAAAGTCCTGTATCCCTATCTAAATCCCGCTTGTTCACGTGGTTGATAACTATCTAATTTGTCCGTTAATCTATATGTTATGATTCTAGTGAGGATTTTGTATAGTACCGATAAGAGGCTGATGGGTCTGAAATTCTCCAATTTAAAATTAAGGCAACAAATGAAACTGAAAAAAATGCCAGCCAATTATCTACATCAATTAGCTTCATTAGCTTCTCGATCTACTGCTTCTCTCAACGTTAAAAGAACTACAAGGTTATGCAAAAGAAATTTACTTTTGAAGACGAAGTATCAATTTTTTTAAGAAACGAAACTGCGGATTCTGACGAAGACACATTTTGCCTGTCGTCACAAATTGTCCTTTCAAATACCGCTGGTCATTGAGAAGATGTACTCAGTATCTTTTTGATTTCCTTCGTTGCCTTCTTGCAACGCAAACAGTTATTGCTAGTAATTTAGCGGATTTCATTTTGAACTATTTTCCACGTCTAACTTCAACGAGTAACGAAATGAAAGTGATTTTTCACCATGCTATGAACGTTTTAAAAGCGCCAGCGTCTACTCCTAACGCAATTATTACTATTATTATATTAGCTCCGAACGAGGCCTAAGACGCCGCTAATCCTGTCATACAATGAAAATTTCTGGTAAAATTTTATCTTACCTAAACGTTCATCCAAATTGTGTTGACATATAGAAAACACGTTATCAACTTTCGTGTCATGGAAGAGATTATATATATTAATTTGTTTCCCAGTCCCCCTTGCCTGATTCAATCGTTCAAAAAATTCACCATTTGAAAACTGATTTTCGATTCTGTAAAGCCTGATTATTGACTTGTAATAATTTCCTCTAAAGTACTGTAGTACTGCTTTATATTCGTGTGAATTTTCATCCAAAGCTCGCAGATGGAAGTTTTCCTGATTTCTAAAAAATTATAATTTTATTATATATATATATATATATATATATATATATATATATATAATATATATATATATATATATATATATATACATATACATATATATATATACATATACATATATATATATATATATATATATATATATATATATATATATATATATATATATATATATATATATATATATATATATATATATATATATATATATATATATATATATATATATATATATACATATACATATACATATATATATATATATATATATATATATATATATATATATATATATATATATATATATATATATATATATATATATATATATATATATATATATATATATATATATATATATATATATATATATATATATATATATATATATATATATATATATATATATATATAGCTGGGAAAACTCGGCAAAAAGGGCGTGATAAGAGATCACACAATTTTCATTAAGCCAATATTTCGGTCCTAGATTGGGACCTTCTTCAGGGCAAGAACTGAAAAGAAGAACAAATTATATTCACTGATCGTGTTTGGGACAAATTTAAATTAATGATGTTATCCTTAAGTTGTTATAATAAATAAAATTAGTGTAGAACAAGAATAAGATATTAGTCATAACAAAGTAAAAAACTCACATGAGAAGTGCAAAGATTCGTTAGCCTGAATGGCCGTAGGTAGCTTATACATAAAAAAATTGGTTAATCCATAAAATATATAAAATACACACTATAACACTGTAGACAAAATTATAAAAACCAGATTTAAAACATGGATGTAATTGAGAACCTTGGATGTTGAAAACATTGTTAATCATTTTAACTGTGACCACCACACATGGCCACCGCCATATAGAAAAGATGACAAGGACGACAGGAGACAGCTGACCGACAGAGATAAGGGGTTTAGTTAAGAAAATTCAATTAACCAGAATACGGGGTCGACACCCGGAAGGAACCGATCAAAATTGGGAAGGACCTTTAAGCAAGAAAGAGATAGCCAGTTGAGCGACCAAAAACCGGTATGGAGCCGAGGAAGGATAAATCATAACCTAATTATAGGTAAAGGGTGAGCGAGAGAGAGAGAGAAAATAATGGGAGCAATAAAGAGGAAGATTGTCTATTATATTAATTATTAATTTATTAATTTATTGTTGAAATATGATTGGAGGAAGAGATTGTTTGCAGAAACAAATGAAGATTGAAACCAATAGGAGGTAATAAAGGGGTGACGCTAGATACTGTCAATGGAAGGAAGACAGTAATCGATAAGTGCCATCCATTGACAGTATCTAGCGTCACCCCTTCACTACCTCCTGTTGCTTCCAATCTTCATTTGTTTCTGCAAACAATCTCTTCCTCCAATCATATTTCAACAAAAAATTAATAAATTAATAATTAATATAATAGACAATCTTCCTCTTTGTTGCTCCCATTATTTTCTCTCTCTCTCTCTCTCGCTCCCTCGCTCACCCTTTACCTATAATTAGGTTATGATTTATCCTTCCTCGGCTCCATACCGGTTTTTGCTCGCTCAATTGGCTATCTCTTTCTTGCTTAAAGGTCCAATACATGCACTTCCCAATTTTGATCGGCTCCTTTCGGGTGTCGACCCCGTATTCTGGTTAATTGAGTTTTCTTAACTAAACCCCTTATCTCTGTCGGTCAGCTGTCTCCTGTCGTCCGTGTCATCTTTCCTATATGGCGGTGGCCATCTGTGGTGGTCACAGGTGAAATAATTAACAATGTTTTCAACATCCAAGGTTCTCAATTACATCCATGTTTTAAATTTGGTTTTTATAATTTTGTCTACAGTGTTATAGTGTGTATTTTATATATTTTCTGGATTAACCAACTTTTTTATGTATAAGCTACCTACGGCCATTCAAGCTAACGAAACTTTGCACTTCTCATGTGAGTTTTTTGACTTTATTATGACTAATATCTTATTCTTGTTCTACACTAATTTTATTTATTATAACAACTTAATGATAACATCATTACTCAGTATATATCACCACTACACCAAACACTTTATTTTTGTACTCGACGCGCGTTTCGCTAACCATGTTAGCTTCATCAGGAGCGATGATTGACTCAATCATCGCTCCTGATGAAGCTAACATGGTTAGCGAAACGCGCGTCGAGTGCAAAAATAAAGTGTTTGGTGTAGTGGTGATATATACTGAGTAGTGTCATTGTGCCAAAGATTCCACATTCCCAACTTAGATAACATCATTAATTTAAATTTGTCCCAAACACGATCAGTGAATATGTTTTGTTCTTCTTTTCAGTTCTTGCCCTGAAGAAGGTCCCAATCTAGGACCGAAATATTGGCTTAATGAAAATTGTGTGATCTCTTATCACGCCCTTTTTGCCGAGTTCCCCAGCTAAGATTTTATTTTTAAGAATTTTGGTAGATACGGCAATCTTTTGCTTTCTTTCTTTATTCTATATATATATATATATATATATATATATATATATATATATATATATATATATATATATATATATATATATATATATATATATATATACATACATAAACTCCTAGACAAAATTAACGCAACAATCTGAAAATTAATTTATCTTTTTCTTATGTCAGTTTTAAAGTTTATCCAGTATTTGACTAGTAGGCTATGCATATTTTGTTTCGTTGTTCATGACAGAAACCAAAACAATTCGTTTAAATTTACAGTTTTAAAGAATTTTTTAGAAGATAAACAATTTTCTGTAAGAATGCGACAGATTTTCTTTAAAAGTAAGCTTATAAATTGTTCCCTTTTTCAAAGTAATACGTTTTTGTGGTAGACTGTTTTATTTTTGACCCCGAAGAATTAGAAAAATGAATCGAACAAGGAATTTAACTGAACACGAGGTAGTGCGAGCCTCAGTTTTATTGGACGAGGGATATTGTCAGAGTTATGTTGCGAATTTGTTAGGTAAACATCGTTCTACAATAAGTCGTATGGTAAGACGCTTGAATGAAGTAGGAACTTATTCTAGAAGGCTAGGGCAAGGGCGAAAACGATGCACTAGCGATCTAGATGAAGGTTTTATAAGATAATATGCTTTAAGAAACAGGACTGTCACTAGTTCTATAATAAAAAACGAACTCGAAGCTGTTCGCAATGTCACAATTTCTTCTAAAACAGTCAGAAGACGGTTAAATAAAGCTGGATTAAAGAGTAGGAGACCAGCCACTGCGCCCTTGCTTACTAGAGAGAACAGAGTTACCAGGTTACGTTTTGCTCGAAATCACAAAAACTGGTCTGTGAATGATTGGAAACAAGTTTTCTTCACAGATGAAACTAGGGTTAGTCTAAAACATCCAGATGGTAGTAAGTGAGTATAGCGAAGACTAGGAGAGAGGTTTGCTCCTTGCAATATCTCTGCAAGGATTCCATTCGGCGGTGGCTCTGTTATATTCTGGGGTGGCATCTGCTTTGATGCTCGCACAGAGTTAGTTCCTGTCCGTACGAGATCCATGAATGCTGACTACTATCTTGAGAATATTGTAATAGAACATGTGATGCCTTTCGGTCATTTTGTGGGGCCCAATTTCCTGTTTATGCAAGACAACGCTCGACCTCACGTGGCTAGGGAGGTACTCGATTACCTTAATCAAGTTCATATACCGATTATGCAATGGCCACCAAAAAGCCCGGATCTGAATCTGATAGAACATGTATGGGATCACCTTAAGAAAAATATGAAACGTCATATACCTGCACCTAGAAACCTGAGGGAACTTGAAAATACAGTTATCACAGAATGGGAGCAAATTCCTCAAGATTTTATCCAAAATTTAATTAGAAGCATGCCTAAGCATATAAACGCTGTCATCCGAAGTAGAGGAGGCAACACACGCTACTAGTGTTCCAGTTACACCATTAATTTTGCTACTAGTGTCCCAGTTTATTTTTTTTTTCATTATTACATAATTTCAACGATTTTGTTATTAGGTCTTAAGAATAATTTTAATTTGAATCTTATAGAGAAATTTGGTAGCTAATTCACTTTTAAAGTATCCGAATAAGTTTTTTCTAACTCTTAGTGTAACCAATGTTCAAAAAAAATTATTAAAATTAATTCATTATAGAGATTTATATGATTTAATATATTGTTGCGTTAATTTTGTCCAGGAGTGTGTATGTATGTATATATATGTATATATATATATATATATATATATATATATATATATATATATATATATATATATATATATATATATATATACATACATATTTATATATATATATATATATATATATATATATATATATATATATATATATATATACTTACATGAAATTTTAACTAGGTAAATGAAACAGTATACAAATAGTATTTTTTTATTTTATTCAGTGGGAAAACACAACAAAATTGAAGATTATTCTTAGTAACTACTTATATTAGTTAGTGTGAGCATTGCGTCTGAGTATCTTTCGCTAGATTAGCAAACTCAGGTTTGTAGTTGGAAATTGCCAACCTTAAAGAATCCAATGTATGAGCGTCTGTCAAGCGAGAACGACGTTTATTTTTTGTTTATTTTAAGTACAATAACCGGTCAAGTACAAGTTGCACAATTAGTGTTCCGTACGTTGATTGCTTTTAAAATAAAAAATGTTATAACCGAAGTATAAAATGATCAGTGACATCACAAAACACACCCCAAATGAGTTTTCAACAAAGTTTATTTCCAATCTTTACTGAAAATTGATGACCTTGAAATTTCTGTTTTTTTTTTTATATACCAGATAAATTATTACAGGTAATGCACTCGTGATAATTTTCGTTCAATCTACACCCCGTGGAGAATATTCCAGAATTTTTTCAAGATAAGGCGGGTGGACAGCGATTTTTTAAAAATAATACAAAGAAAATTGCGCGCAAATATTACATTATATACATATTTTTTACTCGTGTTTTCACAACCTTTCATTTGACATCACACTCGATTACCTAGTAAAAACATTTTTTTTTCACTTCCGATTTCACCCTCCAAAACTAACCCCTTAAGTCAAAATTTAACTTTCAAAACTACATGGCTCTGATGAGGCCATCAATTCCTATATTATTACCAAATTTCAACTTTCTATGACAAATAGTTTCGGAGTAAATCGGGTGTGACCGACGGACAGACGGACAGATAGACACCGAAGTGATCTTATAAGTGTTCCGTACGGAACACTAAAAAATGCTGATTTACATAAATATGTTGAACCAAAACACGAATGCAGTTGTTCAACACATTTTTTCAAATTTGGATATTTCTCGTTGGAAATCAATGCCCAGATAACTGAACCAGAGGCTGACCTTGCTTTCAGAAATATATCGCAGCGCAGCGTAATAATTTCATTTTCAGATGTTAAGTGGTCCATTTGAAACTTATCTGCAAATTTTTTAGCCATTTCATAGGAGTCATTATGATTAATGGAATTATTGAATGAATAACTGATAAATTCCACCATCTTCTCAATTTGTTTTTAAATCACTAAACTGAATTTCGAAGTTTGATACCACTGCCTTAATTTCTGCCGTGTACTTGTCAGGAATAAAATCGTAAGTAGGATGGTTTTCCATATGATCTTTGATGTTTACAAATCGTTGAAACTTTTTCTATTCGATATCAACTATCGTAGACGCTGTTTGTCTTTTGAATGCTGCAACAGAACTCATCATTTCTGCTACTGTTTTATCCTTGCCTTGTAGTTCCAGATTTAATGTGCTCATTTTTAGTGTTCCGTACGGAACACTTATAAGATCACTTTGGTGTTTGTCTGTCTGTCCGTCCGTCCGTCTATTGAAATTTGGTAATAATACAGGAATTGATGGCCTCATAGTAGTTTTGAAAGTCAAATTTTGACTTAAGGGGTTAGTATGGGGGGTGAAATCGGAAGTGAAAAAAAAAATTTTTTAGTAGGTCATCGAGTGTGGTGTCAAATGAAAGCTTGTGAAAACACGAGTAAAAAAATATATATAATGTAATACTTGCGCGTACTTTTCTTTGTATTATTTTTAAAAAATCGCGAAAAATCGCAGTCCTTATCTCGAAAAGTACTGATCATATTCTCCAGGGGGTGTAGATTGAACGAAAATTATCACGAGTGCATTACCTTTAATAATTTATCTGGTACATAAAAAACCAAAAATTTCAAGGTCAGTAAAGATTAGAAACAAACTTTGTTGAAAACTCATTTGGGGTGTGTGTAACCTGATCATTTTATACCACCGTAACAACATTTTTTATTTTAAAATCAATCAACGTACGGAACAATAATTGTGCAAGTTCAACTTGCACTTGACCGGTTATTTCGGTAAAATCTGCTATGCTAAATCACATTGCCAGTCTAAATCATGCAGTTGCTGATAGTCATCACCCCTTTCTTCAAGAAATTTTATTATTTCGTCCAATGGATCTCTAAATCTTTAATAAATATGTATTTCTCTTTGCCTTTCCACAATCGATTGGACTAATAGCCGCGATCGACCAGTTAGCCACCCCTGATATACTCATATAATAGTTAATATTTTTCTTGGGTTTTGGTTGTCATATGTATATATATATATATATATATATATATATATATATATATATATATATATATATATATATATATATATATATATATATGTATATATAAATATATATATATAAATATATATATATATATATATATATATATATATATATATATATATATATATATATATATATATATATATATATATATATATATATTATATATATATATATATATATATATATATATATATAAATATATATATATATATATATATATATATATATATATATATATATATATATATAAATATATATATATATATATATAAATATATATATATATATATATATATATATATATATATATATATATACATATTTTTTATATATATATACATATTTTTATATATATATACATATTTTTATATATATATATATATATATATATATATATATATATATATATATATAATATATATATATGTATATATATACATATTTATATATATGTATATACATATTTATATATATATTATATATATATATATATATATATATATATATATATATATATATATATATTTATATATATATATATATATATATATATATATATATTATATATTATATATATATATATATATATATATATATATATATATATATATATATACATATTTATATATATATATATATACATATTTATATATATATATATATATATATATATACATATTTATATATATATATATATATATATATATATATATATATATATATATATATATATGGCCAAATTATTAGACGCACTGTATTTTTTTAGTAATTTTATGTTTCTTAAGAGTTTTTATGCAATAATGGTATATTTAAACTACAATATTATTGATTTTTATTTAAAAGAATTGTTGTAGACTACATATTTGTATTTATTTTTAAGATATGACAATACTGTGTTGACAAAGTGATACATGAACGTAAATAAGTACAAACCTGTATCAGTCGCGATCGGAATCGAGTCAGGTACGGACGTGTTTCTATGGCCTTATGGACTGTGATTGTTTGTTTAACAGTTTTATACTACTCAGTTATTAGTTTATTTTGTATGCAGTGTTTTAAAAAAGTAATTGGACTATTTTCATTATGGGTAGAAAAGGCGATCTTTCACCACGTAAAAAAGCTAAAGTGAAGGCCCTTGTGATTGCGAAAACATTTACAAACCGAGAAATATCACGAAGATTGGAGGTTTCTGAAGCCAGTGTACGACGCATAAAAAAGAAAATTGAGTCAGGGAAGGAATTAAGCCCGAAAAGAAAAGAAAAGATGCGGTAGAAAACCAATTTTCACTCCACGGTCAGAGAGATGTTTGAAGAAAATTTGTGTAGAAAACAGATTTGCTATCACAAAGGTAATAAAATCACAACTCCAGGATGCTAGCGTAAATGCTTCTGAGCGCACTGTTCGAAGAAAATTGAAAGAATTAGATTTTAAGGCCCGTCGCCCCGCCAGGAAGCCCAAGTTAACAGCTGCAATGAAAGCAAAGCGCCTGAAGTGGGCCAAACAATGGCAAGACAAAGATGTGGACTTCTGGAGATCGGTAAGATACAGCAATTTAATCAATAATTGATACATTATTATCATTTTCAGTTAAATAAAGCAAATAAACATGGAAGTTTATATATTTTTCCTATTTTTGACAGGTGTGCTTCAGTGACGAAAGCACATTCGAAATTTTGCAGAATAAAGCTCAGTATGTGCGTCGTCGTCATGGAGAAAAGTTTCATCCTGATTGTGTCGTCCCGACGGTTAAACATCCCACCAAAGTGATGATTTGGTCAGTCATCAGCGGCAAGGGCACTGGACGTCTGTACGTCGTCAAAGGAATAATGAGGCAAGATCAGTACAAAGAAGTATTACAAAATCGGTTGATTCCGCAGCTCAGAGAATGGTTTCCAAATGGGGAACCATTCACTTTCATGCAAGATGGAGCTCCCTGCCACACTGCTCGGTCTGTTAAAGCTTTTTTGGCAGAAAAAAAATATCCCTCTGTTGGATTGGCCCTGATATGAACCCCATTGAAAATGTGTGGGAGCTGATGAAAAGAGAAGTGGCTAAAGATGTGATTACCAACAAAACCCAGCTCCTAGAAAAGATTATTCATGTGTGGAATCATCATCCTCAAATGCAGGACACAGTACAATCTTGCATTGATAGCATGCCGCGCAGAATTAAAGCTTTGATAGCGGCTAAAGGTGGCTCAACTAAATATTGACTTTTACTAACATTAATTTCACTTTTCTTTAAAACTTAATAAACTTATGCTTTTCTAAATTAATGCTGTTTTATTTATGTCAAATAAATAGGTAATTGATTGGATAATATAAAAATAAAAAACAAATCAATTTAAAATAATAAAACGGTACAATATCACTCGGTAATTAATATTTTTACATGAAATCTTGCAGTGCGTCTAATAATTTGGCCAGGGACTGTATATATATATATATATATATATATATATATATATATATATATATATATATATATATATATATATATATATATATATACATATTTTATATATATATATATATATATATATATATATATATATATATATATATATATATATATATATATATACAGGTTTTCTTATTGATTCTTGGTAAAGTAGATGTAATTAAAAGCGTTTTGTTTCCTGGTTCTTTTGGTTGGCATGGGTGCGCTTGAATGTTTTTTGGATATTCATAAATGGGAAATATATTTTTTCTTATTACAATGTAGTGGTCCAAGCGGCAGTTAGTCCCTCTTTTTACTGTAGTATCCTGGATCTTCAGAGTTGTATCTTGTTTTGTAATGACATAATCTATTACTGATTTAATGCTGGCCTCTCCCATGCATACACAGCTATCTTTTTATGTTTGTAGAATGAGTTACATATTCTTAATTTATTCTGTTTACATAGTTCAATTAAACCCTCTCCGCTATCATTGGTTGTATCTTCTCCATATAGAGCCAACTACTTCGTCGTTAACTCTATTTCCAATTCTAGCATTTAGGTCTCCTGCTATTATTAGATGTTGTCTCTTTTGGGTTATTTGTATTTATTTTTCTAGGTCATCATAAAAGGCTATTTTAATTTGGTCAGGTGCGTCATCTGTAGGAGCGTATAGTGCTATTATTATGGTCTCCCTTCCGAGTAGCAACAATTTTATTTTCAGACATCTTTCAGTTACATATTGTATGTTGTTTATACATTTATAATATTTCGTTTTTATTAGTATTGCTACTCCTGGTTTGGTCCTTTCGTTCTTATTTACTCCAGCCCATATTAGTGTGTAGTGGCCGAATTGTTGTTGTTCGTGGCCTTTCTTCTTTGTCTCCGATAGAATAATTATGTCCGCTTTAATTTGGTTTAAACTCTTTATTATTTCTGAGGTTTTGTTTGCGAGTCCTTGTACATTCCAAGTTCCGATAATAATCAATGTCCTTTTTCTTTGCTTTTGTCGTTGCAGTTGTTTTTTCCGTCCGTTTCCGAGGCTTTTCGTTTGGGGGTTTAGCGGTTTTAGGTTTTCAATCCGGGCTTGGGACCGGCATTGGCGAAGAGATATTATTGTCAAAATATCTGCTGAAAAACCATAAATCCCTAGAGTTGATTTTTCTATTAGTTATAGAGAACCACCATTTATTATTGTTTTCCCTCCATTATTCTTGATTCAAAAATTTACCGGTTTAAATATCTTAGACGACTTTCGTAACACCCTGAATCTACAAATCTGTTCGTTTTTAACGTGAAAACGACTGATTCACTTTCCATGCGGTTTTCACTTGTACGTAAATTATTCCTCAGGGTTTGAGTGCATTGTTCCATTCAAAAAAATCGTTTTTTGCGTCTTAAATAAATAACCGCTCAAGTGCAAGTTGAACTTGCGCAATTAGTGTTCCGTACGTTGGTTACTTTTAAAATAAAAATTTTGTTACGAAGGCATAAAATGATCAATGACTTTACAAAATACACCTCAAATGAATTTTCAACAAAGTTTGTTTCGGATCTTTGGTGAAAACTGACGACCTTGAATTTTTTTTTTTATATATATATATCAGATAAATTATTAAAAGTAATGCAATCGTGGTAATTTTCGTTCAATCTACACCCCGTGGAGAATATTCCAAAATTTTTTCAAAATATTTTGATCAGTACTTTTCGAGAGAAGCGATTTTTTCGCGATTTTTTAAAAATAATACAAAGAAAAGTATATGCAAGTATTAAATTATATATATTTTTGAACTCGTGTTTTTACAACCTTTCACTTGACATTCCACTCGATGACCTTGTAAAAAAATTTTTTTCACTTCCTATTTCATCCCCCAACCTGAACTAACCGCTTAAGTCAAAATTTAACTTTCAAAATTACACGGCTCTGATGAGGTCATTAATTCCTAATAATTTCTATGTCAAATAGTTTCGGAGAAAATCTGGTGTGACGGACGGCCTGACGGACGAACACCGAAGTGATCTTATAAGAATTCCATACGGAACACTAAAAACGAAACTACGGCTGATTTCAATCAGGTATTTTTGAAAACAGTTCAGCCCCCGAGGTCTTTCTTCACTTGTTTGAATAAAAAGAAGTCGCAGGGCGCTAAATTGGTACCATAGGGTGGATGTTATAAATGAATAAATCTACAGGTTTCTGGAATAGCTTGAACTGTGTGAGTATGGTGGAAACTGCACTTTCAAAGACACTTTAAAATACAAGTTCACACCACACAGAGACTAAGTTTAGGCCCAACCGCAAGCTAAATGCATGGACTGCTACCTCGACAATTTCAATCGCAAATGGATCTGATAATAAGTGTTGACGAACTTCTCACCGTAGAAAAGGCTACCATCGACTCTAACTGAGAAGAACGACAACAGGTCCATTCCTCACTGTTTCATCAAACAAATTTAGACCCTCATGTATGTTTATATTAATTAAATAATGATGTAGTATCAAAAGTGAAGCAACTGCGTTAAATATATAGACAGCTTATCACGTAGGCTGAAAAGTGTTTGGTTTAGCAACACATTTTTTTGCAAAATAGTTTCGTTCAAGAGCGATACAATTAGTCCAACGCTTTTTCTAACATTTCTATACCTTCTTGTAGAAGGATGTGTCTTTGCCTTCAAAATAGGCCTCAGTTTCGGCGATAACTTCTTCATTGGAGCCAAATCTCTTTCCGTGAGAATTTTTTTTGCGATCTGCGAATAGATAATAATCGCTAGGGAGCAAATCTGGAGAATACGGTGGATGAGGAAGTAACTCGAACTTCAATTCATGCAATTTTACCATCGTAATTATTGACTTGTGACACGGTGGATTGTCTTGATTAAGGAGAACTTTTTTCTTGTTCGTTTGGGGCCGTTTCTTTGCGATTTCTGCCTTCAAACGCACCAATAACTTTATATAATATTCGCTATTGATGGTTTTTCCCTTCTCAGCATAGTCGATGAAAATTATTCCATGCGCTTCCAAAATACAGAGGCCAAAACCTTCCCAGACAACTGTTGTGTCTTTGGTCGCTTCGGGCGGCTTTCACGTGCTGGTGTCCACTCAGCTGACTACCGATTTGATTCCGGTGTATATTGGTGGATCCATGTTTAATTCATTATCATATATCGCATGAAAAAATCATTTTTACTGCACTTTAACAGGTCCAAACAGCGCTCAGAATCATCAACACGTTGTTGTTTTTGGTCCACTGTGAGCAAACGCGGTACTCATTTCGAACAGAACTTTCTCATGACCAAATGTTCTTTTGATATTTTTAGGGTGTCAGCTTATCTCACGCAATTTCACTTAACGATCATCGAAAACAATTCTGTGGATTTTTTTGATGTTTTCCAGTGTAACCACCTCATTTGGGTGTCCAGAACGTTCAGCATCAATTGTGTCTGTACGAATGCGTTTAAATTCAGCATGCCAGTAAATGATGAGTGATTTTCCAGGGGCAGAATCCCCGTAACACTTATCAAGTCATTGCTTTGTTTGAACGATATTTTCCTCCATCAAAAAACAGTATTTAATCAATACACGAAATTCGATTTTTTCTATTGTTTTGAAATTATCAAAAGTAGCTCACTAAAACCACTGTAACTTGTAAAGTAATCGTCGAAATGTTACGAAATTTTGACACGTATCGTTTGAAGGTTGGTACTTCCTAAAAATCATATGGATTTTTTGAAAAGGGTGACATCTATGTGTCAGATCAAAAACTTTTCAGCCTACATGTTAAAGCATTAGTTCAAAACAGTTCACATTAATTGAAAAGATTTAGGTATAGAAAATAAATGAAATACCTGTCGCTCATATGGTCTATGTCAGCTGGATGATTGACGCTGTCTGATCCAGTCTGGGTCCAGTATGTCCAAAGCTAAACAAAAAAATACTCTTGCTTAAAAAAAAAAAAGGAAAAAAGATTAAAGTAAAGGCATAGTCGCACAACAAATTTATGTCGCAACAGAAAAAGGGCACCATAAATATGACCTCCCATAAATAATTTATATAAGGGAAATCATAGAGGGTCGCTGAAGTCTGATAGTTGGTGGGTTTTAGTGGCAGGGAGGTATTAGATACG
>CM032452.1:31661694-31696694 GCA_019049505.1 Pachyrhynchus sulphureomaculatus
CCCCAAATTTAAACTACTTTTAAAAAATTTTGATTGGTCAATTATACTGGAAAAAAAATAATTCCGAATTAGCAACAAAAATTTCTTGCAGACTTACCAATAATTATTAACAAGCGCCATGGAAACTTACACTATTAATCACAAAAAAACACAAAAAAATTAAAGAATGGATTAGCAACGGAATTATCACATCAATTAAAACTAGAGATAAAATGAAAAAAAAAAATTAAGTAAAAATTTTAACGCCCAATTATAAAAAGAATACAAAGAATACAGTAACACTTTAAACAAACTTATACATAAACAAAAGAATCAATATTATAAAAATCAAATTGAAAATAATAAGAATGACATGAAAAAAACTCTATAAAATAATTAAAGATGCAACTTATGAAAATAATAACAACAATACTTTCCATAATATAAAAAATATGGGATGACCAAATTTCAGTAGTTCACTTGAGGCAGCGAATTTCTGTAATGACTATTACATAAATATTGGAATGGATATGGAAAAGACGATTCCACCACCACAAGTAGAACATCATGCCTATAATAAATTCTATTTATTTAAATCTCATAAGGAAAAATGAATTAATCAATCATATTTCATCTTTAAAAAACAATAGTTCACCGGGCTACGATGGTATACAAGCTAATATTATAAAACAAACACATTTAGAAATTATTAACCCTCTTTTACACATATTAAATTTAATCATAGCAACTAGGAAAATACCATCTGAATTTAAAATCTTAATAATAACACCCATTCACAAAACAGGATCTAAAACCTCCATAAATAATTACCGACCAGTGATCCTAATCAGTAATTTTGCAAAACTTTTTGAAAAATGTATATATATTCAGGCTAATTAACTTTTTAAAAATGAATAGTATTTTACAACAAACCAATTTGGATTCATCGAAGGCTTCTCTACTGTAGATGCCATGCATAGAATAATAACTGAAATTGTTAATAATTTAAATTCAAATAAAAAATGTTTAGCCGTATTTTTAGACCTTGTTAAGGCATTCGATTACGGTGCCTCATAATGAGCTTCTTAAGGTACTGGAAAGGTATGGAATAAGGGGAGTAGCTGGGCAACTGTTCAGAGATTACTTGTAGGAGCGTATACAAATGGTCAAGCTAAATAACATTTTGAGTGACAAACAGAAAATAAAGAATGGTATTCCACAAGGAACAGTCTTAGGACCAGTTCTTTTTATAATATATATCAACTCCTTGTTAAAATTGTGTATTGATGGTTTGACCATATCTTATGCAGATGATACAGCTCTGATTGTTTCTGGAGATCACTGGGAAAGTGTAAAACATCAAACAGTTAATAGTTTAAGAAAAATTATAAACTGACATTAAATTTAGCAAAAAACAAATTACATAGCTTTCTCACTTACTAGTGCAAACAGACCACAATACAGTACTATTGTTGTTGATAATCATTCTATTAAAGGAACTTCATCTACAAGATATCTTGGAATTGTAATTGATAGATTCCTTAAGTGGCAACCTCATATTGATTATGCATCCAACAAAATTCGTAAACTTATTCATAAATTTTATTTATTAAGAGAATTCTTAAATAAAAAAACAACACTTATTAAAATTTATAAAACATTTGTGGAATCAATCATAAGATATGGAATATTGGTGTGGGGTGGGACTTATGAGAGCAACCTGTATAGATTGAATATAATACAAAAATATGTACTCAAAATTATTTATAAAATAAATAGATTATACCCTTCACATCTGCTTTTTAATAAAGACATTGTTAATATTAGATCAATTTATATTTTTACGGTATGTTCTTATATACATACTCGACCTGACTTAAAACCTTTTGTTGACCATACTTATGAAACAAGAAACCCGGCACAGCAGGCAAATTAAACTGCCAGCAAGTACTAATAATCTTAACCGAAGATATATAAATTATTTTGGTCCTAAACTTCACAATTTGCTACCAACCGAAATAAGGAATTATACTAAGATAAAATGTTTTAAATTATTACGTAAAAAAAGTAATTTTTGAAAATTATCATCAATTTGAGAGATATTTTAGTTGATTGTATATTTTGATGGCAGATTTTGTTTTGCATGTAATTTTGTAAATTTGAGATAAACTGTTATTTTTGCTTTTCTTCTCTTCTACTTATGAATGTAACCAATCAGTGTATTAATAACTAATAAAACATTTCCAAATAATATTGCACATACAGATGTTTCACATCTAGGTGCTTAAAATAAAAGTAGCATGATACATAGGATATAGGAGAAATAATATATTTCATTTATTTATATCGTAAGAATAATAGAAAATAAAACAATTTCTGGAGGAAGTTTCTTCCCTGAAATAAAAATAAATAAAAAAAAAAATAATAAAAATAAAAATATACATGCATATATATATATATATATTTAATATATATATATATATATATATATGGGTCATTCCATACGAAAACGCAAATGGCTGCCGTCAACTGATTAAATGATTTCGTAAAGTATAAGGGCTCAAATTTTAGATTTTTTATGTAGAATCGAATGCCGTGTGGTACTTTTTGAAATTCTCAATTCCTTAACAATGACAGTGTCAAATACAAGTAAAGCTCGAAAAATTTTTCAAATATTTTTCAATTTTAAGACCATATTAAATGAAAATATACTTCTAAATATATAAGTAGGGATTTTTGAGGTTGCTGAATACTATTCTGATACAAAAAAAAATTTAAGTAATTGACAACTGTCAATCGAGCTGTCATTTTACTTAAAATGCCATTTAATCGTTATTTCATCACACTAAAATACTATTCAAACATTGTCCCTTATATTTTCGAAGTTGCTGAGTACGATCCTGATACAAAAAAGTATTTTAGTAGTTGACAGCTGTCAAACGAGCTGTCAATTTACTCAAATTGACGTTTAAACATTATTTCATAACATTAAAACACTATTCAAACATTGGCCCTTATGTTTTCGAGGTTGCTGAATAAGATTCTGATACAAAAAACATATTTTAGCAGTTAACAGATGTCAAACGAGCTGTCAATTTACTCAAAATGCCATTTAATTATTATTTCATCAGATTAAAACATTATTTAAACATTGACCCTTATGTTTTCGAGGTCGCTAAATACGAATCTGATGTCAAAAAGATATTTCGATAGCTGCTAGCTGGGGCGTTTTACGTCGAAATAATAAATTTTTCTTGTGGGGTTTTTCAAATGCATACATGTTTTGCTGTGTTCAATCGTCAATTACAAATGCAATATCAGATTTTAAATGTTGTATATAAACACCAACCTGCCATTAAAAAAATTCGTAGACAGTCAAATTTTCCTGCTATAGGAAATAGTTTCTGGATAAGGCCAAGTTGTAGTAGGCACAACAACTAAAAATTAGTTTTTTTAATTTTAGTAATACCGTTATAGTCCAAAGAAACTTAATCAAATGTTATTTTTATTAAGTATACAGCTGGTTTTAGATAAAGACGACGCATACAAATGCAAATAAAACTGCCCAAAATTCTTTCTATAAAATATTACATATATTTGTATCTAAATCCTGAAGTTCTGTTTATACCGTATAAGCTTCTTGAAAGAGAGTTAGGTTATGTTGCAAAGCAAAAATATTTTTTTCTTTTAGTGATTTTTCTTCCACACATTAAAAATTGAACACACATGTTTTAAGTTTAAATTAGGCTGATAACACGGTATACAAAATAAAAAAAGTTCTCTCTCTTTTAAAATGGGTCATGTGTCTTCTTAAGTATTTTTTTATGCTGAATCTAAAAAAAATCATAAAAAAAGACACGTTACGTAGCAAAATGCTGCTTAAAATAAATATGTGCAACGGCTAAATTTAAAAATCGTTTTTAATTTTTATATTGAACAAAACTTTATGTTCAGTTTCAACACAAAAAATTCGCTTTTAACACTTACAAGGGTGCTATGTGGTTCGTAAAAAAATGCTTTGTTAAGTAAGAAAATGCAACAGCTAAACAAGAATCTTTTTTTCCAACAAAACTATCAATTCTAGTAGAATTTGAAATCAAAACCTGAGGAATAGTGTTGTGCTGAAAAAAATATCCGTTTAATATTTAGGAACAAAAGGTTGCAAAATACAGTCTAATATATATCCCTTGTCAGTTTTAGAAGTCAATTTTGTGGATAGATTGATTTAGTGAATATGGGGGAATGTGAGTGAGTGACTGAGCGAGCGACTGTGTGAGTGAACGAGTGAATGAGTGAGTGTAGAAGTGAGTGTAGAAGTGAGTGACTGATTAACTGATCGTGTGAATGAGTAAGTGAGCGCGTTAATATTAACAAAAATTAAAAACAATTTTTTAATTTAGCGCATCTTTATTTTAAACAGCATTTTGCTACGTAGCTTAGTCGAAGATGGCGTATGCGTGTTTTTTGTTAAACATGAACACTAAGACCTAATATTTTTTTTAGTTTTAAAGATGAATGTAGATTTAAAACATTTAAAGATGTCCAAAATAATAGTTTGTTCCATAATTTTAATGATTATACAGTTTTACATTATTTATTAAAATATATTTTTTTCAATTTTATAGTTTTCTGGCAAATTTAAGTGTGTTTTCTGAAAAAACCTCAGGGTGGATGTCTTTTTTTATGATTTTTTGGGAATCAGCATAAAAAAATACCTAATTTGGGATATGGGAGACACCTACCTCTTTTAAAACAGAGAATTTTTTTATTTTGTATACCTGTGTAATTTAAATTTTTTCAAAAATGAAAATAATTTTTTCACCAATGTCTAAATTGCGACCAAAAAGTTAAGAAAAAATTTTAATTTTAAAGGCTTAAGTATAGTTTTATCTAACTCAAAGTGGAAAGACTGTCTATGGATTTGCCAATAATAACCTGATAACTTACACAATTCTATTTGACGTGTACAGGATTTATTTTCCATTCATTTAAAACGAGGATCATTTGAAAATGACTATCAATCATACAGTTAAATGTGCTGAAATAATGATTTAATGTGATTTTTTTGTAATTTGGTTTGACAGCTACAAAATTGTCTAAATATTTTTTTGGCATCAGAATTGTATACAGCGACCTCGAAAACATAAGGGCCAATGTTTGAATAGTGTTTTAATGATTAAATAGCATTTTGAGTAAAATGACAGCTCGTTTGACAGCTGTCAACTACTAAAATATCGTTTTTGTATAAGAATCGTATTCAGCGATCTCGAAAACATAAGAGCCAATGTCTGAATAGTGGTTTAATGTGATGAAATAATGATTAAACGGCATTTTGAGTAAATTGACAGCTCATTTGAGAACTGTCAACTACTAAAATATTCTTTTTGTATCGAGATTGTGTTCAGCAACCTCGAAAACATAAGGGCCAATCTTTGAATAGAATTTTCATCGGATGAAATAATGATTAAATTGTATTTTGAGTAAATTGACAGCTTGTTTGACAGCTGCCAACTACTAAAATATTTTTTTTCAGCAGGATCAATATTCAGCGACCTCGAAAACATGAGGGCTAATATTTGAAGTGTTTCAGTGTGATGAAATAATGATTAAATAGCATTTTGAGTAATTTGACAGCTCGTTTGACAGCTGTCAATTACTTAAATATTTCTTTCTACCCCTACTTATGTATTTAGAAGTATTTTTTCATTTAATATGGGTCTTAAAATTATAAAATATTTGAAAAATTTTTCGACCTTCACTTGTATTTGACACTGTCACTCTCAGAGAATTGAGAATTTCAAAAAGTACCACACGGCATTCGATTCTACATAAAATAAGCAAAAATTTGAGCCCTTATACTATCCGAAATCATTTAACCAGTTCTGACGGCAGCCATTTGCGTTTTCGTATGGAATGACCCATATATATGTATATATATATATATATATATATATATATATATATATATATATATATATATATATATATATATATATATATGATTTACTGCAAAAATTATTTCATTAACAAGTACCCAAAATATCGTTATCTTTTTGTTTTATTGTTACCACCGAATTTTTTCAGAAGAAATGTTGTGGTTCTAAAAAGGAAACGATTTTTTGTAAGTATTATGAATGCTTTTTTAATTTAGACTTATAGTCCGTCTTCTTAGATAAGGGGACAGCTTGAGTATTGGGTAGAACATCACCTTGAGCGATAATTACTCCAAAAAGCAGTTTATTTATTTTCTCGTCGTTTCTGAGGGCCAGCTGGAGATATCTCGGGATGATACGAGTTTTCTTATTGCTTTTTGCGGCATTTTCGGCCAATTCCAATACTTCGTCAGCCAAATATTTTATAAGAGCACCGGGATATATTGGAGGTCCCGCTCCTGCTCTTTCAGCATCGGGCCATGGCTCGGTGGCGTAGTACTTTGCTACTGTGCAGAAGGTCGAGGGTTCAATCCTGCAGCTCAGTATGCTTATTTATTAATTTATTTAAGTATATTTGGCCTGGCTACGTACATAGGTAGTAGTTGTTTGCAGAAATGCAAATAACGTCCGTGACAGCACTACCGCGTTGTTTAAAAGGTGCCGTAAAATACAAAAATGTATGTTTCGGCACTTGGACAACGTTGACGGGTATTACGACATTCTCGCCGATATCCTTGGGATATGGACAAAGGGTAAAATCCCTACGGAGGCGGGGAGGTGAGCGATAAAAAAAATCGTTGCTCTTACGAAGCAATCTGTGAATACAGCCTACTGAGATTGTAGACCGCACGATACTGGATCGTGATTTAGCCTTTGCTTTAATTTTACCACCTTTATCACGACCAGACATTTTGAATTTCTGTTATTATTACTTTTAAAACTCTTAAGAACTGCACCCGCCACAACACGATTGAGAACAATAATAAATTTAACATTTCATTTATTGACAAAATTATAATTATACTATAATTAATATACAATGAATTTATTAAAGCATGATTGATAATTTAGCTCTTAAGATATTTACATGACAGGGACCTAACTAACTTAGCCTAGGTATCGGAGAACTTAAGATATTTCATGAACATAAAATTTAAACTTAATATTAACTTAAGCTAATCCGGAAGCAGATGGTCGCTGGATCTTTGCAGACGACGGCGGGACAGGGGACTAGCGTGTTGAGATGTGTGTGTGATGATCCTTGTCGAACTGGTGGTGGCTCTATCATTGGCGTACATGAAAAGAGAAGTTTGGTCCTATTTGGGTATGTCGGCAGTTTAGATGTTGAACAAATACATACTAAATCACTATTAAGACGCCAAAGGTAACATTTTATTTGTCAAAATTGACCTATTTTATGGCTCCCATCGTACTTTGATGAACAAGCTAACTTTCTGTTTCATATTTGAATTTTTTTACTTAAGAGTAATTTTAATTTGGCCCTCTCCAGTGTTTACAAAATGAAGAAAATCGTGCAAAATGTGTACGCTCAGTATCGCTAGACATATTTGATACATAAGTCGGCCAGTTACAAAACCTGATAAGTCATTGTGAAACAAATTTACTCACCTCATTGTACTAGATTCTTCCCATTGGTTTTAAATAAAACAATCACACATAATAAAATCAGTTTATTATTTAAACATGCATATATAACTTGTGTTCAAATATATTATTACAGTAAAAATTAAAAAAAATATACATAGATTCGAAATAAAAGAGAAAAAAATAAAAAGGCTAAAAAAATCAAAACGAAGCCTACACCTTAAAAATTAATACTACCTAAATAAATAATTAGGTACCTACATTTTAAAATCATAAGAACAGTACATTGGTTCCTGTTCCTCTTCATCTGTAAGTTCAAAGTTATCTTTCTCTCTATTTTGTTCATCAGGGTTGTCATGAAGACTGTTTTGTTGGTCAAAAACATCTTTATAAAAATACCAAGTTCTTGTTTTTTTGCCATTCCTTCCCAAACTGTAACTCTAACAGCTTTCTTACATCTTTAATTTTTGCCTGCAGTAGCAGTAGGGACTATTTCGTTTTTAACACTTTTCCTTTTTAGTGTTCCATTCGGAACACTTATAAGATGACTTCGGTGACTGTCTGTCTGTCTGTCACACTCGATTTTCTCCAAAACTATTTGTCATAGAAAGTTGAAATTTGGTAATAGTATAGGAATTGATGGCTTCATCAAAGCCGTGTGGTTTTGAAAGTTAAATTTTGACTTAAGGGGTTAGTTTTGGGGGGTGAAATCGGAAGTGAAAAAAATTTTTTTTACTAGGTCATCGAGTGTGGTGTCAAATGAAAGCTTGTGAAAACACGAGTAGAATATATATATATATATATATATATATATATATATATATATAATGTAGTACTTGGACTCACTTTTCTTTGTATTATTTTTAAAAAGTCGCAAATATTATCGCTGTCCCCCCACCTTATCTCGAAAAGTACTGATTAGAAAATTTTGAAAAACTCTGGAATGCTCTCCACGGGGTGTAGATTGAACGAAAATTATCACGAGTGCATTACCTTTAATAATTTATTTGGTATATAAAAAAAACCAAAAATGTCAAGGTTATCACTTTTCAGTAAAAAATTGGAAACAAACTTTGTTGAAAACTCCTTTGGGGTGTGTGTTTATTTTATACCACCGTAACAAAAATTTTTATTTAAAAAGCAATCAATGTACGGAACACTAATTGTGCAAGTTCAACTTGCGCTTGACCGGTTATTTTGTTTTAATTTGCCCATACGAAACAAAGTGTTCGTATGGAAGACTTATGAGATCACTTTGGTGTCCGTCTGTCACACCCGATTTACTCCGAAACTATTTAACATAGAAAGTTAAAATTTGCCCCAAATTGGAGCACAGAAGGAATTGATGTCCTATTTAGAACCGTGTCGTTTTTGAACTTGAAATCAGATGTGAAAAAAAAATTACCACGCCATTGAGTGGAGTGTCAAATGAAGGCTTGTGAAATGATATGATGTGATATTTGCGCACCACTTTTCTTTGCATTATTTAAAAAAAAAAAGCCAAAAATATCTGCCCTCCCACCTTATGTCGAAAAGTACCGATAAAAAATTTTGAAAAAAAATTCTGGAATAGTCTAAGTAGCGTAGATTGAGCGAAAATTATCTCGAGTTTCTCGTACAAAAAAAAATATGTGGCATGACAGAATGGTGAAGGTTTGAAAAGTTGGTAATTCAACCGGGACTAAGAGCTATGAAATATCAATACGTATTTGCAATCAGTAATATCATGATAACTGGTGACTAACGAATAGGGACTGAAGATAAAATAATTTTATTTTATTTCTTTATAATTAAACAAATATTTAAGTAGTAATTATTTGTTTTAAACTTTTAGCACTAGATTCTAAATTGAGCTAAATTCATTTATTGGCTATTAGGTAGCTAATTTTTATTTTAAAGGTAATCACAGTACGGAAGACTAATTGCGCAAGTTCATCTTGCACTTGACTGGTTATTTCATGATAGATTTTGGTATATAATTAAAATTGTAAAACGGTTCACCTTGAACAAGAATATTTTTTTATTTTTAGTTTTGGTTGTAATGATTTTTTTACATTTTTGGAACTGAAAATGTCAGCTACTTGGATTTTTAAGATGGATCTCAGCCATTTCCCTACAGTTGTAAGCCAAGCATTCCTCAGGCTCACCCAGGTTGATTATCGTGGAAATTATTTTTATTATATCAGTATAATCTGTAGGAATTTGAATTACACTGAATTTTCTAAATTCACGTTCTAGTATTCTGAAAACATGATCAGCAGGTAAAAAAAATGAATGGTCCACTATCGGGAACCACATTTCCACTTTTTCTACTTCAGGTGGAGCCTGCAGAATGAACCAATAGAGAACCATACAAATCATTGTTTTGTTCTGTTCTGGCACCAGCAGTCATTAGAAAATAATCTCAGTGTGTTTATACCAGCAAAATCAGTTTGCAAAAACCTTTGGTGAACTGCGGAGGCGATTTTGTTAGAACCTTTTGGATGCTGGTTCTCTAACGACAAGTAGCTGAATGTGTTATTCATTGTTTGCTCACTTTTTGAGTCTCCTTCGCAAATCGTGAACTGTTACAGGTGGAATAATATGCTGCCTGGTCTGGTACCGGGCACATACAGGTTCGTCCGCCTGCATTAATTAAAAATCAAATGTGAAGAAACTCTTTACCTGAAATAAATATATATATATATATATATATATATATATATATATATATATATATATATATATATATATATATATATATATATAGTTAGTTTTGTCCGATCTACCTGGTTTAAAATATACCTAAATAATAAAATACTAGTACATACGAAAAGTTTATTAGAACAAATATAATTGCATAATGTGAATTTAATATTACATATTGTAGCATAGAAATTTGATTATTATTAAGTTTTAGAATATTTTTTTGTATAAAATTTTCTCGTTTCTGTCTTACTGTTTAAACGTTTGAAACTATTTACACTCTGTATTTGTAAAAGCACCGAACTCAACGTCATTCCTGATGAACAATTCGGCTTTTAACCTAAACATGGCACGATTCATCACACTGCTAAATTGGCCCAGTTTATTTCCAGTAAGTTCAATCGTCGCTTCCGAGTTGGTGCTGTATTCCTTGATATTTCCAAGGCATTCGATAAAGTCTGGCATGAAGGTTTAATTCTTAAGCTTATCCGCTTTGGATATAATCCTGATCTTATCACGTTGGTGCAATCCTTCCTATCTGATAGGACTTTCCAAGTCCGTGTTGAACAGTCCCTGTCTGAGGTCAAGAGGATAAGGGCCGGTGTCCCTCAAGGTTCTGCCCAATCTCCACAGCTTTTCAATGTTTTCTCTTCTGATATCACTAGGGATCGTTCCACTAACCTTCAATTGTATGCTGATGATACGGCAATCACTGCCTCTGCTGCGAGGATTGATCATGTCACGGCCCGACTCCAACGTCATCTTGGGTGTCTCTCGGATTGGTTTGATCGATGGAGGATTAAGGTCAATCCAGCCAAGACCCAGGCTATAATTTTTAAAAAAGGTACTCGCACAGCCCCTCCTCAACTCTCCCTAAATGGAACTAGGCTCAGGTGGGCCAACAACATCGAATACCTGGGCCTTCTCTGCGACAAACGGTTCGTATGGAGGGACCAAGTCCCAATGGTCGTACGTAAGGTAAAGCAGCTTCTTGGGAAGCTGTATCCGCTCCTGAATCGTCGTAGTAAATTATCAACTAACAACAAGTTGTTAATTTACAAAAAGATAGTCAGGGCCGGATTTACGTACGCCTGACAGGCCTGGTGTCAAATGTCTAGATCCCACCGGGCCAAGCTCCAGTCTGTTCAAAATAAAGCTCTTCGTATTATTGCTGGTGCTCCCTGGCTCGTCCGCAACAATTAGTTGCACAGGGAGTTTGATATGCCGATGATTAAAGATTTCACTAGTGATTCTCAGCTTCGCTTCCTGGAGAAAGCATTAGCCCATTCTAACCCAGAGATTGCAAACACTTTCAGAGGCAACGTAAATGTCGACGTTCGATACTTACGACCAACAGACATTCTACCACCAGACTAATATTAGACACAACTGGACTACCCTTAACTTAGTTTTAGGTTAAGGCCGTAGGTTAGTTGAGCCACTCCTTCTGATTTAAGTGTAACAATATACACCACTCACAAAGTAACTCAACACCCCCAGCATTGGGGAATTAGATTAGGTTAGATTTAAGGTAGATTAAGTTAGGTTAGATCTAGCAATTAGAAAATTAGCCATTGAGTTAAAATTCACCAAAACAACCTAAACACATAACACAGAACAGTCATGTAAAAGGAGTAAAAGGTTTTCCCGGCTCACCAGGAGTTTTAGTGGGTATGCCAACCCTTTAGGTTGGAGAGCCCCACATATCTGGAGCACTTTGGGGCACCCCTATGGTGACGCAGACTGCTCCCGAATCCATAAGGCGGATTTCTCCTTGACAAAAAAAAAATCTGTATTTGTACGTATATTTCACATTGGTTGGGGAGCCACACCGGCCAACTTTAGATGAGTATGTATATGGTGCGATAATAATCGTATTCAACAGAAAACTCTGTGTGTTCCTCTTTGAACAAGGACCACAATTTTCTTCTACTTCGCTGGCTACTCAGATTTGGCCTAAAGGTACGAGGATGGATTGAAAAGTTCGCGGCCTCACCAAAAAATAATTATAATACAGTCGACACTGTTTATAGTGAAACTCTATATAGTGAACAACTCTTTATAGTGCTATTTTTTTCAAGACCTAGAATATTTTAATGAAATTTCATGTAAAAAGCCCTGCATATAGTGAATCTGTAAAATAGTAACACTCTATATAATAAAATTTTTACCGGAATTTTATATATAAATTTTTATGCATTTATTGAGATCTTGGCCATTTCGGGTTTCCCATTTTTATTTAACATTAGCACGAATTCGATTTTTATGACGCATTCTTTTGAAAAGGTTCTTAACGCGTTTATAACGCCTAATGGTTGGCAATAAACCAGGTAGATTTCTGTGAGAAACCCGGGGAAAAAAACCCATTTTATAGTCGAGGCCTAGTAATTCGCAAATTCAGGTTCAGTTTCTTTTTGTTTAAGAATCAAGTAAGATGTCCAAGCTAGTGTGTTTAAGTTTAGCTGAGAAAATTAAAGTTTTGGAGGAAGTTGATAAAGGCTGCAAAAAAATTGATGTTGCTGCAAAATTTGGTGTTTCTCCAAGTTGCGTCTCTCTGATAATAAAAAGTCGCGACAGTATCATCAAGAAACCTAGTGTTCCAAGCAGTCGAAAACGAGTACGGATGAGTACTTACGAGGATGTAAATGAAGCAGTTTTACGATGGTTTCAAGTGGCCCGTACGCATCAAAACGTACCAATATCGGGAAATTTAATAAAGCAAAAGGCTCTACAATTTGCTAAAGAATTTAACTGGGTTAATTTTCAAGCTAGTGAAGGGTGGTTGAGTGCCTGGAAGACTCGCAATTCAATTGTTTTCAAGAAGGTGTCTGGCGAGAGTGCAAGCGTTAGTCAGGAGGACTGTGAGATTTGGACTGAAACTGTTTTAAAAAGTGCATTGAAAAAGTACGAGCCAAAAAACGTTTTCAATTGCGATGAAACCTGTTTGTTTTTTAAATGTTTGCCAAATAAAACTTTTGCTTTTAAAAGTGATAAATGTTTTGGTGGTAAAACAAGTAAAGAAAGGGTGACACTTATGGTTGGAGCAAACATGGATGGCTCAGAAAAACTGAAATTACTGCTCATAGGTAAAAGTAAAAATCCCTGTTGTTTAAAAGGAGTTAAATCTCTGGAGTTAGATTACGCCAATAATAAAAAGACATGGATGACTTCTGATATTTTCGAAAGATGGATCAAAGAACTGGACACGAAAATGAAAAGCCAAAAGCGAAAGATTGTGATGTTTATAGACAATTGTCCTGCACATCCAGTTACTGTAAGTAAAAAATTAAGGAATATTGAATTGATCTTTTTTCCACTAAACATGATCTCCAAATTGCAACCTATGGACCAGGGTATTATAAAAAACATAAAACATCATTACCGAAACAGAATTGTTCACAAAATTGTTAATGCGATTGATAACAACCTTCCAGTTCAAAAATTGATTACCCTTAAAGAGTGTATAACCGAAGTCGCTAAAGTATGGAGAGAAAATGTTTCTCAGAAAACTATCAAAAACTGCTTTTCCAAAGCAGGTTTTACTGAAAAAATTGACGAATGGGAAGAAGAAGACAAAATGGATCTCGCTACCTAAAAAAGGCAATGGGGTTTTCTACAAAAAAACTGCTACCGTCGACGCAGATTTTTTACTTGAAGATTTCTTAGAAATCGACAATGATGTTGGCACGACAGATCTCCCAACTGACCAAGACATATTTAACGATATAAAAAGTATGGAAGATCATGAAGAAGAAACTGAAACCGGAGAATGTCCTGCTAAATTTAGTGAAAATGAAATAAGAAATGCATTTGACATTGTGCGAAATACTCTCAGGGGCCAGGAAAGTGTACCTGATCAAATCTTTATGCATTTGAATAAATGCGAGAATTTTGTTGAGCAACAATTATTTTTCAAAAGTAATGTTCAAAAGAAAATAACTGATTATTTTTCCTAGTACGTAGGTACGTAGTATGTACATATGTATTAACAGATTTTGTATTATTCTTTTTATTTCGTATGTAGTACATACACACATAAAGTCCGTACGTTATATCTTTACACGTCAGAGTTTTCAGGCAATATCCCAGCCGATTATTATATTTTTTGTCTCTTTTTACCAATACCTACGATTTATTGGTGAAAAGAGACAAATAATATAATAGTCGTCTGTTATATGGCCTGAAAACTATGACGCACGGGTAAAGAAATAACGTACGGACTTTATGTATGTATTTAGCCCTGTACATGCTATGTACTATTTAAACTTTCAAATGTTTAATAAAATCTTTTCTAATAATTCAATTTTGCAATTTTTTTTGTTGCTTGTACCTTATAAAACACATACATAGCAATATATACGGATTTTTTCTTTATATAGTGAAAAACTTTCTATAGTGAAATTTCGGTCAACATTTTGGTCTTGCACTAGAGTGTCGACTGTATATATATATATATATATATATATATATATAATATATATATATATATATATATATATATATATATATATATATATATATATATATATGAAGAGTACAGGGGAAAAATGATCAGGGTCACAGAAAGCATTTTTTAGAGAATAGTGAAAACAATGTTTACAGAGTCGAATTAAATATTTACGATTATTTAAATCTAAAAATATATATGAAAGCGTCAATACTAACTATTTTGCTGTGCCTAGTACATACCTGAAATATTTTCTATCAACCTTCACTGTTTTATAAACAAAAACGCAACGTCATGACAAAACAAAAAATGTAAAAAAGATCATAGTCCTGGACTCTGATCGTTTATTCGTTTTTTGTTTTGTTGTGACGTTAGCTTCAGCAAATCATTATTCAATAATTTTATTGATATTTATTATAAAAAAACATAGAAATTTATAAAGCTAAATAATTCGCAAAGGAAACGTTTTACAAATTTGAATCGTTGAAATAATTTCAATATTAATGAACACATGGCTATTCAAACTTGCGGTTTTTCATCTTTCTAGAGAGTTCCGCAAGTGGGATTAGATCGTCGGGATCATCTTCTGCAGCAGTTATCTCCAGATTGTAGATGGGAATAAACTCTTCAGGATCATCGCATTGGGTTTTAGCAGAGCTAACTAACTTCTCAAAGAATTTACGCGAATCACTTGAACAAAACTGCACCAAATGTTTGATATCGTTAAGTTTTGGAACACTTAAAGGTATCGGCCCGTTGTATGAATTATTTGGCAAATCTTGATGTCCGGTGGTTTTTATAAGGGTTTCTATTTTTCCTTAAGGCACTTTTTTGGAATGAACCGTTGTAAGAGTCTTTATGTTCCACTAAACTACAATGTTCTTGAGTTACCCGAAACACTTTCACTGGTCTTGAAGGGAACGGACAAGTCTTCTTGTAAAACGAACTAAGATATTCGTCCCATCTTTTAAACATCTCTTGTTTGCAATCTATTACAATAAATGGTGAAGGTTTGTTTCTGCTGTTACGTATGATGTTATTCCAGTCGTCAGGAGTTTCCGCTAAAGCTTTCTGATTAATTAATCCCATGTTACGGTCGCACTCAAGATAGGGATGTCCGCGGACTGGAAAATAAACTTCAATAGTTTTGAATCCTTTCAGACTTACAGTAAGATAATGTAAAAAACGAAAAAAAAATGGTGTAATTCTTGTTCTGACCAGCACATGAGTCACAAAAGATGATTAGATGTTGAACAGAACTGCTCAAAATTTCTGTTGCGAAATGATACAACATAGAACATACCTCTTCTGAACCTTTTTTGGCTACGGTTTCGTTGTAAGTATAGAAAAATGAACGCTGATCGGATAGAATATGTACGTTAAAACTGTAAAATGACAACTGCTTTCGGTAGTATACGTCGTTTGTGCTTATATTTGGCAATGGCAAGTTCTTTTGGAAGTCCATCGTTATAGCTTCTATGGTTTTATCTTTTTTAGCTTTCTTTCTGGCTTGCCTTTTCCGTTTATAAAAAGTGTCAGCCCTTAACTTATGTAACTTCATATTTAATTGCACATCATGAATTTCTTTTCTGATCTTGTTCACCGTTTCTTCTTTATTTGCAGGTACAACTAGATCCCCTTGTAGTTTTTGTTCATCTACCTTATATTTGTCACATGTGCTACATGTGTCACTTCGGGGATACCCGAATGAAATATTAAATTTTGTAGAAAATATTTCACGAAATTTTTCATACGACATCAAGTTTCTAGGATGCTTCGAAGAGTACATGCTATGTAACTTTTTGATGTTCAGGTCTTCGGGTAAATAAATTTTGCTGCTAGCTTTTAGGCTATAATGAGCTTTTCGGCCTTTTAATGATTTTAAAAAAGAAACGACACAATTTATTGTTTCGGGAGAAATTTTCGATGGCCGATTTGCATGTTTCCCACGTTGATCTGGTTTAAAGGTTCCTATATCAAGCAAAGATTTTTTTATGGATTGTATTCTACGATTTGTTACTCCATGCAATGATAGGAATGCCTTATAGCAAACTGGTATTTCAACAGCTTTTTGATTTCTAATTACACGGACACGATATGCATAGGAACTATCATTAAACCGAGCTTCGTTTTCTGCCTTCCTATTCTGTCTTCGCTGCACTGGGATTACGGAAATTAAACCACTTAGATAGCTATTCTGGTCATCAAAAGTATCATGCTTATTGAATCTGCTAATGAGTTGATTCCTCTCCTCCATCGAAATAATGTCAAAACAAGCAAAACGTGAACACTTACAGTTTTTGCCGGTAACATAACCTCTAACTTTCATCTTTCTGGATACGTCCCTAATGCGCCCAGTAACTGGGCGTTTCTTAGTCTTTGGAATGATATTATTTCCTGGATCACCACTGTCACTATCGCTACTGAACTCAATTTTAATTTACAGCAAATAGAGATGTGATATAAAACCTTGAACAACGATCAATGAATATTTTTTATACATTGTTTTACCTAGCCGTTTACGCACGTTTTGAAGCGATAGGAAGGACTCTAGTCGTTTTTGATTGGGACCGCTCGGATTACCTTGGACTGTGATCGTTCTTGCGTTGTATAGGGTTTTTATTTAATTTAAATACTGCGATCCTGTTCGTTTTTACCACAAACAAATATTTCGAGCGGAAAGGTTAGGGTAAGAAGTTAAAGATGGCGCTTTTACACAATTTTTGTCAGAAATGGACTCTGATCGTTTTTCCCCTGTACTCTTCATATATATATATATATATATATATATATATATATATATATATATATATATATATATATATATATATATATATATATATATATATATGTATATATATAGTTTCGTCCGATCTACCTGGTTTAAAATATACCTAAATAATAAAATACGAATACATACGAAAAGTTTATTAGAACAAATATAATTGCATAATGTGAATTTAATATTACATATTACAGCATAGAAATTTGATTATTATTAAGTTTTAGAATATTTTTTTGTATAAAATTTTCTCGTTTCTGTCTTACTGTTTAAACGTTTGAAACTATTTACACTGTGTATTTGTACGTATATTTCACATTGGTTGGGGAGCCACACCAGCCAACTTTAGATGAGTATGTATGTATTGAACTTTACTTTTAGTTATACCAAATATTGAACAGAGAGCTTTAAAACAAACTTGTACTTCTTGACAAACATCATTTCTGACGATTTTTAGAATATAGGAATAGTGACAGTCGTGTAGTTTGCTTTCTTTAATGTTTTCTTTTCTCGAGCGTCGTTGCTTTACAAGGTTCACTGTTATAGATGCTAAAAAGCTATTTTGTTCATCTACCGATTGCGACTGGTTAAAATGACGAAGCAACTGCTTTCTTTCCGTTTCACATACATTATTAAAGCACTTCAATCGTTTGCAAAGACAATCTTCTCCAGGTCCATGACTTTGTAACCAAATTTGTTTCTTCACATCTTTTATTCGTCCTATGCGTATTTTTTTTTCTCTCGGGCGATTTAATGTGAGTATTTTCATCACTGTCTAGCATTTTAGTAGAGTCTTCACATAAAATATCAATAAACAAACACATCACAATAACTTTAATACGGAGGTTATGAAATAGCGCGCAGCGCACTCGCCAACTGCCAAATTGACAACGACGATTTTTCACGTTTGCGTGCGGACATTCCTGTTTCTTGCGATGGACGAACAGATACAAATTAAACTATTGCAGCAGACTAAGACGTTTTTTACCCAATACTGATTATTGTATAAAATAAATACACCAAAATGCCAACAGATGACATTAAAAGGTCAGTTTCACAAAAAAGGTGACATTCATTGTTTTTCCCGTGGAGTCTTCAAATATAATTGCATATAATTAATATGGTTAAAAAGTATAACAAGTGAATTTAATATTACATATTGCAGCATAGAAATTTGATTATTATTAAGTTTTAGAATATTTTCTTGTATAAAATTTTCTCGTTTCTGTGTCTTACTGTTTAAACGTTTGAAACTATTTACACGCTGTATTTGTATGTATATTTAACATTGGTAATGTTTAATTGTTTCCAAAAATACAAATATATTATTTATTTATTTATTTATTTATTTATTTATTTACGGTTCATTAGAACCTAATTTAACTATCGGATAGGCATATTCTTACAATGTCGATATAATAGTTGTTTAAACTTATTTATGGTTTCACAATTTTTAATATTATTTAGTAGGTCATTAAAATGTTTAAGTCCTTTATAATAAAGATTTGCTCGATCATTTGTAATTCCCACTACTCGGAAGTCATTTCGTCCTCTGGTGTTGTAGTTGTGTATCTGATTGACGTATCTAATTTTCTCGGTCAAATATGTGGGACAATTTTCTATCTTTATATTATAGATGAATTTAATTGCGTAATAAAATAAGCTATGCTTTACACTCAGCCAATTTAATCGATCTAACATATCTTTTATGCGCGTATCTCTAGGCTTCCGCAATATAAATCTCATTGCCTCGTTTTGAAGTTTTTGCAGTAGTTCTATTTGTGTATCCTTAGTAAGAAATAATACCGAAGGACAATAAATAAAATGTGGCTCAATTATGCTTCTATATATTAATATTTTATGGTATTCACTTATGATGTGGCAAGTTCTATACATGAGATAAAGTTTTTGGTTTATTTTACTCACTAAATATTGAAAGTGTGCATCAAATTTAAGTTTACAATCTATCATTATACCCAAGTATTTAATTTCGTTTACTTTTTCTATTTCACGATTATTTATGTATAATTTATGATTATTATTATAGTTATTGTGTGATATTATCATATATTTAGTTTTATCTGTATTTAGTTTTAACATATTTATACACATCCACTTGTAAAGAATATTCATATCAGACTGCATTTTATTAATAGCCACATCTAAAGTAACATCACTAATTGCAATCAGTGCATCGTCTGCAAATAGTCTCACATCCCCGTATTTTAAACCGTCTTTAATGCCATTTATGTATATGAGAAACAGTACCGGCGCAAGGACAGAGCTTTGCGGTAGACCAATATTCACTGGTATCGCTGACGATGTCGTGTTTCCAATTTTTGTTTGTTGCTTTCTATTCGATAGATAATCTTCAAACCATTTTAATTCCATATCACGCACTCCAATTTTGTGTAGTTTCTTAAGCAATAATTTTCTGTCTATAATTTCAAATGCTCTTTTTAAATCTATGAAAGTTGATACAATGTATTTTTTATTCATCAAATCTTCACGCCATTCACTTATAACATAATTGCAGTTTCACATGAGTGTTTGCTTCTAAAACCCGATTGCTCTGGAATAATAATATTGTTATCATTCAAATATTGCAGTAACTGATTTTTTATCACTGTTTCAAGGATTTTTTCGTCACTTGGAAGCGTATTTATTGGCCGCATCTCTTCAGGTTTTATAGTATATTTTATTTTTTCAATTGGCACAATTTTGGAAATTTTCCATTCGTTAGGCACTTTTCCTTGCAGCATGCTATTATTGATGATATTGGCGTAAAAAAAAAGCCGTGTACGTTATAGAATTTTTAATTACACCTTCAGATAAAATATTCTTACCGCCAATTTTATTTTTAAATTTTTTAACTATTTCAATTATTTCATTACTATCTACTGTTTGAAATTTAAATTGGTGATTAATTATATTTGTATTTCCCATAGTATTCTGCACAACGTCTATACCATTTTTAATGTCAATGACACTCTGAACAAAGAATTTATTTCAAAGTTCAACAATTTCTTTTTCATTTTCAATTATTTTACCATTCATAACGATTCTGTTTATTGCACTGGTACTTTTTGATATACAAACTTCTTCTTTTAAAACTCTCCACATTTCTCTGCTGTTTCTTTGATTATTTTCAATTTTATTCTGTACATATTGCATTTTCTTCTGTTTAATCATATTTTTATATAATTTTTTCACTGTCTTGTAATCTTCCCAATCATTAGTTATTTTGGCTATTTAGTATTTTTCATACTTTATTCTATGTATTTCTGTCAGTTCCCACTCATACCATTTGTTCATCAACTTTATATTTACAGTTTTTTCTTCAGTTAGCGATAACATAATATCCTTCAATGCGTGGTCTATGAAAAACACCTTTCAAATCTATATCACCGTTTAACATATCACCGAAATTTATCATTCGTAACATTTCGATAATTTTATCACAGTCATAGTTTTCCCAGGAAACAATTTTTTCGTTAATCTCATTTTGTACTTTTTCACAGTTGGTATTTTGAATAATATTGTTTCATGATCTGATATTTGATCGTTTTTCTAGTTTAGTACTTGTTACGTTGTTTATATCTGTGTATAGATGATCTATTTTCGTACTCGAATTTTCACTCACTCTTGTGTCAAATGTTATAATTTGTTTCATTGCTGCAGAGCTAAATACATTTTCCAGTTCTTTGCCATGTATAGAGTTTCTATTTAAATCTATATTAAAATCACCAACCATAATGTTGTTTGAGTAAGTCATAAATTTATCTTCAATTATATTGTGCACATATTGTATAAACTCCATGTGATTGCTGTTTGGTGAATGATAAAGAACACCTAATTGTAATTAATTATTATTTTTAAGCCTGATAATAATGCACCAAAGATTTTCACTTATTGCTTCATTATATGCTGTTTTGTGCTCTAACTCATTATGTACATATATTATATCTCCTCATGTATGTCGACTGTGTGAATTACAAATTACACTCTTATATGGTGGGATATTGATTTCCCTGTCATTTATTTCTTTGGTAAACGAGTTTCGGAACAGAATACGACATTTGGTTTAGTTTTTTCTATTAGCACAAGAAGTTCGTTTTTTTTGGCTTGACTTTGATGACTAGGATTAAAACATTTATTTAAATGTGAGTGAAACGACTTACATGCATTTGTTGTTCTCTGGCTGGAAGCTGGTTTTGCGGCCCGTATATTAGGTGGAAATAGCGCATCGTCTTCTATATAATTTTCTACGAGGTAGTCTGCAAATTTTTCTAACTGTTGGTTACTAGGTCTCATTTCATTTAGCTCAAAAGGAAAGCATTCACCCACAATTTCGGGATTTATATTATAAAGAAAGATTAATTAGATAAAATATAACGATACACTATAATAACCGAATCTCTGTTTTTTGAGATAACATTAACCGGACAAATATTGAAATAATAGTTACCTAGGAAAAGAAGGCCAAAACAATACCCAATCCATTTCCCAAGTTCTGTTTTTTCCTTATAGTCTCTGGCTAATCCTAGCGCTTGAATTTTTCTCCACCAGGCTGAGATGAAAACGACAGCCTATAATTTGCACATTATTCACCTCTTTAACGGCCTTGTGGATTGATATTTCAAAATCTATCACGACTTCCGCAGGTTGAAACAGCAAGTTAAACTCTCTACATGTATTTAAAATATAGGTTAAACAATTTGCATATGAGTTTGTCGATTTGTCCTTTAATAGACGAAATACAACCGAAATATAATGTCCATTGCAGCATCCGTGAATTGTAAACAGTTGTAGAGAATGCTTAAGGGCATATTTTAATGTTTCGTCCATGAATATACGAGTACACGCGCACAAATGTTTCAGATTGGTTTCGCATGAAAATACTACTATATTTGACACAGAATTATCGAAGTCATCTTATCTAGAGCATGATGTAAATCATGCACAAGACTTGGTGTACGAAACTTTTTTTTCTCACATGTTCTTTTTAAAGAACGTAAATCTTTCACGGTTAATCACTCGATCTGATTGTCTTTCAAAACAGACTGAACAATTCTTTTCGGTTGAAGTCCAATATCTTCTGACGCTTCGCATTTTGCCGAAACTGCAACGAACTGTTTTTGTAAGTCAGATGCACTTAATTCGGCTTGACAATGTGTCAGGTACTTTGATATCACGTACTCTTCGCCAACAGTATATAAACTCTGCATCTCCACTTAACTTCACCACATAACAATTTATCCGCGAAATTAAATTTATAATTATTTACAATCAAGAAAACTTTGTTTAGACACACTTGTTTTGGAGGTTTATATCATCCATCATTCGATAAATTGAAGTGAAATGAAACAAACCTCAAGAAGTAATGAGTTATGGCTAAACCACCCCTATAAGCCTAAATATTTCATAATTATTTTTACTGCATGGGTTTTTTCAAATTACGGTCAAGATCATCCATCTGTTTACCTGCGTTACCCTCGGACGAAAGTGTATATTTGAAATTTGAGACGCCGCGCCGGACGAAAATGAATGTCTTAATTTACGCAAAAAGGGATTACGGACGAAACTGGTACCTTGGGTAAAATAAGGTTCTTTTCGCAGTCATAATTCAATGTTTTTTCCCCAGGGTTATTATTTCGCAGCTCTGTATAAACTACTTACTGCACTTCGGACTGTATGTGCTTTTAACTCAATTTTTAAGGCTTCCCTCTCCAATTTCCTTGATTCCATTTCGATTTTACTTTCAAAGGATGAGCAGGTTGAGCATTTGTCAACGTACGATGCACCGAAACCAATGTTAAAATGTTCGTTGAATATGGTGCGATAATAATCGTATTCAACAGAAAACTCTGTGTGTTCCTCTTTGAACAAGGACCACAATTTTCTTCTACTTCGCTCGCTACTCAGATATTGCCTAAAGGTACGAGGATGGATTGAAAAGTTCGCCGCCTCACCAAAAAATAATTATAATACAGTCGACACTGTTTATAGTGAAACTCTATATAGTGAAAAACAATTTATAGTGCAATTTTTTCAAGACCTAGAATATTTTAATGAAATTTCATGTAAAAAGCCCTGCATATAGTGAATCTGTAAAGTAGTAACACTCTATATAATAAAATTTTTACCGGAATTTTATGTATAAATTTTTATGCATTTATTGAGATCTTGGTCATTTCGGGTTTCTCATTTTTATCTAACATTAGCACGAATTCCATTTTTATGACGCATTCTCTTGAAAAGGTTCTTAACGCGTTTATAACGCAATTGTTGGCAATAAATCAGGTAGATTTCTGTGAGAAAACCCAGGGAATAACCCATTTTATAGTCGAGGCCTAGTAATCCGCAAATTCAGGTTCAGTTTCTTTTTGTTTAAGAATCAAATAAGATATCCAAGCGAGTGTGTTTAAGTTTAGCTGAGAAAATTAAAGTTTTGGAGGAAGTTGATAAAGGCTGCAAAAAAATTGATGTTGCTGCAAAATTTGGTGCTTCTCCAAGTTGCGTCTCTCTGATAATAAAAAGTCGCGCAGACTCGCAGTTCAATTGTTTTCAAGACGGCGTCTGGCGAGAGTGCAAGCGTTAGTCAGGAGGACTGTGACATTTGGACTGAAACTGTTTTAAAAAGTGCATTGAAAAAGTACGAGTCAAAAAACGTTTTCAATTGTGATGAAACCGGTTTGTTTTTTAAATGTTTGCCAAATAAATTTTTTGCTTTTAAAAGTGATAAATGTTTTGGTGTTAAAACAAGTAAAGAAAGGGTGACACTTATGGTTGGAGCAAACATGGATGGCTCAGAAAAACTGAAATTACTGCTCATAGGTAAAAGCAAAAGTCTCCGTTGTTTAAAAGGAGTTAGATCTCTGGAGTTAGATTACGCCAATAATAAAATGACTTCTGAGATTTTCGAAAGATGGATCAAAGAATTGGACACGAAAATGAAAAGCCAAAAGCGAAAGATTGTGATGTTTATAAACAATTGTCCTGCACATCCAGTTACTGTAAGTAAAAAATTAAGGAATATTGAATTGATCTTTTTTCCACCAAACATGACCTCCAAATTGCAACCTATGGACCAGGGTATTATAAAAAACATAAAACATCATTACCGAAACAGAATTGTTCACAAAATTGTTAATGCGATTGATAACAACCTTCCAGTCCAAAAATTGATTACCCTTAAAGAGTATATAACCGAAGTCGCTAAAGTATGGAGTGAAAATGTTTCTCACAAAACTATCAAAAACTGCTTTTATAAAGCAGGTTTTACTGAAAAAAATTGACGAATGGGAAGAAGAAGACGAAATGGATCCAGCTTAAAAAGGCAATGGGGTATTCTACAAAAAACTGCTACCGTCGACGCAGATTTTTTACTTGAAGATTTCTTAGAAATCGTCAATGATGTTGGAAGGACAGATCTCCCAACTGACCAAGACATAATTGACGATATAGAAAGTATAGGAGATCATGAAGAAGAAACTGAAACCGGGAAATGTCCTGCTAAATTTAGTGAAAATGAAATAAGAAATGCATTTGACATTGTGCGAACTACTCTCAGGGGCCAGGAAAGTGTACCTGATCAAATCTTTATGCATTTGAATAAATGCGAGAATTTTGTTGAGCAACAATTATTTTTCAAAAGTAATGTTCAAAAGAAAATAACTGATTATTTTTCCTAGTACGTATGTACGTAGTATGTACATATGTATTAACAGATTTTGTATTATTCTTTTTATTTTGTATGTAGTACATACATACATAAAGTCGGTACGTTATATCTTTACACGTGCGCCATAGTTTTCAGGAGATATCCCAGACGACTATTATATTTTTTGTCTCTTTTTACCAATACCTACGATTTATTGGTGAAAAGAGACAAATAATATAATAGTCGTCTGTTATATGGCCTGAAAACTATGACGCATGGGTAAATATATAACGTACGGACTTTATGTATGTATTTAGCCCTGTACATGCTATGTACTATTTAAACTTTCAAATGTTTAATAAAATCTTTTCTAATAATTCAATTTTGCAATTTTTTTTGTTGCTTGTACCTTATAAAATTCAAGTAAATGATTACCAATATAAAATACATACATACGGATTTTTTTTTATATACTTTCTATAGTGAAATTTCTAAATAAACTTTCTATAGTGAAATTTCGGTCAACATTTTGATCTTTCACTATATAGAGTGTCGACTGTATTTTTATTATAGTACCCTCAATAAGTTCATACTTTCTTTGGTTGTCACAGTGTAAAATTTTGTTGCTGTAGAATTTGTGGTTTTTACGTCAGAACGAGTTTAGTGAGACCAAGTGCAGCGTTTTTGGAAAAATGGAAAAAAATTGAACAACGTGCGGTCACCAAGTATCAAAGGAGATCCACGATGATGAAAACAACACTAGGGGAATCTGCTCCGTCATATACTACTGTGAAAAAATGGGTTGCAGAATTTAAACGTGGATGAGGAAACATCAAAGATGACCCTCGCTCCAGTAGGCCCAAGACGTCTACGACTGAAGAAAACATCGGCAAAGTGTGTGATCTCATATTGGAAGACCGTAGATTAACTATCAGGGAGACTAAAGACACTATAGGCATCCCGCATGAACGAACAGAAAATATCATTGCCGAGAACTCGGATTTTCCAAGGTTTCTGCTAGGTGGGTCCCCAGATTGCTTTCAGTTGAATAAAAACGAATTCGATTCAAAATTTCTCGCGACTGTTTGGGGATGTTTGAGGCTGATCCGCAAGATTTTCATAACAGGTTTGTGACAATGGACGAAACCTGGGTTCACTACTCTACTCCAGAGTCAAAACAACAATCCAAGCTGTGGAAAAAATCTGGTAAACCGACCTCAAAGAAAGCGAAGGCAATTCTGTGGGCTGGAAAAGTGATGGCGTCAGTTTTTTGAGATGCTAAAGGTATTATTATGGTGGATTACCTTTCGAAAGGCGAAATAATAAACTCGACTTATTATTGCACCCTCTTGGGTCGTTTACATCAAGACGTTAAAGAGAAACGCCCAAGATAACTGAGAATGAAAGTTGTGTTCCAACAGGACAACGCTTGCGTTCATACGTCTGTTGAGTCTGTGGCTCAAATTCGTAAGCTCAAATTCCTGATTATAATTTCAAATTGCCCCACCCGGCTTATTTTCCTGATATGGCACCTTCGGACTTTCATCCAAACCTAAAAAAACTATCTTGAAGACCTAGAGGAATTTCTTTTTGAAACAGGTATGGGAGCTTTGGAAAGTAGGTGGAGATAACGTCGAAAAAAAAAAAAAAATTTGGACGTATTTTATTTTGTTTTCTTGACTAGGCCGTGAACTGTTCAATCCATCCTCGTATTTTTGGATCTTGAAGAGTGCTGCTGAAGAGGTTTAAATTCTTTTATGTGCTCCATGACTGCTACTTTTTTTTCTTGCTAAAGTTCTGACCTTCTATCCCCTCCTCGAGTTTCCTTAGGTGTACAGTCATTTTTCAGGAAATGAGCACACATTCTGTTAACTCTGTCTCTTCCGATTTCTAAAACTCCTAAAAATGCTGATTTACATACGTTAAGGTTTGTTACTACTCCATTTCTTTGTTTTGAAAGGAAAAATCGTGCAGTGTGTGAACTATTGGTTTTGACTTGAATTTTCCGCATTGCAGTTTTTTGTTCGGGTGCTTACAGTTTGGCAATGTTGGGAACCCTTTAGCCTGGTATCTGAAAGCGTTACGGCGTTATTTTTTCAAGACGTATAATAATAAAATTATTGTTATAGTGATGTTACAAAAGTCAGTTTTAGGCTCACCTTGTCGGTTCTATTCGATTTCTTTTCCTCTGATCTGGACGTGGCTTCCGCTTTCTAGATTTGCTGCCCTCTGTTTCGACAAGGTCTCCTCCATTATCATCAGACACGTCTTCTTTGCTGGGATAATGATATTGTAAAACAGTAATTTCAATAGCAACTACTTGTATATTATTTTCGACGATAGATACTCTGTATTTCGGTGTGATAGAAACCTTAATGGGATGGGCGTTTCACGGGGTGGTGGTGTGATACTGGCTATTAAGAGAGAATTGAAACCAATACAGGTTGATCTCCAGGTTGTTCGCGACAGTGTAGTGAAAGTCGACATGGTATGTAGCAAACTATTTTTAAATTATAATACATTATATGTTTTAGTATTGTACATACCTCCGCATATAACAAATGCGGAATTTTCGTCCTTATTGGAGTATGTTGAGGCGCTCTCATTTATGTATGGTAATAACCTGTTTATTATAGGTGATTTTAACGATCCAAATTTCACTAAGGGTGCAGTTGGGGATATGAAGGCTGAGATGTTGGGAAATTTTATGAACTTGCTAGCTCTGGAACAGTTTAATAATATACTGAATGGAAATGATTCAGTTCTGGACTTAGTTTTTTCTAACATCAATTGCACGGTACATAGGGAACAATTTCCACTGGTGGATGAGGACAGCCATCATCCACCCTTAGATATTTCATTATCTCTCAAAGTTAAATCCCATAATGTTCCTGTCAACTTATCACAAACTAAGTACAATTTCAGGAAGGCTAACTTTCCGAAGCTTTATGAAATGATATTAAATATCGACTGGTTAGATCTTTATATTCTGAAGGATGTTGATGAGGCATGCGGTTTACTCTACCGGAATTTGTTTGGTATATTTGATGTGTGTGTACCTAAATCGGTCATTCGTAAAAGAACGTTTCCTGTCTGGTTCACAGCTGATATCATTAAAGGCATAAAGCGTAAACACAGAATTTTTAGGAAGCTCAAATATTCTCATTCAGATTGTCATCGTAGAGAGTTTATTGAACTACGACGTAATGTTAAATTATTGATTGATTTGGCGTATAAAAACTATATCTCTAAAGTAGAGGATTCCATCACTGATGATCCAACTACGTTTTGGTCGTTTATTAAAGCTAAAAAATCGGCAACTTATTTGCCTGATGTGCTTAAGTTGGGCAATCTTCAATTCTCTGAGCCGGATAAAATTGCTGATGCATTTGCTGGCTTCTCTGGGAGTGTATATAGTGCGCCGTCAGATCGCGTCCCCAAAAACGATGTCTTCACCTCAAATTTATGTATCGCTCTTGATTGTTTGCCAGAGCAAACTATACTAACGGCATTGAAAGGATTGAAAGATAAACTTACTTGTGGCCATGATAATATTCCCAGCTTTATTGTGAAGGATTGTGCTCATGCTTTGTTGTTACCTTTATCTTATATATTCAATTTGTCTCTAAAAACGAACAGATTTCCTGACGTATGGAAGAAGGCCAAAATCATTCCCGTATTTAAAAAGGGTGACGCAAATGATATATCTAATTATAGACCGGTATCTTTATTACCGATATTCGCCAAAGTCTTTGAGATGTCAGTATATCAGTGTATTTTTGCACAGGTTAAAAGCCTGATTTCTGTAAATCAACATGGTTTTTTTAGCAAACGTAGTACAATAAGTAATTTGGCTTGTTTTGCTCAATTTACAGGCAATGCTTTGGACAAACGAATGCAGGTTGATGCTGTGTACAATGATTTCTCGAAGGCCTTTGATAGAGTTGACCATTCCATATTTCTACATAAGCTGGATAGACTCGGTTTCAGCAATAACCTAATTACTTTTTTCGAGTCCTATTTGTGTAACCGCTTGCAGTACGTCGAAATTCGTGGACATAAATCCTCAACGTTTAGTGCCACAAGTGGTGCACCACAGGGTAGCAACCTTGCACCTTTAATTTTTTCACTCTTCATTAACGACATTGGTGATGGCATAACTAGTAATTTTTCTTTTGTTTGCTGACGACCTAAAGCTTTTCCGCACCATAAGAGACTCTAGTGATTGCCTTTCATTACAACATGATATGGAGTCGTTACAGCAATGGTGTGAGTTGAATAGGCTGCCACTGAATGCCGGTAAGTGCTTCTTTTTGACTTACTCGAATAAATTTAGCACCATCGACTTCCAGAATAAATTGGATAATGAAGATATTACACGTTGTAATACTTTCAAGGACCTTGGAATTATTTTTGATCATAAACTTTCATTTGCCCATCATATTAATTGGATATGCACTACTGCGATGAGGACGTTGGGTTTCATAATACGTAATTCAAGTGGTTTTCATAACAGTAAAACATTAAAAACTTTATATTCCAGCTATGTGCTTTCACGGCTTGAATATGGTGCAGTTGTTTGGAATCCAATACACGCTAAGTATATTAAACAGGTAGAGAATATTCAAAGAAAGTTTGCCAAATTTCTTATATTAAAATATGATGGTGTGTATCCTGATAGGGGTGTCAATGAGGTCATTATAACTGAACGTTTTCAGCTACCTTTATTGACGAATCGAAGAAATTACCATCTGGTCTGTTTTCTTATAAAACTATGTAAATCTCTTATTGACTCTCCTGACTTACTATTTCAAGTAAACTTTCACGTTCCTAATAGATTGGTCAGAACCTCTCCTGTTTTCTGTTTACCTAGTGCATCAACTAATTTTCTCATCAAAACACCATTGTTTCAAGCTATGAGAGTTTTCAACAGTACTTGTAACGACATTGACGTGAACAACCTGTCATTTGCGCAATTTGCCAAATGCTTAAAAAAGAAATTGTTGCATGTATAGATATTTATTCCAAGTGTATCATTTTAATTTTAATTTTTCAGTTTTATGTAATTTCTAAGTGATTTTTATATTATCTGTGTCTTTTGTTCTATACTGGTACTTTGTTTTTCTTTTTATCTCTATCTCCTTTGTATTATGTTATTTATGCTTAATTGTCTTGTAAATGGTATATCTGTTAGACAATAAAGATTATTATTATTATTATTATTATTATTATTCTTTGTTTCACTCTTATTGTATTAATTTTATTACAAATTTAAATACAACAGAACACACTACAAAAAAACTACCGTAACTTTAAAAATTTATTAAAGTTTAACGTACACTAACCTGCCGAAGATAACCTACCAGTGATTTCACTGATGCCAACATTCAAATATAAAAGTGAAACAGTTTTACCAACCAAAAAATTTAATTAAAAATAAAATCCAAGCTGTAAAAGTGGATAAAAGTGTTTCTTATAACATGTAGCAGGTTTAGCATCAGCACGTATGCGCTAGCCATCTTGCCCTACAAGAATTGACAGGTCTTGAACTACCTACGCAGTTGGCTGTTTTTGCATCCTAACCACTTTAATAGTTATCAGCTTTTACAACCGTTCAACATTTCTAAGTCACTTTTTCAATTGGTTTTATCAGGTTTTGGTTTCTGACGCACATTCAGTTTTGTAGCCGGTATACAGATTTTGCAACTGGCCAACTCACATATGTGTCTTTATTGTCCGATGTTGATCAAATTTGAACAATAATTGCAAAATTTGATCGAAAACTTTAAAATTGCTGCAGCTCTATTTTTTAGAGCTCTTACATTTAATATGTCATGTCCTGTAGATTTTGGCCAATTTTATCTAAATCTAAAGAGTAAATAACATTAACAGCTAGGTCAAAATAAATTAAGTGGGCCACCTGACAATTTTTTTCTCGAATTTCAAAGATAACTATGTTTTTCGATTGAGGTACAAGAATCTTTTTACCCCCCAAATTTTCTTTCCAATACTTCAATTATTTTGCGAATAATCGCTATTTGAATATTTATGTATAGAACTTTTCATCTATAATATATATATAAATTGCAACGTCTCTCTGTCTGTCTGTCCGTTATCACTCGAGAACCACTTATCCGATTTACGTGATTTTTTTTTAAAACACACATATGTTCTCTGGCCAGGTTATAGGCTATATTTTATTACGTTAGGTAACATAAGGAAGGAAACGAAAGTGACAATAGTAGTTAATCAAATCGGAAAAAAAGGGTTGCCGCCAGCACGTTCTCTTGCAATACACTGCCTAAACCATTAAATACGGAACAATATTAGTGCGCTTATAACTTGAGAATTACTTATCCGACTTACGAGTACATGTTTGTTTTTAGTGTTCCGTACGGAACACTTATAAGATCACTTCGGTGTCTGTCTGTCTGTCTGTCTGTCACACCCGATTTTCTCCGAAACTATTTGACATAGAAAGGTGAAATTTAGTAATAATATAGGAATTGACGGCCTCATCAGAGCCATGTAGTTTTGAGAATTAAATTTTGACTTAAGGGGTTAGTTTTGGGGGGTGAAGTCGGAAGTGAAAAAAAAAATTTTTTACTAGGTCATCGAGTATGGTGTCAAATGAAAGCTTGTGAAAACACGAGTAAAAAATATATATATAATATTTTACTTGCGCGCACTTTTCTTTGTATTATTTTTTAATAATTCGCGAAAAATCGCTGTCCCGGGCCTTATCTCGAAAAGTACTTATCAAAAAATTTCGAAAAAATTCTGGAATATTCTCCACGGGGTGTAGATTGAACGAAAATTATCACGAGTGCTTTACCTTTAATAATTTATATGGTATATAAAAAACAAAAATTTCAAGGTCACCAGATTTCAGTAAAGATTGGAAACAAACTTTGTTGAAAACTCATTTGGGGTGTGTTTTGTGAAGTCACTGATCATTTAATACCACCGTAACATAAATTTTGACTTAAGGGGTTCATTTTGAGGGGTGAAATCAGAAGTGAAAAAAAATTTTTTTTACTAGGTCATCGAGTGTGGTGTCAAATGAAAGCTTGTAAAAACACGAGTAAAAAAATATATAAATAATGTAATACTTGCGCACACTTTTCTTCGTATTACTTTTAAAAAATCGCTGTCCCCTACCTTATCTCGAAAAGCATTGATCAAAAAATTTTGAAAAAATTCTGGAATATTCTCCACGGGGTATAGATTGAACGAAAATTATCACGAGTGTATTACCTTTAATAATTTATTTGGTATATAAAAAAAAACAAAATTTTAAGGTCACCAGTTTTCAGTAAAGATTGGAAACAAACTTTGTTGAAAACTCATTTGGGGTGTGTTTTGTGAGGTCACTGATCATTTTATACCACCCTAACAAAAATTTTTATTTTAAAAACAATCAACGTACGGAACACTAATTGTGCAAGTTCAACTTGCACTTGACCGGTTTTTTTAATTCATATATTTGTTCTCTGGCCAGGTTATCTATAATCTTCTATAATATATATGTATATATATATATATATATATATATATATATATATATATATATATATATATATGTATATATGTATATATATATATATATATATATATATATATATATATATATATATATATATATGTATATATGTATATATATATATATATATATATATATATATATATATATATATATATACATATATATATATATATATATATATATATATATATATAATATATATATATATATATATATATATATATATATATATATGTATATATATATATATATATATATATATATATATATATATATATATATATATATATATATATTCTCAATTTAGTGGAGCTGCAGTCTATATTTAAATATTTATGGCCTTGGGTAGTGAAACAACCTTTTTTGGTAGTCGAGCTTTCGAACTTATATTTATTTCTTCTTCAGGACATCTAAAAAGACAAAATTTTCTTTTTCCTTTATATTGTTAAGTGAAAAATTCCTTTTTTAAGTACATTCGTATGGTTGAAAAGAACAAAAAAGAAAGATGGCATGAGAAAAAGAAAAATGATTGACTTACCAAAGTGGTTTTTCTATAACAAAACAAGCAATCATTTGCACAGAGGGATATTCCCCAATACACTATTGTTAACTACATTACACTATAAACAGAAAAATATAAAACGGCCCAAAATGGCTGGCCTTGGTACTCTCTGCTAATCCCGTAAACCAGTAAATTAACAAAAAATATCAATTTTTGGCGGTAAAGGTGGAATGTGATAGACCGATATAACTTTTATGTAGTAAAGAAAGATCGAAGGTATTGATTCGTTTCGATCTGAGATATGCTTTTAGTTTAAAACTTATTTACATGGCAAATAGTGTAATGAATAAAGATAGAAATAGTAGTTGAGTGTTTAGATTTTTTATTTTAATAGCGCATGTGTCAGCCTGCATACGGGGGATAACAGAAAGAAACAATGCATTACAATTTTCGGAAAATAAAAATATATGTATAATAGATAATATAATGTAATAGAATGATTGGATGGAAAAAACATTTTGTCTATGTGTTATTCGTCTGGTGCAGGACGATCTATTAGTGATTGGTATTTTTCTAATTCGAATTTGAGGATGTAACTGTATATGGAACTGAGTTCCTGGGTGTCACTCTTTTTATTCATGGTGTAGGGTTCCCGGTTAATATGGACCATTTCTAAGAAAATTCGTTTGTAGTAAGAATCAGAGCGATCCAGGACCTCAGTCTCATCCCAGCTCATCCGATGGTCATTGTTAATGACATGTTGTGCTAAAGTACAAGATTGTACATTACGTCTGCAGTCACTTTTGTGTGATGTAATCCTACCCTTCAAATTTCTGGAGGTTTGACCTATGTACACCTTATTACAATTTGAACAAGGTATTTTGTAAATTACGTTCCAATTTTAATTTTTTAGAAGAGGAGTCTTGGTTTTGGTGTACAGTTTAGAGATAGTTTTTATTTGTCTTTTAGCAATTTTGAAATGAAACGGTTTGAAAATATTAATAAGTCTATCAGTAAAATTGTCAATATAAGGAAGGGAAAAATAAAAATTTTGATTGTTTAATTGAGCAGAGGAATGATTAATATGAATTTCTTGGTTGCTACTTTGTATTGAACGTTGTGTAGTAAGTGTTTGAAGTTGTGATTGATGTGTTATTATATTTTCCGGGATATTATAAAATGTACTAAAAAGAAAATTATTAATTATATGAACTGGGTAGGAATTGTCAAGTAGAAAGCCCTTAAGTTTTCTAAGCGACTCATCACTGTAATCTGGGTGGGTTAATTTGACTGCTGTAGTCTTCATACCTAGTATGAGGTTTATTTTGGATCTCATTGGGTGGTATGAGGAAAAACTTATGAATCTGTTTGAGCAGTATGGTTTTTCTATTCCATTTAGTTCTTAGAACGTTGTCATCCGTACGGATTACCAACGGATCCAAAAAGGGAATGCCACCGTTTGATTCTTCTTCTTTGGTAAATTGAATATGCTGGTTATAGGAGTTAAAAATATCCAGTGCTACATCAATTCTACCTTTTGGTACTGCCAGAATGAGGTCAACATACCGTTTTATAAAAGGTATATGAAAAGGCATAAATTCAAAAGTGCTAAATGAGAAAGAGTCCTTTACATTAAAATCATTGTCAGCATTGTATGCCTCAGTAAGGATTTTGGTAATGAAAGCTGATAGTGCACCGTTAGGGGCATTACTGAGGCATACAATGCTGACAATGATTTTAATGTAAAGGACTCTACTCAATTAAACAATCAAAATTTTTATTTCTCTCTTCCTTATATTGACAATTTTACTGATAGACTCATTAATATTTTCAAACCGTTTCATTTCAAAATTGCTAA
>CM032452.1:31701694-31716694 GCA_019049505.1 Pachyrhynchus sulphureomaculatus
TCGGGGCCACTGTTTACGAATATGATGTCAAAATTACAAACTTAACAGCTAACAATTGCCAAATCAATGGTGAATACTAACAAAATCACATTGGCAACGAGTTAAATATGGATTTTACTGTAAGTTATTTGGTTGTCTTTGTCTATAACGTGGTAAAGCCAATATTGTAAGTATGACATAGGAGTTACAAAACTGACAGCTGCCAAATGTACTGTCAAAACTGCCACTATAACATAAAAATTGACGTTTTCATTAATTACGAATTTCACTGTCAATTAATTTTTTTTTTGCAAGGAGGCTGATTTCGAAGTTCAGGATAAACTTGCTAAAATCACATCCAAACTATCTGTTGGAAAATGAAGCTTAAATACTACTAATTTTGATGTAAAGTTTCCTATCTAAGTACTTCAAATATGCCAGACTAAATAATTCAACTTAGACTCTTTCAAATGTTCCAAAAAGAATAGTTGACCATTAAATGGGTAATACTAATATGGATGATACTATTACGGAGTATTACATTCTTGGCACATTGTTTGGGGAGGAACATCGGAATATCTGAGCAATATCTAAAAAAGAGGTTATGTTCGCAATTGCAAAATGAGTTCATTTCCTAACTGTTCCGTTTCCATCATTTCTAAAGCACCTTTAAATACATCTCGGGAATACGGAATTTCGGCAACGATTTTCGATGTCGGTAAGACAGTCTTTCGACGTGCGAGCTATAAAAAATTATTTTCTGAATCTTACACCCCACTGATTAGACTGAGAAGTTTGCTAACACTCCAAATAAAAAAAACGTTTTACTTGAACCCTCATCCACGCAATATTTAGCATGGGAAGGGCAATAAACAAGAAAAGCTACAGGTTTTTACTTAAAATTCTTCTGGTTTTACGTAATAATCATTTGAAAAAATTATCTTTGAATTCCTTTATTATTAAAAGCAGTGATTACACATAATAGAATGTACGATAGAGAAAACCTGATATAGTAACAATAGTTTTTAACTGCAGCAAAAATCTTTAGTAGAAGTAAAATATCGTTCAATCTTCGGATCTTAGTACGTACATAATTAACTTCATACTAAAAAAAGCTTATTATTAATTTTTTTATTCTTAAAATCATTAATTAGGTATAATTGAATGCAAACTAAAGAAAAACCTGTTATATTTAAGCATCTCGACCAAACATAATTTTTGAAGAATGAAATAATCTTCTTTGTCACAATCGTTTTTTCACTGAGAAAATGTTTTAGCAGAAAATTTATTATTTTTTTATTTCTTATTAGATTTATTAAAATTAATAATTAGATACAAACAAACGCACACTAAAAGAAAACCTGTCAAAACTGCGATTATTTATTGTTTCTGATGCTTCGAATCTTACGCTTCGGAATCAGTTTCCCACTGAAGAGACAATCTTTAAACAGAATATATAGTTTAATCTTCAGGTAATAGTGAGTACGTAATTACATATATATTGAAGAAAAATTTAAATATATGTTTATTGTTAAAAGTAAATTTATGCATCTAATTGACACTAGAGAAAAGACTGATATATGTCAACACTAAAACACATCATTATTATTTAAACATTAAAGCTTACTTGTCACAATTACTTTTCATTGGAGGAAGAACTATAATATTACGAAGGATTGGTAAATCATAGTCGTCCTAAGATAGTGACGTAGGGTCTATCTCTATCAAACTCTTGTAACGATAGTGCGGTAGTCCCACCAACGTCGGTTTTATGTAATATACGGTGATATTTACTCCCTCATAATTTAATCTTGTATTTTACAGTAAAATTACGACTACAACATATACAAAGTATGAATCAAATATTTTTGATTTAACAATTTTACAGTATTCTCGTTTCGGGTCATATTTTTATATTGTTATAAATATTAAAGACATGCTTAAAATAGGTAAACATACAGATAGGTGCTGCAATCCGTACAAATTAGAAGGTGAAAAAGGACATTCAGGAAGGAAAGGCTCATTGACATTAGTAAGTGAATCTTTTAGAAAAATAGTTCCACATCTTCCTGAAGATGCTAGAATTTGTGATAAATGCAGACTTAAAGATAATAAGTCTCTTTGTGATACATCAACTTCTGATAATTCTTTTTCGATGGAAAAAGAAGATGAGCTTCAACTACAAACAGAAAGGTAAACTCCATTAGAACCGATGTTAGAATGTTGTTAAACATCAGATTTTCAAAATCTTTTTTAATGGAAAAAGAAGCTGAGCAACAAGTGCAATCGGAGAGAGAAATTCAATTGGAACAGATGTTAGATGGTTTAAAAGATAAATTTGCAAGTTTAGATTTAAATGATCCACAGAGAACAACAATTCTTACTATACTTCCAGATTGATGGAGTATCTAGCTACAAAAGCTAAGAAATTGAAATCTGAAAAAGGGGTTTTAGCAGATACAACGTCTAGAGCCGGAAGAAAGTTACCACAGTGTACAGTTGATAAAGTCAAAGAGATTCATACTAGTGATATGAATGGTAGGATGACGGCAGGTGTAAAGAACTTTGTGTCGGTAAAAATTGATGGCGTTCGTAACCACGTACAAAAACGTCTTTTACTTTTGGATTTGAAAGGTTTATATACTGAATACAAATAATATCATTCAGAATATCCTGTTAGTTTCAGTAAATTTGCAGAGCTTCGTCCCAAACATTGCATACTTGCTGGAGCATCCGGAACACATATGGTGTGCGTTTGTACTATTCACCAAAATGTAAAGCTTATGCTTGATGCAATAAATGTGAAGGAACTTACCGTCGGGTTTCAGAAGCCATTGGCGGATTATAAAGATTGTTTGCAACAAATTATGTGCCAAAAATCCTAGCTAAGCTTGTCATCTTAATTAATGCTCAGAATGTCCACGTACTGAATATTTATCTGAAGATTTATTGAATGTTTTGGAAGAAAATAATATTGCAAATGTTAAATTTAGTACATGGACAAGTACTGGTAGGTCAACGTTAATAACCGAAATAACCTCTTCTAAAGCTTTTATTCAACTTCTTTGTGAAAAGCTGTTACTATATATATAACAGCTGACGCTGTCTTCCCTCTCTCAGCCTTTGATTCCATCCGTTTCTATCCTTCCAGTCTCCATCTGTTAGATGTCCTGTCCTCCATAGCCTCGTCCACATCGTCTCTCCACGATCGTCTGGGTCTTCCTGTTTTTCTTCTCCCTATAGGGCTCCACTCCGTTATTTTCTTTATCCACCTATTATCTTCGCTTCGTCTTATGTGTCCATACCATTTTAATCGTTTTTCTTCAATGGTGTTTATTGCGTTCTCTTTGATGTTCATTCTGCTTCTTATTTCTTCACTTGTTATTCTCTCCATACGTGTCACTCTACAACATCTTCTCCAATACTCCATCTCTAGCGCGTTAATTTTAGATTTATTTCTTTTGTTGATCGTCCATGTTTCTGACCCGTATGTCATTATGCTTTGTATTATTGATTTGTATATGCGTGTTTTGTTTCTCTTTGTAATGTACTTGTCCCACAGGATCGAATTTAATTGTCTTATGCATGTTCGCGTTTGTCCTAATCTAGCTTTAATCTCTTCTTCTGATGTTGCGTTTTTTTGAAATGATGGTTCTTAGATATTTAAATCTATCGGTTCCTTTGATTATTGTTTCGTATCTACTTCTAGATTCTCCACGTTTCCCTCCTTTGTTGTTAGATATTCCGTTTTATCAAAGTTTATTGCTAATCCCGCTTTAGTGTATTCTTCTTTCAGTCTTCTTACCATATAACTGAGGTCTTCCTCATCTTGCGCTATGATTACTTGGTCGTCTGCGAAACTTAGAGTATATAAGTAATCTTCTCGTATTGGGACTCCCATTCCACTACATTTTTGCTTCCATTTTTTTAATGTTTGTTCGAGGTATATTTTGAATAGTGTGGGGGATGTAGAGCATCCTTGTAATAGGCCTTTTGATGTTTGGAGTATCTTCCCTATTTTATGTCCAATTTTTATGTTCACTGTGTTGTTTTCGTAGAGAGCTTTTACTGCGTATATTAGTTCTTTGTCAAGGCCTATTTCTTTCATTGCGTTCCATAATCTTTGTCTTGGTACTGAGTCATAGGCCTTTCTTATGTCTATGAAGGCTAGATGAATTTCTCTATTCTTTGCCAGTTTTTTTTCCATTGTTTGTTTTATAGTGTATATGTGGTCTATACATGATTTTCCGGCCGTAAAACCTGCTTGGTCTTCTCCAATTTTTCCTTTTATATTTTACTCCATGATATTTTTAATAATTTTTCCATACAAACGTCCCATACTCGATATTATGCTTAGGCCTCTATAGTTTGTGCATTTTCTGCGGTCTCCCTTTTTAAATATAGATACTATATAAGCTTTTGACCATTCCTCTGGTATTTTTTCTCCATTTATTGCTCTGTGGAACATGTTTCTCAGCATTCGATGTAATTTATTAGACCCGTACTTAATCATTTCATTTACCACACCCCCAGGCCCTACAGATTTATTATTTTTTAGTGTTTTTATTATCTTCTTTACTTCCTTATAGCTTAGTTCTATCCCTTTTATTTCCTTATTCTGTTCTTCTTCAGGGTTCTCTTCTTGGAATTCTTGTCTATCTTCTGTTAGCAGCTTCTTATAATATTCTTCCCATTCCCTTTCTGGGATGTTCTCTATATACGTCTTCTCTCTATTGTTAGTCCTTAATGCTTTAATTATTCTTCATGACTCTATACTTCTAGTTCATCCTATATACTGTTCTACATGTTCGCACGATTTTTCCCATCTCTCGTTCTTTTCTTTGTTTATCATCCTCCTCGTTTCTGCATTTTTCTCTTTATATTTCTGTAGATCTTCTTCTGATTTTGTATTCAGCCATTTTTCGTATAGTCTTTTTTTCTCCTTTATAGATTCTTTGTTTTTTTCACAGATTCTAATTTTATGTTTCTCATTCTCGTTGTCTTCTTTACCTAATGCTTCTAGGGACGCCTGGTTTGATGTATTCTTTTATGTGGTCATACATCTGTTGGAGGTTGTCGTAGTTAAATTCATTTAATTTTTGATCTAATCGTCGTCTATATAGGTCTCTTATCGTTTCGTCTTGCAGTAAGTGTATTTTGTATTTTATTTCTTTGTCTGCTTTTTCTGTTATCTCATTAGTATTTCTGTTTTCTTTATCTATTGTTTCTTTTTGCTTTATTGTCTTGTACCACGGTACTTTTATATTTGATATTAATAGTCTATGGTCTGTTCCACATTCTGCCCCTCTCTTTACTCTGACGTCTTTTATTTTGATAGTGGTATCGTTTTTAATTATAATGTAGTCTATTATTGATTTTAAGTTTCGTGTTTCTTGCATCCAAGTATATTTGTGGATGTCCTTGTGTTTGTAGAATCCGTTTGTTATTTTGAGGCCGTTTAGTTCACACAGCTCTATTAATCTCTCTCCGTTGTCGTTAGTAATGTCTTCTCCGAATGGTAGTACCGTAATGTCCTTTGTTTTCCTTCCTGTTCTCCCATTCAGATCTCCCATTATTATTAATTCTTGGTTTTTCTTTACTTTCTGTGTTTCTATTTCTAGTGTTTCCATGAAATTATCTTTTTCTCTTATAGTGCTGTCTTCTGTTGGGCCATATACTCCTAATATTACCATGTCTTTTCCTAGCATTGTTATATTTAGTTTTATGATTCTTTCATTGATGGGTTCCCAAGATGTTATTTTCTTTTTCCACTGCTGTTACTACTGAAACTTTATTTCAAAACAACAAGGTGAATATTTCGAATCACGGAAAAAAAAATTTGGATGAAGGAGAAGTTTTAGTAACATTTAATTTTGCTGAAAACTATAAATACGTAGTTCAGGAGGCATCTCAAGGGTTTCATTTTAACAACAAGCAATGTACTGTTTTTAGTGTTGTGTACTATTATAAATCAGATTCAGAAATAAAACATAAAAGTATGATATTTTTATCTGATAGTACAAGTCATGATACCTCTGCCGTTTCTGCTATACAAAGACAGTTAATTCCAGAGATAAAAAAGCATTTAAAGGTTAAGTTACATATTTTTAGTGATGGTGCAAAACAGCACTTTAAAAATCGTTACACAGTGATTAATCTGATTTACCACAAGGAAGATTATAATTTAGAAGCCGAGTGGCATTTTCATGCCACAGCTCACGGAAAAAATTCTTGCGATGGTATTGGTGCTATATTTAAAAGGGAAGCTGCACGCGCAAGCCTTTTAGCTAAGCCTACTGAAGCTATATTAACACCTGAATCTTTACAGAACTGGGCTATAAGTAAATTTGACACCATTAAAACATTTTTATATAACAAAAAAGTGCACGAAAAAGTGAAGAGATCATTAAATAAAAGATTTGAAAACGCACCACCGATTCCAGAAATACAAAAGTGTCATTCATTTATTGTGGATATGAAAAATAAAAATTTATTAATAAAACGATATTCTAACGCTATAAATAGTGTTGCAATGTCATTTGCTGATCTAAAATTTAAATAAACTTTGGTTAATAGCAAAACTTTCATCTATAATATATATAAAACGCAACGTCTCTCTGTCTGTCTGTCCGTTAGTGCGCTTATCACTGGAGAACCACTTATCCGATTTACGTACTTTTTTTTTTAAAACATACATATGTTCTCTGGCCAGGTTATAGGCTATATTTTATTACGATAGGTAGCATAGGGAATGAGCAGTGACGGTAATAGTGAATGAAGTCGGAAAAAAGTTTGCCGCTAGCGCGATCCTTTGCAGTACACAGCCTAAACCATTAAATTTGGAACAATATTATGTAGCAGAGAATATCTATAATCTATAATATATAAAATGCAATGTCTCTCTGTCTGTCTGTCTGTCCATTAGTGCGTTTATCAGGCGAGAACCACTTATCCGATTTACGTGTTTTTTTTTTTTAATTCATACATATGTTCTCTGACCAGGTTATATAATAATAATAGTAATCTATATAATATATATATAAAAAGCGACGACTCTCTGTCTGTCTGTCTGTCCGTTAGTGTGCTTATCATTCGAGAACCACTCATCCGATTTACGTATTTTTTTTTTAATTCTTAATTTAATATATGTCAAAAAAAAATCTAGAATATATATAAAACGTAACGTCTCTCTGTCTGTCTGTCTATCAATTACTGCGCTTAGCACTCAAGAACCACTTATCCGATTTACGTTTTTTTTTTGTAGGAAAAAAGATGGAAGTATAGCAGTAAGCTTCGTAGAAAGACTGAATAGATGGGAGGAATACTTTAAAGAAACACTAAATGGAGATGAAAATGAGTTGAATGAGAAATAGGAAGCAAAATGAACTGAAGGGCAGGAGGAGACAAATAAACCCTGCAAAGAAGAAATAAGAGAAATACTCAGAACCCAAAAAAAAAGGCCAAGGGTGGAAATTGTAGAACTGATAAAAGCTGGAGGAGTAGATCTGGAAAATGAAACATGCCGGTTGGTGCAAGAAATATGGGAAACAGGAAAGATGCCAGTGAGTTGGAGAGAGTCACTCATTTGTCCAACATACAAAAAAGGAGAAAAAACTATAAGCGCTAATTATAGACCAATAGTGTGACTATCGAAAACAGACTAGCAGAGAAAGCCGAGTCTATTCTGGGAGAGTACCAGTGTGGATTCAGGAAAAATAGATCGGTTACAGACCAGATATTTTCGATTAAGCAAATCCAAGATAATAGCTTAGAACAAAATTTGGCACTACACTTGGTCTATGTGGATTTCAGAGAAGCATATGACTCTGTAAATAGAGAAGGACTCTACAAGATAATGGAAGAACTAAAAATTCCATTAGAGAATGACCCTGAATGACACAGAAAATATAGTGTTGGTTGAGGGCAAAGTATCAGACAAGTTTAAGGTGAAAAGAGGATTAAAACAGGGGGAACCAGTATCGACATGTCTATTTAATTTGGTACTAGAGAAGATAATCCGGGAGTCAGAAATAAAAACAAATGGATGATGTAGCAGTGATTGCAAGAGCAAAAGAGAACCTCAAAAAAGTCATGAGTAGGATAGAAGAAAGGGGAAGGATGAGAGGACTAAAGATAAATGAGGAAAAAACAAAATACATGGAAATTACAAAGAAGAAGGATAATAAAAACAACAAAAGTTTAGATATCATAAACAACTTAGGAAAAAGATATATGTTTGAAAAAGTAGACAAATTTAATTATCTGGGAGTAACAATAACAGAGAGTGGACAAGAAAGGACGGAGATGCAAGAAAGAATAGCGAAAGGACAGAGATGTTTGGGGGCAATGAATCCAATATTGAAATCGAAGAATGTATCAAGAAAAGTAAAAGAAAGAATATATACGACAGTTCTCAGACCCACGGTGACATATAGATGCGAAACGTGGAAACTGAATGCAAGAGAAAAGGAGACGTTGGAGGTGTGGGAAAGGAAAACTTTGAGAAGAATCTACGGAGAAAGGAAAGAAGAGGGACTGTAGAGAAGAAGAACAAACTACGAATTAAAATGCCTATATACGAAACCCCTTATAAGCCAAATCATAATAAGCCAGCGATTAGGATGGTTAGGACACGTGGCAAGGATGAAGGAAGAAAGACAGGCAAAGCAAGCCCTAATAAGAGGAGTGGTTGGAAGAAGAGGCAAGTATATACCTCGATCTACGTGGATTCAGGCAGTAAAGCAAGATCCGGAGTTGATGGGAATCCCGCATTGGGAAAAGCTAACAGGAGACAAAAAGAAGTGGCGACAAGTATGCAACCAAGCCATGGGCCTCTAAGGCCCCTTGAGCTATATAATAATATAAACATAACGAATAAGCAGTGACGATAAAGGTGAATCAAGTCCACGCGAGCGGAGCCGCGGGCACGGGTAGTAATATATAAATTAGGTATATTTCACGGTTTGTAAAATACAATGCGTTATTGCTCAAATCTACATATTATCTTAACATTAAATTTAATTTATTTTTAATTCTTAAATTTCAAAATCTTTTTTACATTTTGATAAAAACCTATAACTTTTTTTCGTCTTCGCTCTACCCTCGCAAAGTATCATGAGGACAAGGGTTGAAATAAAATTTTTTTGTGGGTTGTCAAAACATAATTTTCTCAAAATCTAATTACACAAAGCCCCAAGAATTTGAAGTGAAAACCTATAAATTTTCTTGGTCGTAGCCCTCCCCTCAGCTGTTAAATTTGTAATTTTGATATCATATGCGTAAACAGTGGCTTCGAAAACATGATATTTGGGAGTAAAATTCGAATTCAACTTCTTTTATTACTTTGGCAGTTTCGGCAGTAGGTAGCTGTCAATTTTTTATTTTTGACATCAAAGTATCAAAATGTATAAAATGTGTTAAATTACAATCAATTTGTAATAATTGACCTCAAAAAAAAAAAACAAAAAGAAAACAAAAAAAAATTTAAAAACAAAATAACCAAAAAAAAATTTAAAAACAAAAAAAGATTTTCCAGAACACAAGCTCCACGTGCTGAAAATTGGGCAACAGTGTAAGTATTAAAAACTCACTGGCAGATGGTGTTCAACTGATCATTTCAAATTCATCTTGAACCTTATATGTCCGATTTCCCTAATTTGATTTCACATTCGTAATCAGCGATCTTAAAAACCTCTCAGACCAAATTTTAGCGCGAAATCACGCTTTTTTTCATGTTTCCGTCAGCCATCTTGAATCCGCCAATGTGAATTTTTCAGATCTGATCTCAGATTCCTGTTCAGCGTCCTCGAACACCCTATGCACCAAATTTTTGCGTCAAATCATGTTTTTTTTTCACCTTTTTCGTCCAATTCTTGAATTCGCCATTTTGAATTTGGGAGATCTAACCACAAATTTTGTATTGGAGTCTCTCATGAATGATTGTACACAAAGTTTAACACTTTATTCAACGATTCGCCCCAATAAGCAAGAGAAAACCTTCACAGTCCGTTTTTTCAATGATACGCATAATCTTACACTTTTCCAGCCGCCATTTTGAAAATATTGAAGAAAATTGATTTTTCCAAAAAACAGGGATTTAAAGTACATATAAAAATTGCACGACTTCTGTTGAAAACAGGTCGATTTGAGTAGTATGAGGATTTGAAAAATTACTTTTTTCAAAAAATTACCCTGGAATTTTTCAGAATTTTCTTTTAAATTCGAAAATTTTTTGGGAAAATCAATTTTTCATCCTCTCTAAGTGAGCAAATCTGAAAGAGCATCCTCGAAAATAGTCGGGTATAAATTTTTGTAAGGTTTCCATTACCCTAGCAATATTGGCAATCGATCAAATATGACCACGTGAATACCCTTAATTTGGGCGTTAATGGGTTAAACGTAAAACCCGGTTTTTAAGTTATTATGTCAGTTTTGACAGTTGATTTGGCGGTTGGTAGCTGTCAATTTTGTTATTTTGTCAAATAACAATCAATTTATAATAAATGACGTCAAAAACATGATAATTGTGAATAAAATCGGTATTAAACGTAAAACCCGGTTTTTCAAGTTATTATGTCAGTTTTGATAGTGGATTTGGCAGTTGGTAGCTGTCAGTTTTGTAATTCTCAGATCATATTCGTAATCAGTAACCCGAAAATATAATAATATCGGTAAACTCCGTATTTAACGTAAAACACGGGTTTGATTTTATTTTGGGTGTTTTGACAGTGGGTTTGGCAGTTTACAGATGTCAAATTGCATTTTTGTAATTGAATTTATAATCGGCACACCCAAAATATGAAAAATCAACTGGTTTTTCCATTTTACACTTTAAACTAAATGTTTATCATAAATTTAAGCAACTTTTTTTGTTAAAAGTCACCTTTTGGTTGATTATGGCCGCTATGTTGTGACGCCATATTGAATTTCAAAAATCGCCAAACGGAATTTTAAAGTACACGTCTTGACGAAAATTTTGAGCCCCTACAGATCCTCCCATCTTAAAATCTGTAATGGAGAGAAGGGTGTCCCGCCTGACAAATAATGCCTCATATATATATATATATATATATATATATATATATATATATATATATATATATATGTATATATATATATATATATATATATATATATATATATATATATATATATGTATGTATGTATGTATGTATGTATGTATATATATATATATATATATATATATATATATATATGATGTATGTATGTATATATATATATATATATATATATATATATATATATATATATATATATATATATATATATATATATATATATATATATATATATATATATATATATATATATATATATATATATATATATATATATATATACTGGAGGACAGTAAAAAGCTACTGGTAACAAACAAAATCTTAACACAGTTACAACTGAGATCGCTCTTATGGTTTGAGAATGCAAATAAAAGTTAGTCATGCATTTTTTTAAAATTGAATTTTATTCTTAATATTCTCAAGCTTTCATTTGTCGAAATTTGCAAATTTCGACATGCCACGTTTAAACTGGGCCTCTAGAATAACTAGTAAAATAAAATCTTTGATAATCTTGTTAATTTAAAATTCAAATTAGGTATATGTTACCTGTTTGTCTCTTATTTTGCTATCATCCTGAGGTTTTACGTTGTTTGCGCTAGTTTTGGAGAGTAATCACTGATACATTCTATCTCCAGAAGAAGTTTGTAAACACAAACGAAAGCTTGAGAATATTAAGAATAAAATTCAGTTTTAAAAAAATGCATTACTAACTTTTATTTCCATTCTCAACCCAAGAGTGATCCCAGTTGTTACTTTGTTAAGATATATATATGTATATATATATATTATATATATATATATATATATATATATATATATATATATATGTATATATACATATATACATATATATATATATATATATATATATATATATATATATATATATATATATATATATATATATATATATATATATATATACTAGGTGTATAAGTATAAAATTCGGATTTCAGACAACAGATGGTGCACCAATGCAGTTTGTGCCATAAAGATTTGACACTGCGCCATTTTGTTGTATCATCAACAAGTATCAAACGTGCACGAGTGACAAATTGGAAAAGTGTGTGCATAGTGTTGTGTTCAATATATCGAAATTTATACCGAACAAAGAGCATTCGCGGACAGAATTAATTTTTTGTTTTCATTTGAAGAAAACTGCTGTTGAATCATACCGATTACTTCGAGAAGCTTATGGTGAACAAGCTCTATCGCAAGATAGGTGTGAATGATGGTTTCGGCGTTTCAAAAGTGGTGACTTCAATGTTGCAGAGAAGAAACGTGGAAAACCGCCAAAAAATACTAAGATGTGGAATTGCAAGCATTGTTGAACGAAGATGATTCGCAAACACAAAAACAACTCGCCGAGAAATTGGGCGTTAGTCAACAAGCCGGTGGATGGGTACCACATGTGATGAACGATAGGCAAATGGAAAAGCGCAAAAACAAGAGCTTTTTGCTCGCTCGGTACAAAAGGAAGTCGTTTTTGCATTGTATAGTTACAGGGGATGAAAAGTGGATTTATTTTGAAAATCCCAAGCGCAAAAAATCATGGTTAGACCCAGGCACACCATCAACATCGACCGCAAGACCGAATCGCTTTGGCAGAAAGACGATGCTCTGTGTTTGGTGGGACCGGCGGGGCGTGGTCTATTATGAGCTGTTAAAACCTGGGGAAACGGTTAATACTAAACGTTACCAACAACAATTCACCGATTTGAACCGTTCGCTGTTTGAAAAAAGGCCAGAATACCGAAAGAGGCAACACGAAGTCATTTTTCTTCATGACAGTGCTCCATCACATACAGCAAAACCAGTTCGCGACAGGTTGGAAGCACTCAGCTGGGACGTTCTACCCCATGCGGTTAACTCACCAGACTTGGCTCCTTCCGATTACCACTGGTTTGCATCGATGGGTCACGCACTTGCTGAGCAGCGCTTTCGTTCGTATGAAGATGTGAAAAAATGGCTCGATGAATGGTTCGCAGCAAAAGGGGAAGATTTTTACTGGCGTGGTATTCACAAATTGCCCGAAAGATGGGAAAAATGTATAACAAGCGATGGAGGATCTTTGAATGAAGCACTTTTTATCATTCTTCCGAATTTAACATGTTTTTTTAGAAAAAAAAAACCGCTTTTCATACTTGTACACCTGTGTACTCGAGTGATAAGCACACTAACGGATAGACAGACAGACAGAGAGACGTTGCTTTATATATATATATATATATATATATATATATATATATATATATATATATATATATATATATATATATTTATATTATATATTGTTATTACAAAAAGTTCTTCTTCTCACATTTGATCAATGTGGTTCCATGTTTGTCTGACGGGCCAAAACCAAGTCAGCACAAACGCTATTACTATTCCGTATTAAAGAATGACCTGACAATGTTACATGTTTTCAAAATCACTGACTTCTGAATGTTTCTGTGTATGTCTGTGTTGAGTCCCAATTGCACTAAATGTGGTGTGAATGTTAATGGTGTAAGGCCTGTGGCTGATATAATGAGGGGGACAATGATGACTTTTTCCTGTCTCCATAGCCTTTTTATTTCGGTTGCAAGGTCTGTGTATTTGGAAATTTTTTCTGTGTATTTCGCTTGGATGTTTGTGTCGTTGGGGACAGCTATGTCAATCAGATAGGTGACTTTTCCTTTTTTGCACTGAAAAGTAATATCGGGTCTATTGGCGGAGACTGTTTTATCTGTATGGATACTGATATCCCAGTAGAGCTTGTAATCTTCATTTTCAAGTATGGATGTTGGGGTGTATTTGTAGTAGGGCTCTGTGTTTTCTATGAGTCTGTATGTTGTGGCTAGTGCTTGGTGAACCACTTTGACAGCTGAATCATGCCTGGCTGTGTACTCCGTTCCGGCCAATATTTTACATCCGCTCGTTATGTGTTCGATCGTTTCTTTCTGCTGGTGGCATTTCCTACATCTGTCCTCTGCAATAGTCGGGTCTTTGATGATATACTTTTGGTAAAATATCTGCAGTTATTTGTTTACAAAGAAAGAGTTGACTTCGTGTGGGTTTTATTAATTAAAATAGCTTAATTATTGTGTGTTTTTAAATTTTTTTAAATAAAATATGTCATCCTGTGACAGAGAAGATGTGGTTACTAGCAATGGCAACAAAAAAAGAAAAAGGAATATTGTTAGTTGGAAACATAACCAAAGAAAAATAGCACGTTTGCACGGTCAGGAATATGTTGGTAAAAACCGGTCAAGTGCAAGTTGAACTTGCACAATTAGTGTTCCGTACGTTGATTGTTTTCAAAATAAAAATTTTTGTTAGGGTGGTATAAAATGATCGATCAGTGACTTCACAAAACACACCCCAAATGAGTTTTCAATAAAGTTTGTTTCCAATCTTTACTGAAAACTGGTGACCTTGAAATTCTGTTTTTTTTTTATATACCAAATAAATTATTAAAGGTAATGCACTCGTGATAATTTTCGTTCAATCTATACCCCGTGGAGAATATTCCAGAATTTTTTCAAAATTTTTTGATTAGTACTTTTCGAGATAAGGTAGGGGACAGCGATTTTTTAAAAGTAATACGAAGAAAAGTGTGCGCAAGTATTACATTATATACGAGTTATATATATATATATATATATATATATATATATATATATATATATATATATATATATATATATATATATATATATATACATATTTTTACTCGTGTTTTCACAAGCTTTCATTTGACACCACACTCGATGACCTAGTAAAAAAAAATTTTTTTCACTTCCGATTTCACCCCTCAAAACGAACCCCTTAAGTCAAAATTTATGTTACGGTGGTACAAAATGATCAGTGACTTCACAAAACACACCCTAAATGAGTTTTCAACAAAGTTTGTTGCCAATCTTTACTGAAATCTGATGACCTTGAAATTTTTGTTTTTTTT
>CM032452.1:31721694-31757745 GCA_019049505.1 Pachyrhynchus sulphureomaculatus
AGCTACAAAATCACCAAAGGATTTAAGAGGCCGACACAACAACAGACCTCGTGCAATATGCGAAGAATGGATTGTGAAAATAAAAGAACACATTGAGTCATTCCCGGTTAAAGTTTCCCATTACTCCTCAAAAACCATTCATTATTTGGATGCATCTTTAAATGTGAAGAAAATGTACAATCTGTTTATAGATAAAAATCCACAGCTAGAAAATTTGGTTAAATACGAATTCTATCTAAAATATTATAATGAAAAACTACAATCTCAGGTTTGGAAGACCACAGGTTGATGTCTGCTCGGTATGTGAAAGCCTTGGAGCTAAACTTAAAGATGTTAATCTTAATGATAATGCAAAGAGAGTGGTTGCAGAGGAACTCATAGTTCATAAAAGGCGCGCAAAAAAGTTTTACACGAAACTAAAAGAAGTGAAATCTCTGTGTAAGCAACGACCAGAAGTAATGGGCCTAGCTTTTGACTATATGCAGAATATGCCCCTCCCACATATCCCTGTTCAAGAAATTTTTTATCTGACGCAACTTTGGGTATATGCATTTCAGATTCATAATCTTAAAGACAACACTGGTCATTTTTATAGCTACCACGAGGGTGAAGCTCTAAAAGGATCTAATGAAGTATGCACATTTCTTTATGATTATATATTGAACCACATACCATCTGAAATCACTGAGTTACACTTATATTCTGATGGATGTGCGGGACAGAATCGTAACCAGACCATGGTTCGCTTTTTGCTAGCATTGCAGGCGACCAAGAGATTTAACAAAATATACCATTACTTTCCAATAAGAGGGCATTCATTTTTGCCCTGCGACAGGGATTTTGGTTGTGTCAAAAGGGTGATTAAAAAACACGATCGAATTTATATTCCAGAAGAATATCAAGAAATAATACTATCTTCAAGGAAAAAAAAAACAGCCATTTACTGTAAAGTTAATTCGACATAACGATATTATTGATTTTAAAAAGTGGTGGCCGACTGATTATAAAAAAAGTGTTCTATTTTAGTCAGTGGTGATAATACTAGAAAAGAAAATTTTGCTGTGTCAAACTATAGGCAATTTCTTTATGACAGTTCAACTCCAGGTTATGTGACAACGTGGAATTACATAAACGGTTTTCTCTCCTACACATTTAAGTTATTAAAGCAACATAAGGAAAGTCCTTCTCTACCGACTGCTGGCGCTTATAAAGATCCTCTACCTATTAATGAGAAAAAAGTCGAGGATATTAAAAAAGTTATGTAATATATGACTGGTGAAATGTTAGAATTTTTCTACCATATAACATCCTGTAATACGATAACGGCAGAAAATGACGATTAAAATGTTTAAATCAGTATTTATTTGTTATTCCTTTAGAACTATTAAAAATGTAATCATTTTTCACCTGTTTTATTTTTTTTTTTACGATACTGATTTCGAAAACCGTACTTGTCCACTAACTTCTTTTAGCTATAACTATTAGACCGTTTCGTTTATAGAAAAACTATTACTAGATATAAATCCCAGATCACCAGATCTAAAACTTCTCTGTGTATGCCAAACCTGAGAAATAAGTAATTTAAAAGATTATTAGTTTTTCTTAAATTTCTCAAAATGACATTTTCGGACATGTACGGTTGTCGAACTCACCGATTCAATTATTAAGAAAGCTCCTTACGTTGATAATGTATCTCCCGGGATACATACACTTCAAAAATTCCTAGCCGTTCTCCGCTTTATTTGTCCACCTTATCTTGTATCCGACACGATACATGTTGTACCACGAATACATCAATACTTGCTGATATTATTTTGAATTACGCGCCATTATTCGTGAATTTTTTTCAGTCGTCTGTGTAATACGGTTGCCGACAGAGCTCCGCGCATGCGTTAGCTGATAAGTTTATTGTTTTACCTATTTTTTTTACTTATTTTAAACAATTTTGATGGTAATTAGTTGTATGATGTTTTATCTTTGTTGTGATACATAATATTAAAAACCTTACTGATTTTTCTATAAAATGAATGCTAATATTTTGTATCCCTCAAGATACACTGACAAATTAGGTGTGTTATTTACTTTTATTTATTTTTAGAATAAGATGAGAATAATTGACCGTATTTTCACCTTATTACCTCCAGTTGGGACAGAAAGTGATCCTGAGAGTGATACTGAGCCTGAAGACTTACTGGGCAAAGCAAGTTCTCAACAAGATACATTAGAAGAAGCTGCAGCAGTACTGCAACCCTCTGAGAGTGCTGAAGAGTTGGACGAAGATGCTGTTTTAGCCACATTATTACCTGTCTCAATTGCCAATGTTCCTGAAATGCCTGGCAGCCGTCGTGTAATACGTAATTCAGTTACAACTCCACCTATTCTAAAACCGGCTCCTAAAGAAAAAAGACAAATTCAGAAAACTGTAAGAGACTTTCAATGGACTGACGACGATTTTGACTATGAAGTGCATATAAACAAAGACAAATTTCTCAAAACCAAATAAACTATAGTCACCGTTGCAATATTTTAAGACTTTCTTTAGTGATGATATATTAAATCTCACAGTGGAATACACCAATTTTTATTCTATTCAGCAGTTCGGTAAACGCATCGATACCAATCGCGAAGAAATTGAAACCTATTTAGGGATAGAACTTATGATGGGTGTTGTACATATGCCGGCGTACACTGACTACTGGGCTCAAGAAACACGATTCGCTCTAATTGCAGATCTTATGTCCCTAAAAAGGTATCAAGTGTTGCGACGTAATCTTCATTTCGTAAACAACGAAGAAATTGACAATGACCGTAACTTCAAGGTGAGACCTCTTCTGGAAAAAGTCAGGAAAAACTGTTTAAAAATTGAACTAGAACGTAGAAACTCAATTGATCAAATGATGGTGCCTTACAAAGGTAACAAAGCTGGCTCGAGGAGGTAGTACTTAAAAAACAAACCAAAAAGTGGGGTTTTAAAATATTTGCAAGATGTGGAATTTCCGGTATGGCCTTCGATTTTATCCCATATGGAGGTGAAGACACATTTAGGAATCACAGTTTTTCGAATATTGAAGAAGGCCTTGGTTTTGGTGAAAAGGTTGTTATTGCTCTCTGTGCCTCAATTCAGAACAAACCATTATCGGTTGTTTATTTTGACAATTTTTTTACAAGCCCAGAACTTACGTCCTTCCTTCGTGATGAGTACGGTATTTTCCGTTTGGGGACTATTAGGTCAAATCGCTTTAGAGGTTGCCAAATGAAATCAGATGCTGATCTACGAAAAGAGGGCCGAGGATCTTTGGACCAAAAGGTTGATAACCAAAATCGTATTACGATTATAAAGTGGTACGACAACAAAGCTGTCACCTTTTCCAGTTCTTATGTAGCAGCTAATCCCACTGAAACCATTCAAAGGTATTCTAAAGCAGGAAGAGGTAAAGTACATGGGTCATTCCATGCCAAATCGACCACTTTTGACCCCGAGCCGTTTTGATTTGGCTGAAAGTTTTTGTTTTATCTTTTTCTACTCCATGAAAAACGGTTCTCAGAATTTTTTCAAATTTTTTTAAACACCTCAAAAAAAAAAGTTATGAATTTTTCAAAAAAATGGCTCTCTTTTTTTTCAAATTGCCATAACTTTGTCAAAAATTGGCCGAAAGAGACGTTTTTTTTTCAAAATTTTCGTAAATAAATGTACTTTAAAAAAAAAAATACAAAAAATTTTTAGATAATAAAATCTATGAAATTTTTGCCTTTTTTGAGAAAAACCGTCAATTTTTTGAAGTTCTCCGTTTTTTTTATTATTATTTTTTTTTAATAAAAACTTCAATCAATTCTGCAGTTATCTCCGCCAATCTCGCATTTTTTTCTATTTTTTTTTAATTGAAAAAAAAAATTTCAGTTTTTCACAATTTTTTTTTTTTTTTTAGAAACTTTGTTTATATAATAAAATAAATGCAAGTAAATGATTTCACGGTATATTATACTTAAGTTATAGTCTAAACTTACAACTAATGACTAGGATTCTACGTTTAATACGATTAACATTCACTGTTTTTAATACTAATTCGACAAATAATTTTGAATAATTTTGTTCACTATAATTGTGTTTTACATTATAAAATAATTTCCTAAGCATATTATAATAAATTTTAATCTGACATAAATAGTATTTCAAATAGTAGTAGTTCAAATGCAGCACATTATATTATTTATTATTATATTTTATGTTTATACTAGCCTCGTGCTCGCGTGTGGACTTGATTCACTATCGTCAATTCCTTATATTACCTAACGTAATAAAATATCTGCCATCATTTCCCCTTATCTCCCATTATTTCTCCTTGTCTCCCATTATCTCTACATAATTTTCATTATCTAGGCTTATCTCTGCTCAACTCCCATTATTTCTCCTTATCTCTCATTATTTCTTCTTATCTCCCATTATCTCACCTTATCTCCCATTATCTAGGCATATCTCGACTTATCTCACAATATTTCTCCTTATCTCCCATTATTTATACTTATCTCCCATTATCTCCCATTATCTAGGCTTATCTCGACTTATCTCGCAATATTTCTCCTTATCTCCCATTATTTCTCCTTATCTCCCATTATTTATACTTATCTCCCATTATCTCCCATTATATAGGCTTATATCGAATTATATAGAACATATGATATGTATAAATTTATAAAAACACGTAAATCGGCTAAGTGGTTCTCAAGTGATAAGCGGACAGACAGACAGAGAGACGTTGCATTTTATATATATTATATTCTTTGAAACATAATAGTGTTCCATATTTAATGGTTTAGGCAGTATATTGCAATAGAATGCGCTAACGGTAACCTTTTTTCCGACTTGATTCATTATTATCGTCACTGGTTATTCTTTATGTTACCTAACGCAATAAAATATATCCTATAACCTGGCCAGAGTACATATGTATGTTTTAAAAAAAAAGTACGTAACGCACTAACGAACAGACAGACAGAGACGTTGCATTTTATATATTATAGATAGATAACCTGGCCAGAGAACATATGTATGTTTTTAAAAAAAGCACGTAAATCGGATAAGTGGTTCTCCAGTGATAAGCGCACTAACGGACAGACAGACAGACAGAGCTGCATCTTATATATATTATAGATATAGATTATTATTATTATTATATAACCTGGCCAAAAATATATGTATGAATTCAAAAAAAGACACGTAAATCGGATAAGTGGTTTTTGCATGATAAACGCACTAATGGACAGGCAGACAGACAGAGAGACACTGCATTTTATATATATTATAGATTATAGATATTCTCTGCTACATAATATTGTTCCATATTTAATGATTTAGGCTGTGTATTGCAAGAGAAAGCGCTAGCGACAACCTTTTTTCCGACTTCGTTCACTATTATCGCCACTGCTCATTCCTGATGCTATCTATCGTAATAAAATATAGCCTATAACCTGGCCAGAGAACATATGTATGTTTTTTTTAAAAAAAGTAACTAAATCGGATAAGTGGTTCTCCAGTGATAAGCGCACTAATGGACAGACAGACAGACAGACAGACGACAGACAGAGATACGTTGCATTTTATACATATTGTACATAGATGTAATAAAATATATATCTATAACCTGGTTTCAGAGAACATATGTATGAATTTAAAAAATCACGTAAATCGGATAAGTGGTTCTCGAGGGATAAGCGCGCTAACGGACAGACAGACAGACAGAGAGACGTTGCATTTTTTATATATTATAGATATAGATTATTATATAACCTGGCCAAAAAATATATGTATGAATTTAAAAAAAGACACGTAAACTGAATAAGTGATTCTCGCGTGATAAACGCACTAATGGACAGACAGAGAGACATTGCATTTTATATATATTATAGATTATAGATTATAGATTGTAGATATTCTCTGCTACATAATATTGTTCCATATTTAATGGTTTAGGCTGTGTATTGCAAGGGAACTCGCTAGCGGCAAACTTTTTTCCGACTTCATTCACTATTATCGTCACTGCTCATTCCTTATGCTACCTATCGTAATAAAATATAGCCTATAACCTGGCCAGAGAACATATGTATGTTTAAAAAAAAAAGTACGTAAATCGGAAAAGTGGTTCTCCAGTGATAAGCGCACTAACGGACAGACAGACAGACAGAGAGACGTTGCATTTTATATATATTTATAGATGATGAACAGATGTGGGTCTATTTATATGTTAAAACAGTTGGATAGAATAGACCCACATCTGTTCATCATATAAACATAAAATACCAAAATTCTGTTTTTGTCTTAGTTAAGCGTTTGACAATGTAGTTGTATTACGAAATCGCGATAACGCAATTGTAAAATCTTTACAAATATATTTAGTGACAGTTAACAAAGTAATTAAGTAGTTTTATTGTTAAAATGTACTGTCACAAAGTAACGGACCAATCAATCAACTCTTTAATCATTTGCCAATTTTAGGGTTAAGAAAAACTGAAATAAAAGTATTCACTCACACACACCCTGTATCTTAAAAATTACGAATTTTTGGACTATGGTAAGTTGGGTTAAATTATCATATTTTCATCCCAGAAATCCACAGTAGGTCTAAGTACACCGAAGAGGCGGATATCTACCTCGTCTACTATTTAGGAATATTAGTAAGAGATAGAATGATATCGCAGAGCAAAATGGTGCATAACAAACACGGGAGTAGGCTGTTCTCTCTTCTAATTGGTTCGTCTGACCGGTTTATGCAAATTTTCAACACATATTCACTTCGCCGACGCAGACACGAGAGAAGAGTAGACATCAAACAAATCGATGTCTATTCTTCTCTAACATTTATCAGTAGAAAAAGATATATCAATACCCTGGATGAAAAAATTTGGCGGTACAGTAGAGAAATTTCTAACCCGTCTTTTATTAGTCGTTGGTACAGTTAGCCTCAAGAATGTTTTAGTTAGTGTCGTGATATTTTTGATTGTGCGAACTTAGTAACTTAAATAGACAGTTTTTACAGAAGTAAGTTGTTTTAAATATATTTTTGTACAAATATAGGCTGCCAAAATACTTGTTGCAAGTAATTAGATCAATGCAAATATGTGTACATGATTCCTCATAAGTCTTTAGAGATAAGGTGCTGTGAAATGTGGGATTTTTTATATTTTTTTTTATAATATACTGTGTGCAGTAACACTTAAACCATTATAATAATAATAATAAAAATAATAACAATAATAATAACTCTCGCCCTAGCCCTCAGAGGTTAGGGGAATCCCACGATTCTCATAGTACGGGTATAGGCACGTACAGTTTCGTCTGCCCGCATTAGATAGTGGTCAAATTGTCATTGTCTTTATTGAATTTAAGTTAGGCTATGCCTCTTACTTACATTTATGATAGATTATATTCCTATACTACTTAACCTAGGTTCTATACAGTAATCCTAATTAACTTAACCTAGGACATTGGAATTTAAATACATTGGTTGACTAATCTAACTTAACTAGAGCTTAATTCTAAACTAATCTAGAACTTAATTCTAAACTTAATCTAGGTTACAATCTTCATGGGGGTGGGGGAGGGCCATCGTCTTCGTCGGATATGGGGTCAGAAGGTCTTGGATAGTGATGGCGGGCGTTGGCGGGCACGTGGAATGCGCTCCTTATGGTGGCGTTTGGGTGTTGTAGCGCCTTTGCGAAGAACTTGATGTTGGTGGACCTTATGTGTGCCTTGATTGTTGGCACACCGAGGTCTCTATGCAATTGACGGTTTTGGACGAACCATGGGGCTCCCGTGATCATCTTCAGGGCCTTGTTCTGTACTGCCTGAAGTTGAGCTCTGCGTGTCTTGGTGAGTTTAGACCAAGTAGGGCAGGCGCGTGTGAGTCCTGCCCTCACGATGGTTTTATAAATTAGCAGCTTGATTTTTGGTTGCAACTTACTGGACCGGCTGTGGTCAAATGTGAAGAAACCTGAATATATACAGTTTCGTCCGCTGCTAATTTTTGGGGAATATACATTTTCGTCCGATTTACCTAGTTTAAAATATACTTAAATAATAAAATACGAGTACGTATGAAAAGTTTATTATAACAAATATAATTGTATATAATTAATAATGTTAAAAAGTATAATAACGTGAATTTAATATGACATATTGCAGCATAGAAATTTGATTATTATTAAGTTTTACAATATTTTCTTATATAAAATTTTCTCGTTTCTGTGTTTTACTGTTTAAACATTTGAAATTATTTACACTCTGTACGTATATATCACATTGATAATGTTTGTTTCCAAAAATAAAAATATATTAGGATGACTAGAATTAAAACATTTATTTAAATGTTAGTGAAACGACACACATGCATTTGTTCTCTGGCTGGAAGCTGATTTTGCGGCCCATATATTAGGTGGAAATAGCGCAGCGTCTTCTATATAGTTTTCCACGATGTAGTCTGGAAATTTTTCTAATTGTTGGTTGTTAAGTCTCATTTCATTTAGCTCAAAAGCAAAGCATTCTCCCACAATTTCTGGATCTATATTATAAAGAAAGATTAATTAGATAAAGTATAACGATATACTAATAATAACCGAATCTTTGTATTTTGAGATAATATTAACCGGAAAAAATACTGAAAAAATAGTTACCTAGGAAAAGAAGACCAAAACAATACCAAAACATTTCCCTAGTTCTGTTCCCTCCTTATAGTCTCTAGCTAATCCTAGCGCTTGAATTTTTCGCCACCAAGCTTGACTGAGATGAAAACGACAGCCTATAATTTGCACATTATTCCAAACCTCTTTAACGGCTTTATGGATTGATGTTTCAAAATCTGGTAACTTTTAACTGTATTTCAACATTTTTTAATTGTAAAAATAATAATTTTGAAGGCTGCTATAGCTGATCTCCAGGAGCCCCTCTCAAAAAAGGCGTCTTGCGATGACCACGATATCTCTAGACTGGATCATCTAAAAAAAAAAAACCAAACGGATATCGTTAAAGTAATGTATAATCTAGTTAGTAATCAAAGGAATAAGCAAAATAAATTTTTTTGCGAAAATAGCGGCCAAAAATCATTTTTTTTCTTGAGAAGACGCTATTTTCGCAAAGAATTTTATTTTGCTTATTCCTTCGATTAATAACTAGATTATACATTACTTTAACGATATCCGTTTGGTTTTTTCATTTTAGATGATCTAGTCCAGAGATATCGTGGTCACCGCAAAACGCCTTTTTTGAGAGGAGCTCCTGGAGATCAGCTATAGCAGCCTTCAGAATTATTATTTTTACAATTAAAAAAATGTTGAAATACAGTTAAAAGTTACCAGAATATGTGTAAACATTTTTACATTAATAAATTTAAAAGCTTTCTCAGGAAAAATTCTTGAAAAATCCCTTTTTTAGCCCTCCTGACTGTTTATAACCCCTTACTCTCTACATTTATTCAAAATATATGTTAAACAATTTGCATATGAGTTTGTCGATTTGTCCTTTAATAGACAGAATATAACCGGAATATAATGTCCATTGCAGCATCCGTGAATTGTAAACAGTTGTAGAAAATGCTTAGGGGCATATTTGAATGTTCCGTCCATGAATATACGAGTACACGCGCACAAATGTTTCAAATTGGTTTCGCATGAAAATATTACTATATTCGACACAGAATTATTTATTATCAAAAAATCTTCTCCTCTGTTCGTGACAATCGAAGTCATCTTATCCAGGAGCATTTTTTTTTATGGGTCCAGCACACGCGCTGCAGGGAAGTCCTTAAAGCGCTACAGGAGCGACACGTGTGCGGAAAAAAAAGCGATTCACGTTGTTCTTGAATCACTGTAAATTGTACTCGGTGGGAAACACAGTCCTGGGCAAATTATTCCAAAGGGATGATTTCTCATATAAAAGATTGCTTGAAAAGCATTGTACGAGGAGTAACAAGCTGAACCTCATACAGATGTCAAGTATTATTGCGACGTGTATTTCTAACATGCACTGCTCTGGGAGGAGTTAAGCGGGCTACATCCTTCTAATGCTTTCCATGAAATACTTGTAGAATAGGCTCAAGTCGCCAACCGTTCTTCGATGTTCCAACGAATCAAGGCCGCCGGTCAGTTCTGGGTCTCGAATCAGACGAACAGCTCCTCTCTGAATAGAATCCAATAAATGCAATGTATGTTTGGGGGTGGAGCCCCAAACATGGGAGCAGTATTCCATAGTTGGTCGAATTTGAGCTTTGTAAAGAATTAACAGTTGTTGTGAGGTGTAAAGCTTTTTTGTTCGAAATAATATTCCCAACTTTTGAGAAGCTCTCCTTGCTATGCATATGACATGTTCATGCCAGGTCATATTTGCTTGCAACTTTTTTCTCCTCACATCATAAATACTTCTTTTCACAAAACGTAAATCTTTTACTGTTAAACAGTAGTTCTGATTGTTTTCAAAACAGACTGAATAGTTCTTTTCGGTGAAATCCAATATCTTCTGACACTTAGCGTTTTGCCGAAACTGCAACGAACTGTTTTTGTAAGTCAGATGCACTTAATTCGGCATGACAATGTGTCAGGTTACACTTTGATATCACGTACTCTTCGCCAACAGCTTATATCTTGGAACTCTGCATCTCCACTTAACAATTTATCCTCGAAATTAAATTTATAATTATTTACAATTAAACCAAACTTTGCCTCGTTTAGACACACTGGTTTGGACGTTTTTACCTTCCATGTCCATTATTTATGCAATCATGCGATAAATTGAAGTGAAATGAAACAAACCTAAAGGAATAATGAGTTATGGTTAAACCAACCCTATAAGCCTAAATATTCGATAATTACACTGCGTTACAAATTTTTTAAAAATTAAGTACCCACTTAAATTTTTCCTGTTTATTTATTCATATCACCACTTATTAATACATAAGTACTTTTTGTCTATCACGTACTGTTTTTTAGGTACGATAGTTAACAATTTTAAGTAAAATAATTAAGGAGTAAAGTACAGTGTACACGTAGCTTCATTAAATTTTCCAATAATTCGAATAAAACTGCTAAAAAAACTTATTATTAATACATTTGGACACAACTAAATATAAAATATATGCTACTCAGTATATATCACCACTACACCAAACACTTTATTTTTGCACTCGACGCGCGTTTCGCTAACCATGTTAGCTTCATCAGGAGCGATGATTGACTAAAGCTAAACTACAAATCTACCCTATTTATACTTAGCCTAACCCTTGAATTATTCAAGCGGAACTAATGACATAGGCAAGGCCATCAGTTCCGGTCAAGTAACCAGTAGAGGGGACTATAAGGAATAGGCCCTCTGTCTTTGGTTAAACTACTTTTACATCTTATGATTTCCATACTTTCGTATGCGTTCAACAATCTCCTATCAGATACATTTTTTATTAATCTTAGATTATCTAATGTTACAGTATGATCAGCTTCAAGAGCATGTTCGGCAATGCTAGACTTTTCTGTTCTATTGTATTTTAAGTGTGCTAAATGTTCTTTAAATCTTGTTTTAATTGACCTTTTAGTTTGCCCAACATACTTTTTGTCACAATCATTACAACTAATTTCATAAATTCCACTCTTCTCACAATTAGGAATCTTATCTTTGGTATTTCCTAAGATATTCCTCAGATTGTCTGATGACTTATAGACTAAGGTGAGGCCTATCTTATTAAATACCTTATTGAGTCCCTTGCTATATTTCGGATTATATGGTATGGAGACATACTTGGTGTTATTTTCTTCGCGTGTAAAAAAGGTGGAATTCTGAATATTAAACCTTAACATATGTCTATTTATTAGCTTATTTACTAAGTCATCGTCATAACCATTAACTCTAGTTATATTTCTAATACGATTCCTTTCTTTATTAAAGTTTACTCTATTCAGAGGGAAAGTGACCAAACGATGAACTAAAAAATGTAATGAGGCTAATTTATGTTGTTTGCAATGAAACGAATCATTAGGAATATATCTATCTGTTACTGTGTCCTTCCTATAGATATCAAATTCTAATCTTATTATTTTTAATAATTAAATTATCTAGAAAAGGCAATTGTCCTTTGTTCTCAACTTCGTAAGTGAATTTAATGGAGTGCCAAAGATTCCACATTCCCAACTTAGATAAAATATATGGTAAAAAGTTTATATTGTACATTAAAAGTTAAAAATATTTAACTTTTTCTCTTATGTTGGGAAATATCTTCTCGTTTTAAAAGCCAGCAGTAATCTCCCAACATAGCTACGTCCCAACGACCTTGAAACCATTCCTCAAGCCTTTTCACATCCTGATGAAATCGTTCCCTTGTTCATCACTCACTGCTCCAAGATTTGATGGAAAAAAAGAGAAATGGGAATGGAGGAAAATGAATTTTTAATGACATTCGGCAACCCATCTTTTTGTATGCTCTTAACAAATCGTTCACTAAGAGTTCTGCATTCTCGGCTCTATGATTTCCTAAAAAAACCTTTTATGGCTTTTAAGATGTCCATGCGCATAGTTCTTCGTCATTTAGTGTTTGATCAAATTTGTTGTTTTTCATTAATAGGCGTATTTGTGGACCAATAAAAATACCTTCTTTCAACTTTGCGTCATTTAATTTTGGAAAAATAGATTTTAAATAAAAAAATCCTCCATTTTTATCCATCGCTTTCACAAAATTCTTCATTAAGCCGAGTTTTATGTGTAGAGGAGGTAAAATGACGTCTTCGGGGTTGATTAAAGGCAAGTATTTTACATTTGACTTCCCACACACAAATTCCGTTCGTTTTGGCCAGTCTTTTGATCAAATAGTGCTTATCAGTAGCTCTACTGTCCCACATGCAAAGAAAGCAGCAGTACTTAGTAAATCCACCTTGCAAACCAAGTAACATAGCTATTACTTTGAGGTCAGCGCATACTTTCCACTTAAAATTTAGGTATTTAATTAAATCCAATATTGATTTCATATTTTCGTATGTCTCTTTTAAAACAGTTGAATAAGCCACTGGTATTGACGGATATTTATTACCATTATGAAGTAAAACTGCCTTCAGACTTGTTTTCGAACCATCAATAAAAAGACGCCATTCATTTGTATCATAGGGAATTTCTAACTCACCATCAAAGATACAATGTCATTACAAAAACATATGTTTTCTGAACTAGAGTAAAAAGTTGCCATTTCTTTACTTCGTTTTCGTTGTACAGATATTTTTGTATCTGGTGCCAACAAGTGCCATTCCTGTCCCGTATCAAATCATTTAATTCCCGTTGTTGAATTAAATGCGGTTGGCATAGATCACTTGAAGAGGGTAAAAAGTCTGGATCTTGGTTGTCAACTTCCATGTCTTGTCCATCGTTATTTTCATCGCTTGGTATATCTAACTCTTCAGTTTGACTTTTCTTAGGAGGCAAAGGAGGAGTCATGTCTTCACTATATGGTATTGGTTTTGATACAGAATTCACAGAAAGGTACTCGATATTATGCTTAATTTTCTTTGAAAATCCTCGTACATCAGTCATGCAGAAGTAGCAATCGTTAAAATGATTACTAGGTTCGCGCCACATAGTCGGTACTGCAAATGGCATAGATGTTTTGTTTCCGTTCAACCACGGCAGGAGAGTAGCATAACATGATACACAAAACAGTTGCGGAATCCAGGGTTTATCTTGATGTACAGTACGTCCAAAATATAGAAAATACGCAGTACATACTTTTTTTTTTTCCTCGAGACTTTAGAATGTACTGTCCACACACGTAACAAAACTTGTTTGGTGAAGTTTTGCACTAACGGCGACTAATTTTTTCAGTATTCATCTTTAAAACTGTATTATTACACTCTTAATCAGGTAATCTCAAAGAAACTAACAAGAAATGAACATATCCTCTCAATAGATTATTTAGCGATTACATTTATTAATATGAACAATATGAGGGTAGATTAAGAAAAGGTTATCGGTGTGTACCTTAAAAACAAGACGTGATAGAAATAAAAGACATCCACTGCTTACATACTATAACTAATAGGAAACTATAATAGCAATCAGTTTTTCGGGTACCAAATTATGTCACCCATTGCATGGGTTTTTTCAAATTATGGTCGAGATCAGGCATCTGTTTACCTTCGTTACCCTCGGACGAAAGTGTATATTTGAAATTTAAGACGGCGAACAAAAATGTATGTCTTAATTTATGCAAAAGGGATTACGGACGATACCTGAGTCATGTTGTGCTATCTTGTGTTGTCCGGATTATTTGAGAGGAAAAACGGCACCTATGGAACGAGCCTAGAGATACTCGCCCTTTCGGAAACCCAAAATAACAACTTCTTTTTTAAGTTGTAAGGTTTTTCTTTAATTTCAAGTACAATTGTATAAATATATATTTATTATTTTTTAGAAAACTTAATTATCTATCTGGTAATCAACAATGCCAAAAGAGAAACGTCCAAAACATAAGCCTGGTGAGTGAGTTTTTTTTTTCTAAACAATCATAGAGAATTAAAACTAGTTACTAATGGATTTATCCATGATTTCATAATAAGACATTATAAATATCAAATACGAATTTGTTAATTTAGCACTTACATTATTTACTTTCTAGGTGATTACAGTTGCCTGGATTTACCACATATGGTTTACACAGGTACATACTCGTAATATAAACCAGGGGTCGGCAACCTTATAACTAAGGGGTGCCAGTTTTCATCCATACAACATTTTGCGTGCCGACATAGGTACTTACTACAATTAAAATTAACAAAAATTAACTTAAATTAACTTAAAATATTGCTTTTAGAAGGTTTAATTCCAAAAAATTTTAACATTTAACAAATAATTTTATTATACTAGTCCTAGGACCTAGTGTGAACCCTGTGCTTGAAGTTTTTTAGAGAGTTTTCTTATATCCGGTTCATGTCTGGTTATTTTCAGTGTCACATGCTTCCGAGTTGTCTGTTGTCAGCCTGCTTAAAATCACTCTCATATGGGAAAAAAGTTGTTCACAGATATAGGATGATCCGAAAGCTGTAAGCATGGCAAACGCTTCTTTCTTAAGACAAATGAATTTCTCTGGTAAACTCATCCAACAACTGAGTATCTCGTTTGAATGGTTCTGGCAGTCACCTTCTAATACCCTTCTGAATTCTACAAATTTCGTGTTCCATAACTCGGAGCTTTTAAATTCAATGTATTGAAGATCAAAATGATTAATGTCCATCAATGAGAAAAGAGATATGTCAAAGCAACTGCTGGAAAAATCCATTAAATCTGGTTTGATTAAAAAAGCGAACATAGGACCATGTTTATCAAAATCCTGACCCCTCTCGATAAACTCCTCTTCTAAATTAGGCATATATTTAAGAATTTCGTCTATTAGTGCACCATCGTCGACACAGGATATATAAGTTTTTAAATTTGGAAAATATTTATATGTGTAATATCGCTGATAAATAAATCTATTTTTTTTAATTTGAATGATTTTCAGGATTCCTATAAATCCAGAAATGTTTTGCCTGAACCTTGTAACTTTAAGTTGAGTTCACTGAGATGGTTTGTAATATTAGTAAGAAACATTAACATACAGATCTAGTTCTTATCTTCTAGTTCAGGATAAGCATCCACCTGATTTTTTTCCAACAAGAACGATTTAATTTCGCCCAGACATTGCACAAATCTAGAGAGCACTTTACCACGGCTGAACCAGCGCACATTATTGTGCAATGGTATATCTGAATATGCACTTTCTAATTCCTGGAGAAACGCCTTAAATTGTCTATGGATCAGTGAAGAACGACCGACAATGTAGTTAACTATTTTAACCACCCTATCCATCACGGATTTTAAACTTCCAGCGGAGATTTTAGCGCACGAACTCTCTTGGTGAATTATGCAATGAAAATTCAAAACTGATCGATCCATGCGTTCAGTAAAAAAGGAAACAAATCCTTTATGTCTCCCAATCATAGCAGGAGCGCCATCTGTCGTTACGCAAAAATTTTATTTAAATCAATGTTCCGCTTTTCAAAATGTTTAACAAATTCTGAAAATATGTCCTCTCCTCTTGTAGTTCCCTGCAATGGGAGCAGACAAATCAGCTCTTGATACATACTGCCATCATCGAAGTATCGCGCAACGATTGCCAGACGGGCAATGTCATTAATATCGACACTTTCATCCAATGCTACACTAAATACAAAACTCCGTTTTATAGCGTCTCTCTACTGTTTTTGGACATTTTGTGTCATTTCGGTAATTCGTCTCTCGATGGTCCGCGCTGATGCCGGTATATCCCTAATCCTGGCCATTATTGTATTGTTATTGGGCAAGTCTTCGAATAAAATCTCTCCAGTACTCAAAAACGTTTGCTTCATAAATTCTCCGTCAGTGAACGGCCTACCCTTTTGGGCCAACAATTGTGCAATTTTGAAACTGCATTCAGTTACCTGATTTTTTCCTTGGAAAACTTTGCTAAAGAATGTTGACTGTTTCTCGTATTATTTACTTGCTCTTTGTATTGCCTCCCTTTTATCAGCGTTATCTTTAAATGACGATTCATGTTTTATCTGGAAATGTCGAACGGATGTTACTTCTATACTAAATAATCCAAACGTGTAGCCGCTTGCTATATATAGAAAAATAATGTTTCCAGAAAATTCCAATAATTACGTTTATTAAGTTTCTTAGAACAAAAATTATTATCTACAACGCGCCCATTGCAATCAAAGGGCCGCCTTGAAGTTAAATCTAACAAAAACTAAAGTTCGGCAATATAAAAAGAGTTGCGGCGCGCGTCGGAACGATTGAAGTCAAGTCAAACAAAAACCACCTTATAGCGGCTCTTTTGATCTGAATTGAGGACGTTTATTTGTGTTTTTGCCTAGGCTTATATTTTGAGGCTTGCCGTCTTTAATACTTGCCGAAATTAAAGCCAAACCAATGCATTCAGTAAAATTATAAATTACAAAATATATATATTTGTAGTTTTTGGTAATAATACCTAGCGACCTATATAATATATCGTTTTTGTTTGTATCGTTAAAGTAATACTGTCTTCGATTATTTACTTAATTTCGAAACATGTTACAGATTACAGAATTAATGTGTAAACTTTGAATAGGTACGCGTCCCATTCAAAATTGCTTGACGTGCCATAGATGGCACGCGTGCCATAGGTTGCCGACTCCTGATATAAACTATACATTTGGCTTTTTTAGGCAATAAATTTTAAAATTTTATAACAGACCAAACAGTGGGGAATTCTGAAATTCTAATTGTTTCTTTATAAATGTTATATTGCTACCCTTTCTTTGTTTATATAACACGCAGGCTGAAAAGTTTTTGGCCTGATGCATAGATGTCGCCCTTTTTAAAAAATCTCTATGATTTTTAGGAAGTACCAACCTTCAAACGATACGTGTCAAAATTTCATGAAATTTCGACGATTACTTTACAAGTGACGGTGGTTTTAGTGACGCTACTTTTGATATTTTCGAAACAATGGAAAAAACTGAATTTCGTGTGTTGATTAAACACTGTTTTTTTGATGGGAAAAAATACCGTTCAAGCAAATCAATGGCTTGATAAGTGTTACTGGGACTTTGTCCCTGGAAAATTACTCATCATTTACTGGCATGCTGAATTTAAACCCTAAAGATATCAAAAGATCGTGTTGGTCATATTTTGCATGACCAGTTGGGTATGAGAAAGCTCTGTTCGAAATGGGTACTGCGTTTGTTCACAGTGGACCAAAACAACAACGTGTTGATGATTCTGAGCGCTGTTTGGAAATATTTAAGCGCAATAAAAAGGATTTTTTCATGCGATATGTGACAATGGATGAAATATGGATACACCACTACACACCAGAATCAAATTCGCAGTCAGGTGAGTGGATAGCAGCCGGTGACAGCCGCCCGAAGCGACTAAAGACACAACAGTCGGCTGGGAAGGTTTTGGCACAGTAAACACACTATACAGTAGCGAAACTCAAGGATAACCGCATAGGAAAATCAGGTTCGTTTTCAGAAGGTCACGTGGCAATCCGCCATGTTAAAAGTGGACCAACGCGAGATTTGAACTACAAATAAAGTTGTGAGAAGTTTTATCACTCAAAATCATAGATATAGAAATGTTTGAAAATATTTGATTTGTGATTTAATACAGCATGAGTAATATAAAAGTTAATGCAGCATGAGTAATATAAAAAAAAACAAAAAGAATGGAGCACTTTGTTAGAAAAGAAATGAATACAGGTGAAAAAGTTGATAGGAAGGTATTTGATGGAATTCTTCATATTCAGCTTCAGTTTTTAATAACCTTATCCAAAAATTCAAAAGTTTATCAAAGTTAAACGTCACTGTTTGAGGTTAAAGTTTTATTTACATCATTTTTCAAGTAAATTTGTGATTAAAGATGTTTTTTAAGGACTAAATTAATTCAATTTTAACATACGTAATACCTAATGCTATTTTTCTTGTACCGTGAAATAAAAACATGTTGTCATTACTAAGATGTCAACATCTTCTAAAATAAGAGCATTTTTTTCTAAGCAGTGTTGTGTTGTTTGGTGCGATAGATCTCTTGTTAATTAAAAAACACTGTATCTACTTTTTTGGTACTTATTTTTCTTAAACTACAAAAATATATTGTGTAACTTCGAGAAAGGTTAATATAGTATTATTAATGAATTATGAACGTATACGTATAGACCTCTATTTTCTATGTGAATGATTCTTGGAGGTTCTACACCTTTTTGTGTTCTGTTATCCGTATTGCTTTTTGATAACGTAATTAACGCTTGCTTTTATGTACAATGAATTAATATTTAGATCAAAGAGTCAATACAGTAATTTCTTAATTATATTTACATACAATACTTAGTTATGACCTTCATACTTACATAACTATGTCGGGTTCCGCAACACTAACTTTTTTGGAAAAATCTGCCGCCTGGGTTTTTGTAGCGTTAAATTCTATTTGGTTACTGTCACCCCGAGATAGAATTTCTTCCAGGTCTTTGATAAGTTGAATGACTTGTTTGTTAAAGTAAATCAGAGTAGGAGACAGGTTGGAGCTTTCGGGCGCACCGGTGTTGACAGTGAAGGTATCATAAAGCAATTCGTCGACTGCCACTCGGAAAGAATGCTCTCTGACGAAACACGAGAGCCATTAACAAAACATTTCAGACATATCCATAAGAGCGTAGCTTAGCCAACAATCTGTCATGCCAAACACGGTCGAATGCCTTGGATATGTCAAGTGCAACCGCTCGAGATTTTAAAGAATGTTCTATTGCGTTTTTATAATTATGGGTGACATCAGCTAAACTGTAGTGCATTTCCAGAAGGAAGAAAATATGCCCTTTCTGTAGGCTAGGCTGAAACTGGTGTTAGGTCACTCGCGTATTTTTTGAGTACTATGGCAGGTATTTCATCAATGCCAGACGGTTTTTAGGTGTCTAGCTTCGTTAAAATTCGTCTAATGACAAGCTGTTTCATGATAAGAGCTGCACATTGGGGAGAGTGGGTGTTGCTTTCCCTTAGAAATCGGCAGTAGAATATGAAGCAAAGAGTTCAACTGACACGTTGGCTTTCTCAACAGGTATTGTTGCCATAGTATGATCTGGCCGAGTAAGTAGTGGTATAGTGGATTTAGTAAGGGCTCGGCGACTGACCAAAAAGACCTGGAATTGCTGGCGCATGCAAGAAGTTTATTTTTAGTGTTCCGTACGGAACACTTATAAGATCACTTCGGTGTCTGTCTGTCTGTCTGTCTGTCTGTCTGTCTGTCTGTCTGTCTGTCTGTCTGTCTGTCTGTCTGTCTGTCTGTCTGTCTGTCTGTCTGTCTGTCTGTCTGTCTGTCTGTCTGTCTGTCTGTCTGTCTGTCTGTCTGTCTGTCTGTCTGTCTGTCTGTCTGTCTGTCTGTCTGTCTGTCTGCCTGTCTGTCTGTCTGTCACACCCGATTTTCTCCCGAAACTATCTAACATAGAAAGTTGAAATTTGGTGATAATATAGGAATTGATGGCCTCGTCAGAGCCATGTAGTTTTGAGAATTAAATTTTGACTTAAGGGGTTAGTTTTGGGGGGTGAAGTCGGAAGTGAAAAAAAAAATTTTTTACTAGGTCATCGAGTGTGGTGTCAAATGAAAGCTTGTGAAAACACGAGTAAAAAATATATATATATAATATTACACTTGCGCGCACTTTTCTTTGTATTATTTTTAAAAATTCGCGAAAAATCGCTGTCCCGGGCCTTATCTCGAAAAGTACTTATCAAAAAATTTCGAAAAAATTCTGGAATATTCTCCACGGGGTGTAGATTTAACGAAAATTATCACGAGTGCATTACCTTTAATAATTTTTCTGGTATTTAAAAAAAACAAAAATTTCAAGGTCATCAGATTTCAGTAAAGATTGGAAACAAACTTTGTTGAAAACTCATTTGGGGTGTGTTTTGTAAAGTCACTGATCATTTTATACATCTGTAACAAAATTTTTTATTTTAAAAGCAATCAACGTACGGAACACTAATTGCGCAAGTTCAACTTGCACTTGACCGGTTTTTTTAATTTTTTGATTGTGTGCTTTCTTGGTTTCATCGATAACTGAGCCGTTTACCACAATATTTTGAGTAACCTATGTTCCATTATAGCATAATTATGGGCTCCTCAAGATATTAAAGAATAGTCACTAGAAGATGTGAATAATTTTGAGGAACATGTGTTCTAATTCATTCTAAGTAAGTGTTATTGTACTTTTACAGGGCCCAGCAAAAGTAACCCGTACAGTGAATGTAAAAATATGGTAAGTTAAGCAATTTTCAATATTTTTAATTTCTTTATAAATATAAAAAATTTCACATTATTTAGAAAGGGATAAGATGAGGGTAGGACGCAACTAGCTTTATCTAGCTCAAGATCGAGAACTCTAGAAAAATGAAGGGGAGGTTTATATTCAGGACTGGATGCGGAAAGGCTGTTAGAGAGGGAGAGATTTCTTTTAAAGGATTTTATCAGAATCTATATTAAATTTCTCTATTTCTTTTTTCTCTTATATCCTTTTACCCTGCTGAGTTATAGATATTAATTTGTCTATGTATCTGCAATTGTAGGTTCCATTATTTTTATCCAGTCCTTCCATTTTTCCCTGTCTATCAGCATTTTGTTTATATTTTCTATCGTTTTCCCCTTTGCTTTTCCTATCTCTTCAATGCCCTTCATCCAAGTTAGTCTTGGTCTCCCTCTTTTTCGCTTCTTTGCTGTTTTCATTTCCAGTATTCTTTTTGGTATTCTGTCGCTGTCTAGTCTAAGTACATGCCCATACCATTACAATTGCTTTTTCTCAATTTTTTGTATTATTGATTTTTGCACTAGTTTCTTCGTTTTTAAGGTGGTCTAGCTTAGTCTTCCCTGCTATCTTCCGGAGATGTTTCATTTCTGCTGCAATCAGTTTAGGCCTATGTTTTTGTTGTATTCTCCAAGTTTCACTTCCATATAATATCATTGGGTTCACTATTAAATTATATATTTTTAATTTTATTCTTTTACTTATTTCCTTTTTCCCGAAAATTGTCTTATTCTTCCATCACTTTCTATTATACTTCCTAGATATTCTATGGTGGTCACTTCCTCCAGAGCTTGGTTCTTATATGTAATATTATTTTGTTTTTGCACTTCCTTTTTATTTATATACATTATTGTGCTTTTATCTACATTTACCTCCATTTCAGCTTTTCTATTGCTTCTATCCATATATCTATCAATTTTTGCATTTTGGTGTCTCCGTCAGCTATAAGCACCAGGTCATCAGCATATAATAAGCTATCCATTCTGATTGGCATCATATTTCTATACCCCACTGTAGTTTGGACGTTCTTTGTCTCGTATTTTTGAATAGTCTATCTATTACTATTATGTCTGTTATGTCTCCTTGCTTTCTGATCTATTTCCATTTACTTGCACTTTTGCTCGTGTGCCTTCGTGCTTGAATTTATGATTTGTATTAGTTTCTTAGGTGTATCTATTAATTTCAAACAGTTTTCTACCGCTCGTCTTTGTACTGAGTCAAAAGCCGCCCTTAGGTCTATAAATGAGGGTATGAGTTCTTCTCTCGTCTCTATTCTCTTTTCTATAAGTTGCCTTAATATAAATTTATTATCTGAGGTTTGCCTCTTCTACGTGAAAGTTGTTTTTTTTCATCTTCTAGTTTGTTTTCTACGTTTATTTTTAGTTCGTTTTGTATTATTTTTGTGTAGACTTTGTATACTACCGGTGATAGGCAAATTGGTCTATATTTATCCCACCGGGTTCTATCTTCTTTTTTGAATATGGGCAATATTATGTTGTTTTTCCACTCCTCAGGTATCTCATTCGTTTCCCACGCTTCCGATAATATTTTATATAGCCAATCTATTCCTTTCTTTCCCATGTATTTTATCATTTCTGGGTCTACTTCATCATCGCCACTTGCTTTAGTAATTTTGATGTCATTTATTGCCTCTTTCAGACTTCCATTTTTTCAGAAGAATTTGTTTTAATTATCTTGTTTTCATCCCTTACGCCTGAATCTACTTTCTTTCTTTTCCCTCTTAGATCTTTGATTATGCAACAGAATTTTCGATTGTTATCTTTGTATTCTTCATTTAATTCCTTTCTAAAATATTCCCATGTTTGTTGTTTGGCTTTCTTCACTAATTCTTTAGTTTCTTCTTCTTTTAAGTAAGTATATATTTTTATATGAATTATATTATGAAAATGTTATATAGCAGTTTCGACGCCTTTCCGACGTTTCACCTACGATTGTACGAGAGGAGTAAATATCCCTGAAGATACCCTCTGCAGTCGTAGACGAAATGACGGAAAGTCATTTCAATCTGACACGGTCTAATTATAACCACCACGATTTCTCATATAGCAATAAGTTAGAGAAATATCGGTACTTTTTTAGTAGTAGTTAGGAATTCTAAAGAAAGATCCTCTTTCAACTCTTGCTTCACGCTGAATGATAAAAGATACTGATCCATTACTGACTTAGTAGGCTGTGATAAAACAGACGAACCAAAAGTCATGGTTGCTGCGTGTTACCAAAATAGCCATTATTATTATTTAGTTTACGTCAAAAATAATTTTTCGTTAACAAAAATGTATTCAACGGATGAAAAAGTAGACAGGTTATTAATTTATGGAGAGTGCAGAAAGAATAGCCGTACAAGTTGTACATGGCAAGATATCCCGATAGGAGGCACCCACCCAACAATTATTTTTTAAGGATAGAGCAGCAGTTGAATCTGCTGATGTATTTATTGGTGACGAAGAGTCAGAAATCAATGGATTGGCCATTGTTCAGGTAGATCCTACAATTTCTATAAGACATGTTGAAGAACAAACCGGTGTAAATCGTGAAACCTCTCGCCGCATTTTAAGAAAATATAAATTTAGGTTCTTCAAATATCAAATAAATCAACATTTATGTTAAACAGATTACCAAAGAAGAATGGATTATTGTAATTGGTTTTTGCAAAGATACCACCCTGATAGCCAATTTCATTATAACATTCTATTTTTGGATAAATCTAGATTTACCAATTTGGGTCTATTTAATCGTAATAATACTCAATATTGGGCCCAAGAAAATCCTAGAATTATGCGAGAAAGTGCCTTTTTTAGAAATTTTCCTTTAAATTGTGGAGAGATTATTTTCCAGCAGGATGACGCTCCAGCCCACAATAGCAAAAATGTAGTAAACTACTTGAATTAAAGATTTGGTGCAAATTGGTTAGGTACTAATGGATCTAATAAATGGCCTGCAAGGTCGCCAGATCTTACGCCTCTTGTTTTTTTTTTATATGGAACCATCTAAAAGAAAAAGTTTACAAAAATCCACCAACACACATAAATGATTTAGAAATGCGCTTAAGAAGAGCAGTAAATGAAATTACTGAAATTCAGTTGGAGAACTTTATGAGAGCCACGGAGAAAAACAAGATTCTGTAGGATTAACAACGGATGGCATTTGGAATAAATAACTAGCAAATTTATATCTAGTGTAAAATAGTTTTACCTATTTATTTTTTTGTGTTATTTAGTTAAAATATTACTTCTTTCTAATATCAATTAATTACAATTATCAGTTTTATTGTGTTATTCTTATTATTAAATGTTTTGGTTTTATTATTTGCATTTAAATATTTATTTAATAAATATGTTTTTGATTTTCTGAAAATAATATTAAATCCAATTGGCGTTACATAGTTTTGTTAGATGTATGTTGGCAAAAAACCTGTAATGTGTAGCTAGGTTAAATAAAAAATAAGTGTTCCTATCTTAATTTCGGTGATATTGATCATTATTTAAAGAGAAAATTCTGTAACTGAATGTAAGCATAAAATTTTGTAAGAGCCACTTAGACTCGCGAAAATGGCTCTATAAATGGATTTTCTTAAATTCTTTCCAAAGTAAGATAAAACGAACAAAAATAATTGCTAGTATATCCGCTATGGTCCCCCAAGTCTAAGAGTAAAAATTGAAAATGATAAAAAAGTATACAGGGTTCCATTAAAAATAAGAACAAACCGGTCAAACCGGAATTAGTTAAAAATATTTCTTAAGTGATAAAAAAGCCTGTGCTATTCTGGTATTTAAAAATGCAAATATGTAACTTTCAAAATAAAAAAATTACAGGGTGTTACATGTTAGTTGTAATGTAAGACCAATGTTTTCAAAATCTTCAAATACACGTGCTGGTTTAAATTTCCCTCTATAAAATATGGGCAAATGATCCGATCAAAAAAAAATTTCATATATATATATATATATATATATATATATATATATATATATATATATATATATATATATATATATATATATATATATATATATATATATATATATATCAGGTGTATGCATAAGTTTTTGCCGGTTTTTGTGGTAAAGAAAACACGTAATTTTCAAGGGAAATTCATTTTTTATTTATTCAAAATATTGGCCATTTTCTTCTACATACTTCGCCCATCTTTCAGGTAAATTATGAATACCATGCCAGAAAAACTGCTTGTCTTTTGCGGCAACCAATTCGTCGAACCTTTTTCCCATTTCCTCGAAATTGCTGAAGTGCTGCTCTGCAAGCGCGTGCCGCATTGATTCAAAGAGGTGATAGTCAGATGGCGCCAGGTCGGGAGAGTACGGCGGGTGCGGAAGGATGTCCCATCCAAGCGATTCCAAGGTGTCTTTCACTGGTTTTGCTGTGTGAGACAGCGCATTGTCGTGTAACAAAATCACTTTGCCATGTCTTCTGGCCCATTCCGGTCGTCTTTCGATCAATGCGTGATTTAAATTAATCATTTGTTGGGTCATCATCCAGTAACGCCTGCAATTCCTCGTCTTCGTACTTTTGTGGTCTACCAGAGCGCGTACTGTCTTTCACATTGAAATCACCACATTTAAATTGTCGAAACCATGTCTCACATGTTCTAATCGATGGAGCGTGTTCATCATATGTTTCTACCAGCAAATGATGACTTTCCGTAGCATTTTTCTTTTGATTAAATAAAAAAAGCAATGGGTGCCGCAAATGTTCTTTTTCAGGCACAAAAGTCGACATGATCACTGAACGATACAATACAGACGCTAATGTTTGGCGGACTCAACTTGTGTATGGTTAGGTTAATATCCGACGAACAAACTGACGTATCTATCAAATTCATACACTACGTACTGTTCGCTGGTGCCATCTCTTAGTGAAACCGGCAAAAACTTATGCATACACCTGGTATATATATATATATATATATATATATGTATATGTATATATATATATATATATATATATATATATATATATATATATATATATATATATATATATATATATATATAACACATGGGCTGAAAAGTCCCGGGCCTAACACATAGATGGCGCTAGTTTTATTGCAGTCACCTTTTTTTCAGTTAATACTAACCATCAAAAGACAGCTGTTAAAATTTCATGATATTCTATTCATTAGTTTGTGAGTTATTGTGCTAAGAGTGACGCTACTTTTGTTATTTTCAAAACAATGGATCAAAAACAATTTCGTGTTTTAATTTTACACTGCTTCTTGATGGGAAAAAATACCGTTCAAGCGAAGCAATGGCTTGAAAAGTGTTATGGGGACTCCGCTCCATCAGAAACAACAATAAAACGTTGGTTTGCTGACTTCAAACGTGGTCGTAGAGACACCGATGATGCAGAACGCAGTGGACGTCCAAATGAGGCGGTAACACCAGAAAACATCAAAAAAAATCCATAAAATCGTTTTGAATGATCGAAAAGTGAAGTTGCGTGAGTTAGCTGACATCGTAAAGATATCAAAAGAACGTGTTGGCTTTATATTGCATGAGCATTTGACTATGAGAAAGCTCTGTTCAAAGTGGGTGCCGCGTTTGCTCACTGTTTATCAAAAACAACAACGTGTTGATGATTCTGAGCAGTGTTTGGCCATTGTTAGAGCGGCGCTGGAATGATTGCGTTGCTCTTGATGGAGATTACGTTGATGAATAAAGCTAATTTTGAACCAAAAAAACCGTGTTTTCTTTGTTAGGCCCGGGACTTTTCAGCCCATGTGTTATATATATAGTGTATCCGCGAATGAAATGCACGAGAGGGAAAAACTCTTTATTATCCATTTTACAACAAAAAGTCATTCTTTATAAAAAGTTCGGCTTTTTTGGAAAATGAATTTACAATATAAAAATTTTAGATGTATAGGGTGTTAAGAAATTAGGAAAACATGAAAATGCTTGAAGAGAAATGTACCATTATTTACTACTCTTAAGAAAAATTTTGTGAACTAACATAAAGTCCAAATGCAAATTTTGAAATGAAAATTCGAATATTTAAAAACAGAATAATAATTGTGGTTTCATGTAATTATTTGCATTTAACAAAAAAATCAAAATAGTCGATTTTGTAAACTCCCATGTCACGTCAACATCTTATTTACATCTGTTAGTATTCTGATTTCGTGAAGGCATTTTCAAAAATGTTCAGCAGAGAAGAACGTATTTATTTAATACAATGTATAGATCTTTTCCATAAAACATTTCCTAATACGCCTATGTCGAATAGAGCATTAAAATTATTAATAAAATTCAATGAAACTGGGTCGGTGATGAATGTGAAGAAATCTAAGAAAACATACGACGAAAATTACGCAGCTACATTATTAGCAATACGGTCAGTTTTAGATAACCCGAAATTATCTTTAAGGAAACGTGCACAAATAGTGATTTAAGCAAAAGTGAATTACAATTTTTAACGAAAACAATTAAACCTTTTAAGGTTTATATATATATATATATATATATATATATATATATATATATATATATATATATATATACGAGGCATGTTTTTTAAAGTAAGTACCGTTTTGGAATTAAAAAAAGACGTGCAAAGATATCGCTATAATTTTATTTTTACATGAAAGCCTGTACCTTAATCTACTTTTCTACATAATTTCCGTGAATATTGAGGCACTTGTCATAACGTGGCACCAGTTTTTGAATACCCTCCTTATAAAATTCTGCCGCCTGACTTGTTAACCACTGTATCACAAATGTTTTGACTTCGTTATCGTCTTGAAGACGCTGACCACCCAGGTGCTTCTTCAAGTGTTTTCTTTCACCTTTTCGTCCACTTTCTGCACCAAATCTTCATTAACGACCGAAGGACGCCCACTACGTTCTTCATCATGCACATTTGTGCGGCCATCTTTAAATGCTCTCACCCATTTCCTTACCATTCCATCACTCATAATGTTTTATCCGTAAACTTCACAGATCTCACGATGAATATCGATCGGTTTTACACCTTTAGCACTAAGAAATCGTATAAACAGCCCGTACTTCACAATCGGCGGGACTCACGATTGTCGGAGGCATCTTAAACACTCAGTAAACAACGTATACAATGAAGAATCAGACTGTAATGGCGTCAGTGCGTAGACATGAGATGTAGGTTACCAGCGCGCATGCGCGGAACGCCGACCGTATCGCTGCGGCGGCGGAAATCGCAAAACGGTACTTACTTAAAAAACATGCCTCGTATATATATATATATATATATATATATATATATATATATATATATATTATATAATATATATATATAAGTAAGAAAAACAATATAAACGACAAAAGCGACGTTAGGGGTTTGAGTCATATTTATTCCGGACTCTTCTCATAATAACTCAATAGCAGTTAATAAATAAAAACACATAAACAAACCAAAGAATGACTTTCGTTCCCTATAGAAATCTAAAGTTATTTTAAAAAATGTGACCGTCTTAGTAACACCTTTTAAAGAATGTTAAGTGTGTCTTCGTTTCAACCCACACATGTAAGTTCTTATATATATTTTTGTGTGTATTTTTATTATTTTCACCTTCTACATTGTATTATAAGTTTAAGAATTTTATATATTTATAATAAAAAAAAAAAAAAAAAATTGTGCGTCCTATTGAATATCCAAAACAGAAAATTTCAATTTTTAGATGAACTGAAGAAGCCTAAAAATTAGGCGAAACGTTTTCAATAAACTTCTAACTAGAACGTGATGTAATTTCTATATCCTTAAAACAAAAGAACCATAAAGCCCAAGAAATTGAATATATATATATATATATATATATATATATATATATATATATATATATATATATATATATATATATGTATATATATATATATATATATATATATATATATATATATATATATATATATATATATATATATATATACACCGGGTGACACAGTCAACATGTAACACCCTGTAATTTTTTTTATTTTGAAAGTTGCATATTTGCTTTTTTAGATACCAGAATTTGACATTGTTAGGCTTTTTTATCGCTTAAGAAATATTTTAAACTACTTCCGGTTTGACCGGAAATGACTGTAACGTTCTTATTTTTAATGGAATCCTGTATATTTTTTTATCAATTTCAATTCGCTTTGAAATTCTCTTTCCAACGATGTATGACAAGTTGACATTTGACATGTGACCGGCAAAAACTGATTTAAACTCTTAGACTTAGGCGGCCATGGAGGATATACTAGCAATTGTTTTTGTTCGTTTTATCTCACCTTGGAAAGGATTTTAGACTATCCATTTATTGTGCCATTTTCGCGAGTATAAGTGGCTCCTACAAAATTTTATACTTTACATTCAGTTACAGAATTTTCTCTTTAAATAATGATCAATATCACCAAAATTAAGCTAGGAACACGTATTTTTATTTAACCTAGTTACACATTACCGGTTTTTTGACAACACATCTAACAGAACTATCTAACGCCAATTGGATTTATTATTATTTTCAGAAAATAAGAAACCTATTATATAAATATTTAAATGCAACTAATAAAACCAAAACATTTAATAATAAGAATAACACAATAAAACCGATAATTGTAAATAATTAATATTAGAAAGAAGTAATATTTTAACTAAATAACACAAAAAAATAAATAGATAAAATTATTTTATATTAGATATAAATTTGCTAGGTATTTGTTCCAAATGTTCAAAATGCTGTCCGTTGTTAATCCTACAAAATCTTGTTTTTCTCCGTGGCTCTCATAACGTTCTCCAACTGAATTGCAGTAATTTGATTTACTCCTCTACTTAAACACATCAAGTCATTTCTGTCTGTTGGTGGATTTTTGTAAACTTTTTTTTTTAGATGGTTCCATATAAAAAAATCAAGAGGCGTAAGATCTGGTGATTTTGCGGGTCACTTATTATGACCATTGGTACCTAACTAATTTGCACCAAATCTTGGATTCAAGTAGTTTACTACATTTCTACTATTGTGGGCTAGAGCACCATCCTGCTGGAAAATAATGTCTCCACGATTTAAAGGTAAAGTTTCTAAAAAATCTTCAACATTATTTTGAATGAACTCCAAATATCTTTCTTCATTTAACGCACCATCAAATATAATAGGACTAATAATTCTTGTGCCAAGGATACCCAACCACACGTTAAAGCAATCTTTCTTGATAGGCACTTTCTCGCATAATTCTAAAGTTTTCTTGGGCCCAATATCGAGTATTGTTACGATTAAATAGACCCAAATTGGTACATCTAGATTCATCTGAAAATAGAATGTTGTAATGAAATTGGTTATCAAGGTGGTATCTTTGCAAAAATCAATTACAATAATCCATTTTTCTTTGTTAATCTGGTTGAAATAAAAGTTGATTTATTTGATATTTCTAGGACCTCAATTTATATTTTCTTAAAATGCGGCGAGCGGTTTCACGATTTATACCGGTTTGTACTTCAACATGTCTTATAGAAATTGTAGGATCTACCTGAACAATGGTCAATCCATTGATTTCTGACTCTTCGTCACCAATAAATACATCAGCAGGTTCAATCGGTTGCCTTCTAAACTACGGCTCTACCCTTAAAAAATAATTGTTGGGTGCCTCCTATCGAAATATCTTCCCATGTACAACTCGGCGGCTTGTCGGCTATTCTTTCTGCACTAATAATGGTATTCTGGTATCTAAAAATGCAAATATGTAACTTTTAAAATAAAAAAAATTACAGGGTGTTACATGTTGGCTGCGACACCCGATATATATATATATATATATATATATATATATATATATATACATATATACATACATATATACATATATACATATATATATATATATATATATATATATATATATATATATATATATATATATATATATATATATATATATATATATATATATATATATATATATATATATATATATATATATATATATATATATATATATATATATATATATATATATATATATATATACATATATATTTATATATATATATATATATATATATATATATATATATATATATATATATACATATATATATATATATATATATATATATATATATATATATATATATATATATATATATTTATATATATATATATATATATATATATATATATAATATATATATATATATATATAAATATATATATATATATATATATATATATATATATATATATAGATATATATATATATATATATATAAAAATATATATATATATATATATATATATATATATATATATATATATATATATATATATATATATATATATATATATGTATATATATATATATATATATATATAAAATAATATATATATATATATATATATATATATATATATATATATATATGTATATATATATATATATATATATATATATATATTTATATATATATATATATATATATATATATGTATATATATATATATATATATATATATATATATATATATATATATATATATATATATATATATATATATATATATATATATAGGGTAGTCTTGACCGACTAGTTAAACAGCAGTATTATGTTCTTGGGGTAACCGGTCTTTGGAAATGAACTAAAAAGTTTTGGACACCTTTTTAGCTGCGCCAAGCTTTCGAAAATATTTCATTTTCTTCATCAGGGCTACAATTACAGTAGATTATCAGTATTTTTGAGATCAAGAGTAAAGAACAACCCTATTTTATATGTAACGTTAAAGTACTTACTGCTAAGTGGTGTGTTCAAAAAAAAGTTGTTTGTTTGTGGGGGCACTTTATTACACTTATTCATAAGAAAAAACAGGAAAAAAAAACACTAGAAAAACTCGACATACTCATCTCTGGGAAATATAATAAATTTTTACTTCATTTTGTTAGAATAGGACAAGGGAATGTGTGGTTTTAAAATAATTTTAATTTATAAAGGATTTTTTTGTTATGTTTTCTTGTCATTTTGCTAAGGGCATATCTCTTAGTTAAGTTGTGGTTAATTTATACTTGAAAGTAGAATGACGTTGACATTTTGTTTGATCGTTTTAAAATTAAAAATTTAGTGAATATCAGTGGGATTATTATCAAAGAGATATGCCAGAGATATTGTAGGAGTTTTCATTTTGACTTCCTATTTGTAATAGATTGGAGAAAAATTAAACTCAGATCTTCAATGTCAGTTTTTTTATTGATCGAGTTCGGTTCCATGTGGATTTCCACCATCTCCCTAAAGATTCTCCTGCCGAGATTTTTCTCTTTACATAGGATTTTGGTTTCAGTAAAATTAAATTCATGCGAAAATTGGCTACTATGTTGGGCAAGCGCACAAGAGTTTTTCTTTAATCTACAATCACTTTTGTGGGAAGTTAGGACTCTAGATGTTTGTCCTATATAGATTTTTTGCACTGAGAGCAAGGGATGCTGTAAACTACTTCTGAAACTTTTATGATTTCATCTTTGTCTTTTAGACAAGTGAAAACAATATTTATATATATATATATATATATATATATATATATATATATATATATATATATATATATATATATATATATATATATATATAGTATTCTGTGGTACAAAATGCCGGAATGACTGTGTCTTACCAACAAGATTGAAGTTCAATGTGAAATTGCCAAAAAATCAAAACGTTTGGTTTAAATTACTTTTTAAATATGGGCGTTTGTAGTTAAGGACACACCATTATACAACATTGTAAACAAAAGAGCGAGAGAGAGGGAAGATGTTTATAACAAGCACAACTTGGCAGGATTAACCAGACTACTCAAAACAGATAATCAATCCTTTTTATATCGGTCACCTCTCCGCCTGAATAGGAATTACTTTGGATGGATATCGGCGAGGATCTTGTAATTCTCGTCAGCGTCAAATATACCTAAATAAATTAATATAAAACAATATATCGACCTGTCGGGGATTGAACCTGCGATCCTTGCTTGTATGCCGGCACGATAGCCACGGGGCTAGGACCGCTACATATACACTGCTAAATTTTGGTTGCTGAAAACATCTTCGCTGCGCTCTTTTGTTTGGAGTGTTATAAAATGATGGCTTCACCATTAATTACAAGCGCAAATAGTATCTTTCATCTTTATTATAATTCATTTTGGAACACTATAGGATGGGTCGGGTACACGCAGTGCACAAGGTCCACCAGCCTCCAGCATTAGCTTGCAGAATTGTATCACTAGACCCGCCAAGGTTCATAGCCCAACCCTGAGCATTACTTCCAGTTCCCTACTTCAGGAGTGTATAGGTGACCCAGTGGATTGTTTTTATCATGTAAGTCAAACTTAGTAAAATAAGGTTAATCTAAGATTTTTAGATTAGGTTTTGTATAATCTATATTTCAAGACATTATAGTGTTGTTTTTGGAGTAAAAAGAGTAAATTCTAGGATTATGTGAATACTAGTTTTCGTCTATAATATATATAAAGTTCAACGTCTCTCTGTATGTCTGTCTGTCCGTTAGTGCGCTTATCAGTGGAGAACCACTTGTCTGATTTACGTGCTTTTTCTTTTAAAACATACATATGTTCTCTGGCCAGGTTATAGGATATATTTTATTACGTTAGGTAGCATAAGGAATAAGCAGTGTCGATAATAGTGAATCAAGTCGGAAAAAATTTGCCGCTAGCGCGGTCTCTTTCAATACACTGCCTAAACCATTAAATATGAAACAATATCAAAGCAAAGAATATAGATTGCGACGTCTCTCTCTTTGCCTGTCTGTCCGTTAGTGCGCTTAATACTCGAGAACTACTTATCCGATTTACTTGTTTTTTTTTCCATGCATATATTTTCTGACCAGGGTACAGGATATATTTTATTTAATCCGCAGAAGAACCGATCTTTAGTTTAAAATATGTTTTAAACGTAGTATAAATTATCGCTTGCTTAGGTTTGAATTTTAAATACTTTAGGATTTGCCGTCTTCGAGCAGCCACCAAGGTTCACCTACACGTAGTATCGGCTCCCATAGCAGTTTCGCAGGACCCTCGAGAATTTATAGTCCAACTAGGAGTTCAAGTAGGGCCATGAGTATTATTTCCAGCTCCCCACCTCAAGAGTGTTTAGGTAATCCGATGGACTGCTATTATCGGGTAAGCAAATTAAGTAAAATCTTAAATCCGAGGTTTTTAAATGGATAAAATATACCTCAAAACGAAATCATCTATTTTTTAAGCAAACTTTTATGTTTCATACCCGTCTTTTACCCTGGTAATATTCTAGATGTGTTCAGGAAGTTAACGATCATTTGATAAGACTGGTTTCAACTGCCCATGATCATTCGTGGATTAGTTCAAAGAAGGGCATTATTAACGAAATGTTGCCTTACAATAGATTTCAATTGAAATAATGGATCACATAAGTAAGATATAAATAATTGGCACCCCTAGTCTTGAAAGCGTACGTGTCCTCTGTTGTACACTGCTTGGTAGCGTTTTATAGGGTTCTACCACAAGTATCCCTGCCCCGAGATAAATTGACAGGTTTAAGAACAGGCAAAAAAAAACAAAAAAAAAAAACTGTTGAAAAAAATGGACTTCGTCCAATTTTAGTGGTTTATTTTGATTTTTATATGTATGTATGAATTAAAAATAAAAAACCAGTCAGGTGCAAGTTGAACTTGCGCAATTAGTGGTCCGTACGTTGATTGCTTCTGAAATAAATATTTTTGTTACGGAGGTATAAAATGATCAGTGACTTCACAATTCACACTCCAAATGAGTTTTCAACAAAGTCTGTCAATATTCTGATTTCGTGAAGGCATTTTCATGTTTAGCAAAGAAGAGTCTATTTATTTAATACAATGTTACGGTATTGGAAATGTGTCTTATCAATACACTATAGGTCATTTCCATGAAACATTTCCTAATACGCCTGTGTCGAATAGAGCATTGCGAAAATTATTAATAAAATTCAATGAAACTTGGTCGATGATGAATGTGAAAAAATCTGAGAAAACATACGACGAAAATGACCCAGCTAAATTATTAGAAATACGGTTAGTTTTAGATAACCCGAAATTATCTTTAAAGAAACGTGCACAAATGGTGAGTTTAAGCAAAAGTGAATCACAAACAATTTTTAACGAAAACAAAATTAAACTTTTTAAGCCAAAGTTCGGCATACACTTGAACCTAGAGATGAAGAGAGACGTTTAGAGTTTTGTTTATGGATAGGTGAAAACTACCTTGAAAACCAAAGATCTCACAGATTTATTTTTTTACCGATGAGTCTGCATTTTGCACAAACGGGCACGTATCTTCCCAAAATAGTCGTCATTGGGTTTTCGAGAATCCTAATTGTGTAATCAACAAACGAAGTCAACGTTACAAAGAAGTTAATGTATGGAGTGGAATTTTTTTTTCTCGGATCATTGGCCCATATTTTATAGAGGGAAATTTAAACCAGCACATGTATTTGAAGATTTTGAAAACATTTGTCTTACAATTTCTTAAGAATTACTGGTCGCTGGTTGACAGTAAGCTACTGTTTACTGTCGACCAGCGATGATTGATAATAACAAATGAGAACAACAGTAAGATACAGTCATTCCGGCATTTTGCACAACAGAGTACTATATATATATATATATATATATATATATATATATATATATATATATATAATAAAGAGAGAGAAAGCTAAAGTTACATTAATCTAACAAAATCCTAAGTTATGAAACTAGTTGGGGAACTCGGCAAAAAAGGGGCATCAACAGATGTTCATACTATATTCATTTAGCCAATATTTCGGTCCTAGATTGGGACCTTCATCAGGGCACAAACTGAAAAAGAGATAACGAAGCAACCAATAAAGAAAATTAGGCATGAAGAATTGGTATTGTTGAGTCCAATTTTTAATTATTAACTTTTAATTTCAATCTTATAATTATTAGTAAAAAACTATTGTAATTTAAAGTATTATTGTTCTAAAAAATCATAAATTATTATTATTATTATTATTATGAAGAAATGTCAAAAACAAAATGCAAGTGACTCACATGTAGCATGCAAATTAATCTAACAAGAATGACCATAAATAACAATTGCCATAACAAAGACCAACACTGAAATAAAACAGCCACTATTCACTAACATTATTAATATAAAAATATGGCATTT
>CM032452.1:31757845-31762845 GCA_019049505.1 Pachyrhynchus sulphureomaculatus
AGATAAAACTATTTTGTACCAGATATAAATTTGCTAGGTATTTGTTCCAAATGTTCAAAATGCTGTCCGTTGTTAATCCTACAAAATCTTGTTTTTCTCAGTGGCTCTCATAACTGAATTTCAGTAATTTGATTTATTACTCTTCTTAAGCACATTTCTAATTCATTTCTGTCTGTTGGTGGATTTTTGTAAACTTTTTCTTTTAGATGGTTCCATATAAAAAAATCAAGAGGCGTAAGATCTGACGATCTTGCGGGCCACTTATTAGGTCCATTGGTACTTAACTAATTTGCACCAAATCTTTGATTCAAATAGTTTACTACATTTCTACTATTGTGGGCTAGAACGCCATCCTGCTGGAAAATAATGTCTCCACAATTTAAAGGTAAAGTTTCTAAAAAATCTTCAACATCATTTTGAATGAACTTTAAATATCTTTCTCTATTTAACGCACCATCAAATATAATAGGACGAATAATTCTTGTGCCAAGGATACCCAACCACACGTTAAAGCCGAATCTTTCCTGATAGGCACTTTCTCGCATAATTCTAAGATTTTCTTGGGCCCAATATCGAGTATTGTTACGATTAAAGAGACCCAAATTGGTACATCTAGATTCATCAGAAAATAGAATGTTGTAATGAAATTGGTTATCAAGGTGGTATCTTTGCAAAAACCAATTACAATAATCCATTTTTCTTGGTTAATCTGTTTGAAATAAAAGTTGATTTATTTGATATTTCTAGGACCTGAATTTAAATTTTCTTAAAATGCGGCGAGGTTTGTTCTTCAACATGTCTTATAGAAATTGTAGGATCCACCTGAACAATGGCCAATCCATTGATTTCTGACTCTTCATCACCAATAAATACATCAGCAGGTTCAATCGGTTGCCTTCTAAACTATTGCTCTACCCTTAAAAAATAATTGTTGGGTGGCCTCCTATCGGTATATCTTGCCATGTACAACTCGGCGGCTTGTCGGTTATTCTTTCTGCACTAATAATGTCCCATTCTGGTATCTAAAAATGCTAATATGTAACTTTTAAAATAAAAAAATTACAGGGTGCTACATGTTGGCTGTGTCACCCGATATATATATATATATATATATATATATATATATATATATATATATATATATATAATATATATCTATATATATCTATATATATCTATATATATCTATATATATCTATATATATATATATATATATATATTATCTATATATATCTATATATATCTATATATATCTATATATATCTATATATATCTATATATATCTATATATATCTATATATATCTATATATATCTATATATATCTATATATATATATATATATATATATATATATATATATATATATATATATATATATATATATATATATTTTTTTTTTTTTATGGGTCTAGCTCACGTGCTGCAGGGAAGTCCCTAAAGCGCTCCAGGAGCGGCACGAGTGCGGAAAAAGCGATTCACGTTGTTCTTGAACCGCTGCAAATTGTACTCGGTGGGAAACACAGCGCTGGGTAAATTATTCCAAAGGGATGATGTTCTCCATATAAAAGATTGCTTGAAAAGCGTTGTACGCGGAGTAAACAAGCTGAACCTCATACGGATGCGAAGCGCCAGCGCGACGTGTATTTCTAACATGCACCGCTTTGGGAGGAATTAAGCGGGCTACATCCTTCGAACACTTTCCATGAAAATACTTGTAGAACAGACTCAAGTCACCAACCGTTCTTCGATGCTCCAGCGAATCAAGGCCGCCGGTCAATTCCGGGTCCCCAATCAGACGGACCGCTCTTTTCTGAACAGAATCCAACAAATGCAGTGTATGATTGGGAGCGGAGCCCCAAACGTGGGAGCAGTATTCCATAGTTGGTTGAATTTGGGCTTTGTAAAGAATTAACAGTTGCTGTGGGGTGTAAAGCTTTCTGGTTCTAAATAATATTCCCAACTTTTGAGAAGCTCTCCTTGCTATGCCTGCAACATGTTCATGCCAAGACATATTTGCTCCCAAACTAACGCCCAACAAATTTAGCGACGATGCTAGGGGAATGGAGTGCCCCGACATAACTATGTCGGGTTCAGCAACGTTAACTTTTTTAGAAAAAACTGCCGCTTGGATTTTTGTAGCGTTAAATTCCACTTGGTTACTGTCACCCCAAGATAGAATTTCTTCCAGGTCTTTGTTAAGTTGAACGACCTCCTGCTGTCTGCGGATATTCGCCTGAGCAGCCGATGTCCGAGCGTACAAGGTGAATGAAGAGACAAGCGTACTGTCATCTGCAAAGCTATAGACCGGATTTCCGGTCTTTTCCAGCAGATCGTTAATGTAAATGAGAAAGAGAGTAGGAGACAGTATGGAGCCCTAGGGCACACCGGCGTTGATAGTGAGGGTGTTAGAAAGAAATCCGTCGACAGCCACTCGTAAAGCACGCTCTCTCTGAGGAAACATGAGAGCCACAAACAGAACCTTTCAGACATACCATAAGAGCGTAACTTAGCCAACAGTCCATCGTGCCAAACACGGTCGAATGCCTTGGATATGTCAAGAGCAACCGCTCGAGATTCTCCAAAGTGTTCAATTACGTTGTTCCAAACATGTGTTACATAAGTCAGAAGATCTCCTGTTGATCTATGTTTACGAAAACCATATTGGTGATCGCTAATAATATTGAATCGTTCAAGATATTTTAGAAGATGCTCATTGATAACCTTTTCCATGACTTTCAGGGTGTTACATGTTGGCTGTGTCACCCGATATGTATATATATATATGTATATATATATATATATATATATATATATATATATATATATATATCTATCTATCTATCTATATATATATATATATATATATATATATATATATATATATATATATTATATATATATATATATATATATATATATATATATATTATATATATATATATATATATATATATATATATATATATATATATATATATATATATATATATATATATATATCTATATATATCTATATATATCTATATATATCTATATATATATATATATCTATATATATATATATATATATATATATATATATATATCTATATATATCTATATATATATATATATATATCTATATATATATATATATATATATATATATAATATATATATATATATATATATATACATATATGTATATATATATATGTATATTTATATATATGTATATTTATATATCTATATATATATATATATATATATATATATATATATATATATATATATATATATATATATATATATATGTATGTATTTATATATCTATATATATATATATATATATATATATATATATATATATATATATAGATATATATATATATATATATATATATATATATATATATATATATATATATATATATATATATAAACTTGCGTGCATAGAAATCGGCCCATTGTAAACTTTTGACTTTAACTATATTTTTTTAAAAAAATTATTCATCAGATCAAAAAAAAAATATGCTGTTTGAAAAACAATTTAATATGCTTTAATGTGAGTATAAATTTACGAAAACTTATTTCGACTTCCTATGTTTAACATAGTGAAATTAATGCATTAAGCAAATTAAGCTTTTTTATTATTAACATAAATAGGGTTATTGACAATTTAAAACTTAAAATTTAATTTTTTAATAATGGGTATGACCTCCTCTTGCCCTAATAACATCTCTCATACGATTAGGCAAAGATCTAATCAAGTTTGCTATTGTTTCTTGAGGGATGTTAAACCACTCTTCTTCTACTGCAACAATAAGCTCTGCGATCGAGTTTGGGGTATGAAGTCTAGCTCGAATTCTTCGTTTTAACTCATCCCATAAATGTTCGATCGGATTTAGATCAGGACTGTATGCTGGCCACTCCATAACCCGAATACCAACTCCTGCAATGTAATCTTGCACGATTCTTGCGGTGTGCGGCCTTGCATTGTCATGCATAAAGGTAAATTCGTCTCCAATGTAGTCGACGTAAGGTACCACATAAATTGCTAAAAATCTCCTCGATATATCTAGCAGCCGTTAAACCTCTTCTTCCGTGAACACGGTCGCCCCTACGAATGAACTCAGGGTCGGTTCGTGCTCTTATAGAAATTGCACCCCAGATCATACAGGAACCACCTACATAAGCACTCCGCTCTTCAAAGCAGCAATCTGCAAATCGCTCTCTTGGTCTTCGGTACACTTTCCTTCTTCGGTCGCTACCATGGAGGCATATTCTGGTCTCATCTGAGAACAGAACAGATCCCCATTGTTCCAACGTCCAATTCAGATGATCCCGTGCAAAACGCAGGCGGGCTTGCCGATGAGCTGGAGTAAATTTTTGGACCAATCGCAGGTGTTTTAGGGGTCAGGTTATTTTCCTGCAGTCTTCGTCTTACTGTCCACTGACTAATAGCCACTCCTCGCACCTCACGGAGCTGTCGTTGCACTTGAACGGCATTAAGGTGACGATTTCTTAATGTTGTTGACACAATAAAGCGGTCATCATGAGCGGTTGTAAATCGCCTTCTGCCTGTTCCAGGTTGCCTATGAAAGCATCCAGTCTTCTCATAACGTTTGCACACTCTTCGAACCGCTGCGCGTGTCATATTCAATTGTCTAGCAACAGCTCGCTGACTAAGTTCATTTTCGATTAAAGCAAAAACTTGGGCGGCTTTTTGTGGTGTAGTATGCATTAAACTAACACACTTAAACACTACTGAGATTATGAAAAACGAATTAATATGCAAATTTTAGTTGCAAACGCAATAATGTTAATATTTGACAAATTTGTTATTTTCGTTACAATCACCACATAAACACGTTTCATTTGTTTACCGCTTGCTACGCATATAAACGATAAGCCTTCTTGATAAATTTATATTCACATTAAATTGTCTTTCAAACAGCATATTTCTTTTTTTGATCTGATGAATAATTTAAAAAAAAAAATATAGTTAAAGTCAAAAGT
>CM032452.1:31767845-31780085 GCA_019049505.1 Pachyrhynchus sulphureomaculatus
GAAAAGACTGGTTTCAACTGTCAATGATCATTCGTGGATTAGTTCAAAGAAGAGCATTATTAACGAAATGTTGTCTTACAATAGATTTCAATCGAAAAAATGGATCACATAAGTAAGATACAAATAATTGGCACCTCTGGTGTAAACCTAGTCTTAAAAGCCTACCTGTCCTCTGTCGTACCCTGCTTGGTAGCGTTTTATAGGGTTCTACCACAAGTATCCCCGTCACGAGATAAATTGACAGGTTTAAGAACAGGCAAAAACTGTTGAAAAATGGACTTCGTCCAATTTTAGTGGTTTATTTTGATTTTTATAGATCACATCTTTATATAACTACTAGCCGTGCCCGCGGCTAGGCTCACGGGGACTTGATTCACTATTATCGTCACTGCTTATTCCTTGTTAAAGTAAATCCCAAGATATAAGATCCTGCCTTTTTGCCTTTTCAGTGAGGCAATAAACGACCCTATTAAGGTTTTGTGCATAGTTGCTAGGAATTACGGTAAACATATTTTTATTTTACCTGCTTTGTATGCCGCCCTCACTTGCACTTGCAATCATATTGGATCTATTTTTACCTATATATTTACTACCTAGCAACCCGGTTTGGAACCCTTTAAGTATTTGATAATATAGGCCTAATGACCACAGGTCCCCATTAAGATTCGAAAGATACTTTTTATTATTTTTATTTTTAGTTTTACTTACAACTTACAACGTAATGGTTCTATTTTAATTATGTGGCGTCCGTGGGAAAATTGCAATAGTGGCTATCGCAAGAGAAACATTTATCACTTGACACTAAACAAATAGTGAAAAATGTTTACTATAGTTTGGTAAAAAGAAATTTGAATAAATAAAGTGCTTTGCGAGAAACTAGTGAACTAACAAAAATCCCAATTTCTACGGTTAAGGGTATTGTAGGAAAACCATCACTTAGGACCAGGAAAAAAACGGAAAGATTTTCAAACGCATCATGTAGACGATTATGAAAATGACGTCATTAGGAGAAAAATATATTCTATGTATGAAGAGCAGTTGGTGCCGACACTAGACAAAATAAAATTAAGACTGGTGCAGGACGGGACCAATATACATTGTGACCGATCAACCCTTCACAGAATTCTCTCAAGAATGGGATTCACGTTCCGAAAAATCAACAAAAGGCAAGAAGTGATGGAGTCACAAAGATTACGAATCTTGCAACATACTTATTTACAAGAAATTAAAAAGTATCGATCAGAGAATTGGCTAATAATTTACCTTGACGAAACATGGTTCGATACCCATGACATGACTTTGCAAAAAGGGTGAGTTGACAGCAATACAAAATGTCAGACTAATGCACCGTCAAATAAAGGCAAACGAATAACCATTTTGCATGCTGGATCTGAAAAGGCTGAGTTTTAAATTGTCTAATATTATCTGCTCAGTATATATCACCAATACACCAAACACTTTATTTTTGCACTCGACGCGCGTTTCGCTAACCATGTTAGCTTCATCAGGAGCGATGATTGACTAAAGCTAAACTACCAAATCTACCCTATTTATACTTAGCCTAACCCTTGAATTACTCAAGCGGAACTAATGACATAGGCAAGGCTATCAGTTCCGGTCAAGTAACCAGTAGAGGGGACTATAAGGAATAGGCCCTCTGTTTTTGTTTAAACTACTTTTACATTTTATGATTTCCATACTTTCGTATGCGTTCAAACAATTTCCTATCAGATACATTTTTTATTAATCTTAGATTATCTAATGTTACAGTATGATCAGCTTCAAGAGCATGTTCGGCAATGCTAGACTTTTCTGTTCTGTTGTATTTTAAGTGTGCTAAATGTTCTTTTAAATCGTGTTCTAATTGACCTTTTAGTTTGCCCAACATACTTTTTGTCACAATCATTACAACTAATTTCATAAATTCCACTTTTCTCACAATTAGGAATCTTATCTTTGGGATTTCCTAAGATATTCCTCAGATTGTCTGATGACTTATAGACTAAGGTGAGGCCTACCTTATTAAATACCTTATTGAGTCCCTTGCTATATTTCGGATTATATGGTATGGAGACATACTTGGTGTTATTTTCTTCGCGTGTAAAAAAGGTGGAATTCTGAATATTAAACTTAAACTTATGCCTATTTATTAGCTTATTTACTAAGTCATCGTCATAACCATTAACTCTAGTTATATTTCTAATACGATTCCTTTCTTTATTAAAGTTTACTCTATTCAGAGGGAAAGTGACCAAACGATGAACTAAAAAATGTAATGAGGCTAATTTATGTTGTTTGCAATGAAATGAATCATTAGGAATATATCTATCTGTTACTGTGTCCTTCCTATAGATATCAAATTCTAATCTATTATTATTTTTAATAATTAAAATATCTAGAAAAGGCAATTGTCCTTTGTTCTCAACTTCGTAAGTGAATTTAATGGAATCATACCGGCTATTTAATTTGGAAACAAAATCATCAATATTTGCTTTCTTTGTATCAAAAATCGCGAAAATATCATCCACATACCTATACCATACCCTTGGGAAATATTCGAATCCTTGACTGGCTTCGATTTCAAACTTACTCATGAATAAATTGGCTATGAAAGGTGACAAGCAATTACCCATAGCTGTTTCTTCTTTCTGAACATAAAATTGATTGTTATATTGGAAATAATTTTGTTCCATACAGAGTTTAGATAATATTAAGTATTCACGAATAATTTCGTCTTCAAAGTCATTCATTCTAAGTAATTCTTCGAGATATTGTAAAGTTTGTGGAATTGGCACACTTGGGAACAAAGAACTAACATCAAAAGAAATTAACACTTCACCTTCATTAAGAACTAGATTTTTTGTTTTATTAATGAATTCTAACGAATTCTTCACTGCGAAAGTATTTAATGGTAACTTCTCAAGTTCTTTTGATAACCATTTGGATATTAAATATGTGGGTGATCCGACCGATGAAACAATGGGTCGCATTGCTTTTCCAGGTTTGTGAATTTTGGGTAAGCAATACAATTTTGGTATGGTCGGATTACTCACATTTAATTTAAATTTTAGCGAATCGGAGACAAGGTTCTTACATTTTTTTAAAGAATTTTTAACCTCTGATATCATTCTCGGTAATGGATTTCTATTACTTTTTCATAAGGGCCAGATTCGATAAGATTATCTACGCGTTCAAAGTAATCTTTCTTATTCAATATAACAACCTTATTTCCTTATCCGCTTTTAAGTAGAAGACATCTTTCTTTTTTCAATCCTTTAACTACTTTTATGTTTTTTCGTGAATTAGAGTTTGTGTTGTTAACCATGTTTTTCGATATTTGATTGCGACATGCTTCCCTAACAAATGATTTACTATTTTCTGGAAGTGTACTAATGGAACTTTCAATGTGAGCAACTATTTCTGATAAATTATCTCTAGGAGGGGGTACTGCAAAGTTAAGTTGTTTAAGATGCGAATTTCATTTCGTGTAAAGGACTGAGATGAATGATTTTCTACAATATTTACGAGTTCCTGAGGACTATTCTTCTTTGGTAAGAGCTTTTTTTAATTTTTTACTTAGAATAGAGAATTTCTTTTTATATTGAATATCAATAACTAAAAACATTTTCCTCTGGAACTCGCTCCATACTTCATATTCAATATTGTTTAATCCTGATGTAAGTTTTTGAATATGCTATGTGATTCTACTTCTAACATACTACGTTTTGTGTACAAATTCTTGATTTCTAGGTCAAGCCATTTTTGTTTAGCAAAGAATGAATTTTTTTTCTGAAATGTTTGATTTTGGTAAATTAACCTTAATAAAATTAGGAAAAACTTTAAATTTCTTGCAAGACTTTAAAACCAAATATCTGCACCTACTAATCTAATCTTACTACTGTACTTACGATAAAGGTTTAATTCCATTGACCGTGAAGCCATCTCAACTAAGTTGGGAATGTGGAATCTTTGGCACAATGATACTACTCAGTATATATCACCACTACACCAAACACTTTATTTTTGCAAAAAACATAAAAGATTCTAGTTTGGACTATCACGAAGACACGACTCCAGAACTTTTTGAAAATTGATTTCAAAATTCCCTTTGGCCAAATGTTCCCGAACAGAGTGTTATAGTTATGGACAATGCAAGTTACCATAGTGGCCTACTAAATAAGGTTCCTAACGCAGCCAACACCAAATCGGAAATACAGGAATATATGCTAGAAAATGACATTTATTTTGACTTTAGTTATAAAAAAAGTGATCTTTTGGAAGTTTTGAAAAGAAATATGTTTGTGATAGTGCGGCTGAGAAAATAGGACACACTGTTTTGCGGCTTCCTCCGTATTATCGTATGTTTAATTCAATTGAACATATTTGGCATCACGTTAAATCAAAAATAAGGGCAATGTTTCTCCTACTTCAAGCGTGTCAGTGGTTGAATTAGTAAAAAAAGTTATAAATGATATACCTTCTGAAAGCTAGAAGAATTCCATTCAGCACGTTTTTAAAGTTGAAGATTCATATATTTATGTAAATAATATAAAACCACTGATAATTACCTCAGCTGAAGACAGTGATAGTGAAGCCGAATTAGGCTTAGTTAAAATATATTTTTATTTATACAGTATGTCCCTTCTTGTAAACCCCATTCATTCAATTTGTCTGTTTCTACTTCTTATCCATTTGTTTTTACATGCATCTATAAATAAACATCTCCAAAAATACTTATAATTTTATTTATTTGCATTAACGAATAAAATTCTTAAATCCATCTCTGCAACCTATCATAAATAAAAGGTCAGAGTTTTTATATTGCCCAGTTAAAACGGCAAAAATAAGGATCTTATATTTTGGGACATGCTATACCTAACGTAATAAAATATATCCTATAACCTGGTCAGAGTACATATGTATTTTATAAGAAAACACGTAAACCGGATAAGTGGTTCTTGAGTGCTAAGCGCACTAACGGATAGACAGACGGACAGAGAGACGTTGCATTTTATATATAGTATATTATAGATTATTTTTGAAAAATAATAAAAAAAAAACAGTAAATCGAATTAGTGGTTCTCGAATGATAAGCTCACTAACGGACAGACAGAGAGACATTGCGTTTTATATAGATTATTATTATATAACCTGGCCAGAGAACATATGTATGAATTAAAAATAAAAAAAAAAAAACAGTCAAGTGCAAGTTGAACTTGCGCAATTAGTGTTCCGTACGTTGATTGCTTCTGAAATAAATATTTTTGTTACGGAGGTATAAAATGATCAGTGACTTCACAAAACACACCCCAAATGAGTTTTCAACGAAGTTTGTTTCCGATCTTTACTGAAAACTGACGACCTTGACATTTTTTTTTTTAATATACCTATATAAATTATCAAAGATAATGCACTCGTCACAATTTTCGTTCAATTTACACCCCGTGGAGAATGTGCCAGAATTTTTTCAAAATTTTTGAATCAGTACTTTTCGAGATAGCAGGAGGGGGACAGCCATTTTTCGCGATTTTTTCAAGCAAAGTGTGCGCATGTAAGTCATTATATATATTTTGAACTCGTGTTTTTACAAGCTTTCATTTGACACCCCACTCGACCACCTAGTAAAATTTTTTTTTTTTCACTTCCGATTTTACCCCCAAAAAGTCAAAATTTAACTTTCAAAACTACACGATTCTGATGAGTCTATCAATTTCTATATTAGTACCAAATTTCAACTTTCTACATCAAATAATTTCGGAGAAAATCGGGTGTGACGGACGGACAGACAGAAGGACAGCCAGACAGACGGACAGACAGACAGACGCCGAAGTGATCTTATAAGTGTTCCGTACGAAACACTCGCGCCTTCTTTATGTTAGTACTGATCTTCGCACTTTATACCTTATATTTTACAAATTAATTTGTTCTGTTGACAGAATTTTATCGTTTTGTAGTGTTTTGTACGGAACACTTATAAAATCACTTCGGTGTCCATTTGTCTGTCACACCCGATTTTCTCCGAAACTATTTGACATAGAAAGTTGAAATTTAGCACTAATATAGGAATTGATGGCCTCATTAGAGCCGTGTAGTTTTGGATGTTAAATCTTAACTTAAGGGTTAGTTTGGGGGGGGGGGTGAAATCGAAAGTAAAAAAAAAATAAATTACCAGGTCAGCGAATGGGGTGTCAAATGAAAGTTTGTAAAAAGATGAGTTTAAAAATATACAAAATGTAATACTTGCGTACACTTCTCTTTGTACTATTTTTAAAAAAGTGCAAAAAATCGCGGTCCCTCCCCTTATCTCGAAAAGTACTGATCAAAAAATTTTGAAAAAATCGTGGAATATTCTCTACAGGGTGTAGATTGAACGAAAATTATCATGAGTGGATTAACTTTAATCACTGGTCAACAAATAATTTTTTTTTGATTTTTTTCCTCTAATTTTTTTTTTTTTTTCAGTTTTGGGCTTATTGTGATGTTCTGATTTCTTTTACCACAGCTCATGTTTTTTAATATTTTCGGTCTACCCTAACTTAGACGACACCCTCAGTTTTTTAAGATCTACCTGACTTGGCATAATTATTTTTTTAATTTCAAGTATGGTCTCGACACGTAGACGTTTACACAATCTAGATTGTTTTTTGCTATATTTGTGGCGATATACATATTTGAAAAATATCGAAAACCTGTCACGGACTTCGTTAAAACTACGTATTTTAACTACTTTCAAATAACATTGTGCAATCAAGGCAAGCAACGGGTACCTCATATTGTATTGTGTGTCTGCAGCATTGGTCAAATGGAAAAAGAAGTGCTATCAAATTTAAAACACCGATGATTTAGCAGGAACGTCAAAATCATCATGACTGGTATTTTTGCGTCGTAAATATTAACGGCATAAATTCTGGAAATCGAAATAAATGGTCATATCTTACTTAATAACTTACCCTCCGCTCAACGACCTCTTTTATACTCTGGTGAGATACAAGGAGCATCATCTAAATGCTCTGAAGAACCAGATCTTATGGAAATTGAAGACAACACAATGCGCAATACTGATTCGGATTTCACATGTAGTCAGTCATCAGATCCTGAACCTTTTAATCAAAGGAAATTGAATAATTTAGTAAGGGATCTAAATTTGTCAAAAGAAGCTTCTGAAATTTTGGCATCTCGTTTAAAAGAAAATAATTTACTTGCACCAGGAACCAGAATTACTTTATATCGGACCCGAGAATTGTTACCATATTTTTCTAGAGAAAATGATTTAGTTTTTTGTAATGATGTCAGAGATATTTTGGAGAAGATGCGTTCATAACGATACCAATCAAATTATTGGTGTCTTTTTGTAGACAGTAGCAAGAGAAGCTTAAAGTGTGTGCTATTTCATAACGGCAACAAGTATGGTTCTATACCTATTACAAATTTTACTACTATGAAAGAATAGTATACAACTATTTCTTCAGTAATGGAAAAATTTAAGTATCGAGACCACAACTGGCTCAATTGTGTAGACTTAAAGATGGTTAACTTTCTTCTCGGACAACAGGGTGGATAAAGAAAATACCCATGTTTTATGAACCTTTGGGATAGCCGCGACAAACAACATCATTGGTCTAAAAAAAGTGGCCAGTACGTGAGGAAATGTTATTAAATTTGCCCTTAGTAAATCAAGATCGCATTATACTGACACCATTTCATATCAAAATGGGAATTATGAAACAGTTTGGAAATGTCCCTTGACAAAAACGGCGAATATTTTGCTTTTCTTTCACGTAAGTTTCCAGGATTAAGCACGGAGAAATTGAAAGCGGGTATTTTTGATGGGCCACAAATCAGACAACTTGTGAAAGACTCAAACTTTGTGAATTCAATAAATGAAGTCGAGTCTAAAGATTGGAAATTGTTTGATGTGGTGATTAAAAATTTTCCCGGAAACAATAAGTCCGACAATTATTCTGAGTTAGTTGAGTGCATGTCATCCAATTTGAAAGATCTGGACTGCAACATGAGTATCAAGATTCATTACTTACATTCCCATTTAGATCGATTCCCAGAAAATCTTGGCGATTTCACTGAAGAGCAGGGGGAAATATTTCACCAAGATATACGCACAATGGAAGAGCGTTATCAAGGAAGATGGGACATCCATATAATTGCCGATTACTGTTGGAGTTTGCAAAGAGGGCCGTACATTTCAAGAAAATTTGTATTAAAGAACGTTTCATAGTGTGTAATTATATCATACATAGAAAAAATGTATTTTTGTTCCATTTTTGAAGAAAATTTTAATTTAATATAAATAAAAAAGTAGAGCTGATAGCATTAAACCAGTATTTTCTTTCATAATCAGTGCCTTAGGTATTCCCTATAATAGATATAAAATTTCAGGAAAACATTTCAGTGTTGATCAGTGTAATTTATCTGGTATATAAAAAAACAACAAATTTCAAGGTCATCAATTTTCAGTAAAGATCGGAGAAAAACTTTGTTGAAAACTCATTCGGGATGTGTTTTGTGAAGTCACTTATTATTTTATACTTCCGTAACAAAATTTTTTATTTCAAAAGCAATCAACGCACAGTGCGAAATTTAGGAAGTTTAGCGGAACTTTATTCAATTTTTGAAATACGTAAAATGCATAAGATTATTCATTATTTTGGTAGGTTAATATCCCACCTCTAAAACCTCATACTCAGTTTGGGGATTAACCCTGCGAAACAACTGCAAAATGCACCTGAAAGTTGCATTACTTATTCAATCATACTTTTTGCCTACAGAATTTGTTTAAATTAATAGAGTGGTACATACAAACGGCAAGTCAGTAGGCCATGATTTTTTCTTCATTTATTTTATAAGAGAATTGTCAATTATTGGCATTTAAATAATTGCAAAATCTTTTCTTACTCGTGTGTGATTTGTTCGTGAAAAAAGTGATTTTTAAGAATAAGTAAAATTTACATTTTTTTAACTTCAGTGGAGACTTTAAAAAGTGATACTACATAATACCAGCTTGAAACGCACAAAATTTGAAAGGTTTTTTTTCCTCTGTTGGAAACACAAAAGATCTGCGATATTTTGCGATCTTCTTTTAAATTAAACATTTCCAGAATGACTTTGCAAATTTTATATAACTGCATATTCCAAAAGTTGAAGGAAGAACCGACATCGGACGCCATCATTGGTTTTGTTTTGGAAAAAATAGGCTCACCAATGCTAACATCTGACGCTCTTTGCAGTTTAAAATACAAAAAAGGTGGAGGGAATCCAGTCGAAATGTAGCAACATTTCTGAATAAAAATGCTAGCTGGCTTGAAAATAATGTAAAATTTTCAAATGCTGTAAGGGATGCATTGCCTAGTGGATCGAGGACCAATGCAGGCAGACCTAAAAAAGAATTTAGGGATTGTCATCCTAAAGTGCATAATCTTTTGAAGTCCGGTAATCAAGACGAGTTAGCCAAAGCAACTGCAACAAAGCTGTACCAATCTGGAAAACGAAACTCTGCAGCGATTGTCAAGGACTGGCATCTGGTTCTCCAGAAAGGGTAGCAAAATCAAGAAGGCTCGCATGTCTTCTTCAAACAGCCCACGAAAATTAACTCCAGACCAGGCTCTGGCGCTACTTATTGATGCAAACTTATCGTTGAATCAGTACATTGTTCGAGATCAAGCAAAAAATCACCGTTGCACTTGTATCCACCTTATTATGTTGTAAAAGAGGCAAAGAGGTTGTGCTATCCAAAGGACATAATAATAACTGAAGTTTCAGCTGAAGTATCAGTTCAGTCGCTTATAAATCATACCGTAGCAAGACTTTGTACAGGGCTAGAAGCGACTCTTAGAACTTTATCAAACGTTAAAGCACTAAATATTAATGTATAGTGGGGTTGTGATGGGGCGGAACAAGTTAATTATCGACAAAAGTATATGGACAAACATAGCTCTGATGATAGTATGTTTAGTGTATCAATGGTACCAATCCAAATGTGCTCCGTAAATGATAATGGTGATAATCAGTCAGTAATTTGGAAAAACCCTGCTTCTTCTTCCATACGGTACTGTCGCCCCATTAAGTTCGTTTTTGCCAAAGAAACAGTCAGTGTAATTACCTCAGAAGTAAATAAAGTGAAAGAACAAATATCTCAACTTACTCCAACCACTATACTTGTAGATGGCAAGCAATTTCAGGTTACAGCAAATATGATCTTTTGTATGATTGACGGTAAAGTATGCAATGCTGTATCATCCTGTGCATAATCACAAACATGCTACTTATGTGGGGCTAAACCTAGTGAAATGAACAACATCTGCGATATACCTTAAAAAAATATAAGTTAATCCTTTTTATCCCTTGGACTATCACCCCTCCATGCATGGATAAGGTTTTTGGAATGTATTTTACATATATCGTACAAACTGGATATTAGGCGTGGCAAGCTCATGAAGCAGAAAATAAAAAAAAAAAAGTTGCAGAGAAGAAAAAATACATTCAACAAAAATTCAAAGAGGAGCTTGGCTTGCTTATAGATATGCCAAAACAGCAGACCGGAAACACAAACGATGGTAATACCGCGAGGAAATTCTTTAGAAATGCCGAAAAGTCTTCCGAAATAACTGGCGTTAATTTAGATTTGATCAAGCGTTTGTGCTGTTAGAGTGCCTAAATTGTGGTCTTAAAATTGATTCAGAAAAGTTAGGCGAATATGCAAGAGAAACTTTGGAATTGTATTTGAAAGAATATTTCTGGTGCTCAATGCCCGTAACTGTGTGCATAAAGTCTTTTGTCATGGAAAGGATATTATAGCCTCTTGCATTCTTCCGATCGGACAATTTTCTGAAGAAGCTCAGGAGGCAAGAAACAAAGACTGCAGAAAATATCGCGAACTTTTTTACTAGAAAAACATCCCGAATTGACACAAATACGGATTTATTTAATCGACTGCTTATTTCATCGGTTCCGTACATCGCTAGTCTTCGTAAAGCACCCCAAAACCAAGCATAGTGAAGTTACGCCAGAAGTTTTAGAGTTAGAAAGATTTGCAGACCCATGTAATGATTGCGAGTCTTCAGACGAATGCAATGAGTCTCGTTCTGAATAGATGTTCAAAATGTTGTTACAAAATGTATATATTTTTTTAATTGTTCTATAATAAAAAACACAAATAAACTGAAAAACTTTAAATAAAACACATTAATTTTCATTAAAAATTTTAAAAAACCAACAAATAAAACTGTTTTAACTGGTTTAAATAATTAAGTTCCGGTAAACTCAAGAAATTTCGCACTGTGCAACGTATAGAACACTAATTGTACAAGTCCAACTTGCACTTGACCAGTTATTTTTGTTATTTAGGATGAATATCCCAATTCCAAACCGGCCAAGGATGACAAAGAGGAAAAGGGACCAAAAAAAATAGTAACAGCCCAAGGAGGAAAGAGAAGCAAGAAACGTAGGAACAGGAAGAAGAATAAGAAGGTAATAAAAATAGTTTTCATTTTTTTTGCTTTCCAGAAAGCAAATTAGGGTCTAGTTTTTAACTTTTGCATCAAAGGTAATATAAAAATCTAATGAATATTATCATTATAAATCACAAAACATCATCTTCTTCGGTCCTGTCAATTCTAGGATTAACTGAATCCAATTGTCTATCTTAGATATACAGTAGCAGGTCCAAACTTTGAAATAGTTTAAACAACTATCGTTTTTATATTTTTGCCGGTCATTTTTGAATATTTCAGGATTAGTGGTTTACTCGCAGCCTCTAAGTTCACCTTCTCAAGTAACATAGGCTTGCAGAGTTTTTTCGCATGACTCTCGAGAGTTCATAACCCAGCAAGCAGTGTGGATAGAGGTGTGAATGTTACATCCAGCTCACCAGTTCGGGAGCTTGTAAACGTCCAACAGCCCTCATTGGTTCCTAACGGCTTTGTTCTGGGTTCAGTTTTAGGCCCCACTTTCTTCCTTATTTATATTGTTAACCGAATAAATTTGGTTACTGAATCAAACTGAACATTATTGATGATCGATGATACAAACCCTAGTCCGTTAATATTACACAATTTTCATTCTTAAACAAATGGTTCACTTAAAACCCGTTTATTGATAATCTAGTACAGGTTAGTTCAGGTTAGTTTCAGGTCATCGAGTGTGGTGTCAAATGAAAGGTTGTGAAAACACGAGTAAAATATATATATATATATATATATAATATATATATATATATATATATATATA
>CM032452.1:31780185-31805181 GCA_019049505.1 Pachyrhynchus sulphureomaculatus
AGTTTTAAATAACTGAATACTGGTTTACACAAAAATAAATCTTTCTAAAAACCAGAATTTGGAGGATTATTTATTAATCATAAAAAAATTACACAGGCACACAAAAAAAGTTTTTCACTACCGAACAGATCGCTATACCTATATGTATTTTTAGGCACCGAAACCGAATTTGAGGTCAGAATCGAGCAAGCACGTCAGGATTTTTAAATAACCAGCCGAACTAAGTTTAGAAACAAATTTCAAGCTTTAATGACCAAATCACTCTACAAATATGAACGTTTTATTAAATCAATCAAGGTTCCCTGGAAGGCCGTCTCTTGAGCAAATATGCCTAAACAAAATGTACATTAGTAATGATAATATTGTTTCATGCATATTGTATTTTTTCAAAAATGCATTTAAGATAGCGAAAAGTTGTCTTGTGAAAGCAAGCAATAGAGATTTATTAAAACAATCAACAACTCCAACAACTTTAATCACATACCATGATTTCTATGAAATCATTGTTTCAACTAAAAACAGAGAAACTGCAAAAAAAAATCATTATTGCAGCAACTTAAACTTTGACGGATAATACTGTTGATGATTACAAGTGATGTAAATAAGGCATAATTAAATTTAGTTGTTATGATTTAGAATAATAATCTTAGCGCGCCCTGATTGAGTTAGAAATGTCTTATTTGCAAATTTTAGAGCATAAAAAAGTGTGACTCGAGCAAATAATTTGCGAAAATAATTATATGGAATATTGCAATTCTCAACGGCACAACAATAAGCTCCTTTCCCCATGATTATATAAATTGTTTCTCAACGTTTTCGATTCTCTTCACTTACAAACGTTTTTAATTCTCTTTTTCTACAAACTCTCTTTTCCTTCTGTCTTTATATTCATATAAACTGCAGTCACATCAAGAAACGATGGACAATACATTTCCAAAGACACATTCCGAGATCGGATGTAAACACTGAGCGGCCATTTTGAAAAAGGACCCGTCGACGCACGCGCCGTCAAAATCTGGTCATCAAATTGGAGCTCAGTTTTGGAAAAAAACATGTACCCGGGGTCATGCTCTTAGGGTGAAAAAATTTGGAAAAAAATCATGTACCCGGGGTCATGCTCTTAGGGTGAAAAAATTTTGAAAAAAACCATGTACCCGGGGTCATGCTCTTGGGGTGAAAAAATTTGGAAAAAAACCATGTACCCGGGGTCATGCTCTTGGGGTGAAAAAATTTGAAAAAAAAAACATGTACCCGGGGTCATGCTCTTGGGGTGAAAAAATTTTGAAAAAAAAAACCATGTACCCGGGGTCATGCTCTTGGGGTGAAAAAAATTTGGAAAAAAACCATGTACCCGGGGTCATGCTCTTAGGGTGAAAAAATTTGGAAAAAAACCATGTACCCGGGGTCATGCTCTTGGGGTGAAAAAATTTTGAAAAAAACCATGTACCCGGGGTCATGCTCTTGGGGTGTGAAAAAATTGGAAAAAAAACCATGTACCCGGGGTCATGCTCTTGGGGTGAAAAAATTTGGAAAAAAAAAAAAACCATGTACCCGGGTCATGCTCTTGGGGTGAAAAAATTTGAAAAAAAACATGTACCCGGGTCATGCTCTTGGGGGGTGAAAAAATTTGAAAAAAAACCATGTACCCGGGGTCATGCTCTTGGGGTGAAAAAATTTTGAAAAAAACCATGTACCCGGGGTCATGCTTGGGGTGAAAAAAAATTTTGAAAAAAAAAACCATGTACCCGGGGTCATGCTCTTGGGGTGAAAAAATTTGAAAAAAAACATGTACCCGGGGTCATGCTCTTGGGTGAAAAAATTTGAAAAAAACCAAAAAAAACATGTACCATGTACCCGGGGTCATGCTCTTGGGGTGAAAAAATTTGAAAAAAAAACCATGTACCCGGGGTCATGCTCTTGGGGTGAAAAAATTTTGAAAAAAACCATGTACCCGGGGTCATGCTCTTGGGGGTGAAAAAATTTGAAAAAAAAAAAACCATGTACCCGGGTCATGCTCTTGGGGTGAAAAAATTTGGAAAAAAACCATGTACCCGGGGTCATGCTCTTGGGGTGAAAAAAATTTTGAAAAAAAAACCATGTACCCGGGGTCATGCTCTTTTTGGGTGAAAAAATTTTGAAAAAAACCATGTACCCGGGGTCATGCTCTTGGGTGAAAAAATTTGGAAAAAAATCATGTACCCGGGGTCATGCTCTTGGGGTGAAAAAATTTGGAAAAAAACCATGTACCCGGGGTCATGCTCTTGGGGTGAAAAAATTTGAAAAAAAAAACCATGTACCCGGGGTCATGCTCTTGTGGGTGAAAAAATTTGAAAAAAAAACCATGTACCCGGGGTCATGCTCTTGGGTGAAAAAAAATTGTGAAAAAAAAAAAACCATGTACCCGGGTCATGCTCTTTGGGGTGAAAAAATTTGAAAAAAAACATGTACCCGGGGTCATGCTCTTGGGGTGAAAAAATTTTGAAAAAAAAAAACCATGTACCCGGGGTCATGCTATTGGGTAAAAAAATTTTGAAAAAAAACCATGTACCCGGGGTCATGCTCTTGGGGTGAAAAAAATTTTGAAAAAAAAACCATGTACCCGGGGTCATGCTCTTGGGGTGAAAAAATTTTGAAAAAAACCATGTACCCGGGGTCATGGTCATGCTCATGTACCGGGGTCATGCTCTTGGGTGAAAAAATTTTGAAAAAAACCATGTACCCGGGGTCATGCTCTTGGGGTGAAAAAAATTTGAAAAAAAAACCATGTACCCGGGGTCATGCTCTTGGGGTGAAAAAATTTGGAAAAAAACCATGTACCCGGGGTCATGCTCTTGGGTGAAAAAATTTGAAAAAAAAACATGTACCCGGGTCATGCTCTTGGGGTGAAAAAAATTTTGAAAAAAAACCATGTACCCGGGTCTTGCTCTTGGGGTGAAAAAATTTGGAAAAAAACCATGTACCTGGGTCATGCTCTTGGGGTGAAAAAATTTGGAAAAAAACCATGTACCCGGGGTCATGCTCTTGGGGTGAAAAAATTTGAAAAAAACCATGTACCCGGGGTCATGCTCTTGGGGTGAAAAAATTTGGAAAAAAACCATGTACCCGGGGTCATGCTCTTGGGGTGAAAAAATTTTGAAAAAACCATGTACCCGGGGTCATGCTCTTGGGGTGAAAAAATTTGAAAAAAAAACCATGTACCCGGGGGTCATGCTCTTAGGGTGAAAAAATTTGAAAAAAAACCATGTACCATGGGGTCATGCTCTTGGGGTGAAAAAATTTGGAAAAAAAAAAACCATGTACCCGGGGTCATGCTCTTGGGGTGAAAAAATTTGGAAAAAAACCATGTACCCGGGGTCATGCTCTTGGGGTGAAAAAATTTGGAAAAAAAACCATGTACCCGGGGTCATGCTCTTAGGGGGTGAAAAAATTTGAAAAAAAAAAACCATGTACCCGGGGTCATGCTCTTGGGGTGAAAAAATTTGGAAAAAAAAACCATGTACCCGGGGTCATGCTCTTGGGGTGAAAAAATTTGAAAAAAAAAAAACCATGTACCCGGGGTCATGCTCTTGGGGTGAAAAAATTTGGAAAAAAAACCATGTACCCGGGGTCATGCTCTTTGGGGTGAAAAAATTTGGAAAAAAAAAACATGTACCCGGGGTCATGCTCTTGGGGTGAAAAAATTTTGAAAAAAACATGTACCCGGGGTCATGCTCTTGGGGTGAAAAAAATTTGAAAAAAAACCATGTACCCGGGGTCATGCTCTTGGGGTGAAAAAATTTGAAAAAAAAAAACCATGTACCCGGGGTCATGCTCTTGGGGTGAAAAAATTTTGAAAAAAAACCATGTACCCGGGGTCATGCTCTTGGGGTGAAAAAATTTGAAAAAAACCATGTACCCGGGGTCATGCTCTTGGGGTGAAAAAAATTTGGAAAAAAAACCATGTACCCGGGGTCATGCTCTTGGGGTGAAAAAATTTGGAAAAAAACCATGTACCCTGGGGTCATGCTCTTGGGGTCATGCTCTTGGGGTGAAAAAATTTGGAAAAAAACCATGTACCCAGGGTCATGCTCTTGGGGTGAAAAAATTTTGAAAAAAACCATGTACCCGGGGGGTCATGCTCTTGGGATGAAAAAATCTGGAAAAAAACCATGTACCCGGGGTCATGCTCTTGGGGTGAAAAAATTTGAAAAAAAAACCATGTACCCGGGGTCATGCTCTTGGGGGTGAAAAAATTTGGAAAAAAACCATGTACCCGGGGTCATGCTCTTGGGGTGAAAAAATTTGAAAAAAAACATGTACCCGGGGTCATGCTCTTGGGGTGAAAAAATTTTGAAAAAAAACCATGTACCCGGGGTCATGCTCTTGGGGTGAAAAAATTTGAAAAAAAAAATGTACCATGTACATGTTTTTTGGGGTCATGCTCTTGGGGTGAAAAAATTTGAAAAAAAACCATGTACCCGGGGTCATGCTCTTTGGGTGAAAAAATTTTGAAAAAAACATGTACCCGGGGTCATGCTCTTGGGGTGAAAAAATTGGAAAAAAAACATGTACCCGGGGTCATGCTCTTGGGTGAAAAAATTTGAAAAAAAAACCATGTACCCGGGGTCATGCTCTTGGGGTGTGAAAAAATTTTGAAAAAAAAAAAAACCATGTACCCGGGGTCATGCTCTTGGGGAAAAAATTTGGAAAAAAACATGTACCCGGGGTCATGCTCTTGGGGTGAAAAAATTTGAAAAAAACCATGTACCCGGGTCATGCTCTTGGGGTGAAAAAATTTGGAAAAAAACCATGTACCCGGGGTCATGCTCTTGGGGTGAAAAAATTTTGAAAAAAAAAACCATGTACCCGGGGTCATGCTCTTTGGGGTGAAAAAATTTGGAAAAAAAACCATGTACCCGGGGTCATGCTCTTAGGGTGAAAAAAATTTGGAAAAAAACCATGTACCGGGGTCATGCTCTTGGGGTGAAAAAATTTGGAAAAAAAACCATGTACCCGGGGTCATGCTCTTGGGGTGAAAAAATTTGGAAAAAAAAACCATGTACCCGGGGTCATGCTCTTTGGGGTGAAAAAATTTGGAAAAAAAACCATGTACCCGGGGTCATGCTCTTGGGGTGAAAAAATTTGGAAAAAAAACCATGTACCCGGGGTCATGCTCTTGGGTGAAAAAATTTGAAAAAAAACCATGTACCCGGGGTCATGCTCTTGGGGTGAAAAAATTTTGAAAAAAAAAACCATGTACCCGGGGTCATGCTCTTGGGGTGAAAAAATTTTGAAAAAAACCATGTACCCGGGGTCATGCTCTTGGGGTGAAAAAATTTTGAAAAAAATCATGTACCCGGGGTCATGCTCTTTGGGGTGAAAAAAATTTTGAAAAAAAAAACATGTACCCGGGGTCATGCTCTTGGGGTGAAAAAAATTTGAAAAAAACCATGTACCCGGGGTCATGCTCTTGGGGTGAAAAAACTTTGAAAAAAACCATGTACCCGGGGTCATGCTCTTGGGGTGAAAAATTTTGGAAAAAAAAAAACCATGTACCCGGGTCATGCTTTTGGGGTGAAAAAATTTGAAAAAACCATGTACCCGGGGTCATGCTCTGGGGTGAAAAAATTTGAAAAAAACCATGTACCCGGGGTCATGCTCTTGGGGTGAAAAAATTTGAAAAAAACCATGTACCCGGGGTCATGCTCTTTTGGGGTGAAAAAATTTTGAAAAAAAAACATGTACCCGGGGTCATGCTCTTGGGTGAAAAAATTTGGAAAAAAAACCATGTACCCGGGGTCATGCTCTTGGGGTGAAAAAATTTGGAAAAAAAAACCATGTACCCGGGGTCATGCTCTTGGGGGTGAAAAAATTTGGAAAAAAAATCATGTACCCGGGGTCATGCTCTTGGGGTGAAAAAATTTGAAAAAAACCATGTACCCGGGGTCATGCTCTTGGGGTGAAAAAATTTGGAAAAAAACCATGTACCCGGGGTCATGCTCTTGGGGTGAAAAAATTTGAAAAAAAAAACCATGTACCCGGGGTCATGCTCTTGGGGTGAAAAAATTTGAAAAAAACCATGTACCCGGGGTCATGCTCTTGGGGGGTGAAAAAAATTTGAAAAAAAACCATGTACCCGGGGTCATGCTCTTGGGGTGAAAAAAAAAAAAAAAACCATGTACCCGGGGTCATGCTCTTGGGGTGAAAAAAAAAATTTGAAAAAAAACCATGTACCCGGGGTCATGCTCTTGGGGTGAAAAAATTTGAAAAAAAACCATGTACCCGGGGTCATGCTCTTGGGGTGAAAAAATTTGAAAAAAAACCATGTACCCGGGGTCATGCTCTTGGGGTGAAAAAATTTGAAAAAAAACCATGTAAACTCTTGGGGTGAAAAAATTTGAAAAAAAAAACCATGTACCCGGGGTCATGCTCTTAGGGAAAAAAAATTTGGAAAAAAAAAACCATGTACCCGGGGTCATGCTCTTGGGGTGAAAAAGTTTTGAAAAAAACCATGTACCCGGGTCATGCTCTTGGGGTGAAAAAATTTGAAAAAAAACCATGTACCCGGGGTCATGCTCTTGGGGTGAAAAAATTTGAAAAAAACCATGTACCCGGGGTCATGCTCTTGGGGTGAAAAAATTTTGAAAAAAACCATGTACCCGGGGTCATGCTCTTGGGGTGAAAAAATTTGGAAAAAAACCATGTACCCGGGGTCATGCTCTTAGGGTGAAAAAATTTTGAAAAAAAACATGTACCCGGGGTCATGCTCTTGGGGTGAAAAAATTTGAAAAAAAATCATGTACCCGGGATCATGCTTTTAGGGTGAAAAAACTTTGAAAAAAACCATGTACCCGGGGTCATGCTCTTGGGGTGAAAAAAATTTGGAAAAAAACCATGTACCCGGGGGTCATGCTCTTGGGGTGAAAAAATTTTGAAAAAAAACCATGTACCCGGGTCATGCTCTTGGGGTGAAAAAATTTGAAAAAACCATGTACCATGTACCCGGGGTCATGCTCTGGGTGTGAAAAAATTTGAAAAAAAACATGTACCCGGGGTCATGCTCTTGGGGTGAAAAAATTTGGAAAAAAACCATGTACCCGGGGTCATGCTCTTGGGTGAAAAAATTTGGAAAAAAAAAAAAAATTTGGAAAAAAAAAAAACCATGTACCCGGGGTCATGCTCTTGGGGTGAAAAAATTTGAAAAAAAACCATGTACCGGGGTCATGCTCTTAGGGTGAAAAATTTTGAAAAAAAACCATGTACCCGGGGTCATGCTCTTGGGGTGAAAAAATTTGGAAAAAAAAACCATGTACCGGGGTCATGCTCTTTGGGTGGGGAAAAAAATGCTTTGGGGTGAAAAAATTTGAAAAAAACCATGTACCCGGGGTCATGCTCTTGGGGTGAAAAAATTTGAAAAAAAACCATGTACCCGGGGTCATGCTCTTGGGGTGAAAAAAATTTGAAAAAAAACCATGTACCCGGGGTCATGCTCTTGGGGTGAAAAAATTTTGAAAAAAAACCATGTACCCGGGGTCATGCTCTTGGGGTGAAAAAATTTTGAAAAAAACCATGTACCCGGGGTCATGCTCTTTGGGGTGAAAAAATTTGGAAAAAAAACCATGTACCCGGGGTCATGCTCTTGGGGTGAAAAAATTTGAAAAAAAAACCATGTACCCGGGGTCATGCTCTTGGGGTGAAAAAATTTTGAAAAAAAACCATGTACCCGGGGTCATGCTCTTGGGGTGAAAAAATTTTGAAAAAAAACCATGTACCCGGGGTCATGCTCTTGGGGTGAAAAAAATTTTGAAAAAAAACCATGTACCCGGGGTCATGCTCTTGGGGTGAAAAAAAATTTGAAAAAAAAACCATGTACCCGGGGTCATGCTCTTGGGGTGAAAAAATTTGAAAAAAAAAAACCATGTACCCGGGGTCATGCTCTTAGGGGGTGAAAAAATTTTGAAAAAAAAAACCATGTACCCTCTTGGGGGTCATGCTCTTGGGGTGAAAAAAATTTGAAAAAAAACCATGTACCCGGGGTCATGCTCTTGGGGTGAAAAAATTTGGAAAAAAAAAAAAACCATGTACCCGGGGTCATGCTCTTGGGGTGAAAAAATTTGGAAAAAAACCATGTACCCGGGGTCATGCTCTTGGGGTGAAAAAATTTTGGAAAAAAAACCATGTACCCGGGGTCATGCTCTTGGGGTGAAAAAATTTGGAAAAAAATCATGTACCCGGGGTCATGCTCTTGGGGTGAAAAAATTTGGAAAAAAACCATGTACCCGGGGTCATGCTCTTGGGGTGAAAAAATTTGGAAAAAAACCATGTACCCGGGGTCATGCTCTTGGGGTGAAAAAATTTTGAAAAAAATCATGTACCCCGGGTCATGCTCTTTGGGGTGAAAAATTTTGAAAAAAAAACCATGTACCCGGGGTCATGCTCTTGGGGTGAAAAAATTTTGAAAAAAACCATGTACCCGGGTACCATTTAAATGCTTTGGGTGAAAAAATTTTAAAAAAAAAATGTACCCGGGTCATGTAAAAAAAATTTTGAAAAAAAAATGTACCCGGGGTCATGCTTTGGGTGAAAAAAATTTTGAAAAAAACCATGTACCCGGGGTCATGCTCTTGGGGTGAAAAAATTTGGAAAAAAAACCATGTACCCGGGGTCATGCTCTTGGGGTGAAAAAATTTGGAAAAAAAACCATGTACCCCGGGGTCATGCTCTTGGGGTGAAAAAATTTTGAAAAAAAACCATGTACCCGGGGTCATGCTCTTGGGGTGAAAAAATTTGGAAAAAAAACCATGTACCCGGGGTCATGCTCTTGGGGTGAAAAAATTTGAAAAAAAAATCATGTACCCGGGGTCATGCTGGGGGGTGAAAAAATTTGGAAAAAAACCATGTACCCGGGGTCATGCTCTTGGGGTGAAAAAATTTTGAAAAAAAACCATGTACCCGGGGTCATGCTCTTGGGGTGAAAAAATTTTGAAAAAAATCATGTACCCGGGGTCATGCTCTTGGGGGAAAAAATTTTGAAAAAAACCATGTACCCGGGGTCATGCTCTTGGGGTGAAAAAATTTGAAAAAAACCATGTACCCGGGGTCATGCTCTTGGGGTGAAAAAATTTTGAAAAAAACCATGTACCCGGGGTCATGCTCTTTGGGTGAAAAAATTTGGAAAAAAAACCATGTACCCGGGGTCATGCTCTTGGGGTGAAAAAATTTTGAAAAAAAAACATGTACCCGGGTCATGCTCTTAGGGTGAAAAAAAATTTTGAAAAAAAACCATGTACCCGGGGTCATGCTCTTGGGGTGAAAAAATTTGGAAAAAAAAAAACCATGTACCCGGGGTCATGCTCTTGGGGTGAAAAAATTTTTTAAAAAAAACCATGTACCCGGGGTCATGCTCTTTGGGTGAAAAAATTTGGAAAAAAAAAAACCATGTACCCGGGGTCATGCTCGGGGGGGTGAAAAAATTTTGAAAAAAACCATGTACCCGGGGTCATGCTCTTAGGGTGAAAAAATTTTGAAAAAAAACCATGTACCCGGGGTCATGCTCTTGGGGTGAAAAAATTTGAAAAAAAACCATGTACCCGGGGTCATGCTCTTGGGGTGAAAAAATTTGGAAAAAAACCATGTACCGGGGTCATGCTCTTGGGGTGAAAAAATTTGGAAAAAAACCATGTACCCGGGGGGTCATGCTCTTGGGGTGAAAAAATTTGAAAAAAAAACCATGTACCCGGGGTCATGCTCTTGGGGTGAAAAAATTTTGAAAAAAACCATGTACCCGGGGTCATGCTCTTGGGGTGAAAAAAATTTGAAAAAAAAAAACCATGTACCCGGGGTCATGCTCTTGGGGTGAAAAAATTTTGAAAAAAAAAACCATGTACCCGGGGTCATGCTCTTGGGGTGAAAAAAATTTGAAAAAAAAACCATGTACCCGGGGTCATGCTCTTGGGGTGAAAAAATTTGGAAAAAAAACCATGTACCCGGGGTCATGCTCTTGGGGTGAAAAAATTTGAAAAAAATCATGTACCCGGGGTCATGCTCTTGGGGTGAAAAAATTTGGAAAAAAAAACCATGTACCCGGGGTCATGCTCTTGGGGTGAAAAAATTTGGAAAAAAAACCATGTACCCGGGGTCATGCTCTTGGGGTGAAAAAATTTGGAAAAAAACCATGTACCCGGGGTCATGCTCTTGGGGTGAAAAAATTTTGAAAAAAACCATGTACCCGGGGTCATGCTCTTGGGGTGAAAAAATTTGGAAAAAAAACCATACCCGGGGTCATGCTCTTGGGGTGAAAAAATTTGAAAAAAAAAAACCATGTACCCGGGGTCATGCTCTTGGGGTGAAAAAATTTGAAAAAAAACCATGTACCCGGGGTCATGCTCTTGGGTGAAAAAATTTGGAAAAAAAACCATGTACCCGGGGTCATGCTCTTGGGGTGAAAAAATTTTGAAAAAAAAACCATGTACCCGGGGTCATGCTCTTGGGGTGAAAAAAATTTGAAAAAAAAAACCCGGGGTATGCTTTTGGGGGTGGGTCATGCTCTTAGGGTGAAAAAATTTGAAAAAAACCATGTACCCGGGGTCATGCTCTTGGGGTGAAAAAATTTTGGAAAAAAACCATGTACCCGGGGTCATGCTCTTAGGGTGAAAAAATTTTGAAAAAAACCATGTACCCGGGGTCATGCTCTTGGGGTGAAAAAATTTGAAAAAAAAAACCATGTACCCGGGGTCATGCTCTTGGGGTGAAAAAATTTGGAAAAAAAACCATGTACCCGGGGTCATGCTCTTGGGGTGAAAAAATTTGGAAAAAAACCATGTACCCGGGGTCATGGGTCATCTTGGGGTGAAAAAATTTGAAAAAAACCATGTACCCGGGGTCATGCTCTTAGGGTGAAAAAATTTGAAAAAAACCATGTACCCGGGGTCATTTGGGGTGAAAAAATTTGAAAAAAAAAAACCATGTACCCGGGGTCATGCTCTTGGGGTGAAAAAATTTGGAAAAAAAACCATGTACCCGGGTCATGCTCTTGGGGGGTGAAAAAAAAAATTTTGGTGAAAAAAAAAAACCATGTACCCGGGGTCATGCTCTTGGGGTGAAAAAATTTGGAAAAAAACCATGTACCCGGGGTCATGCTCTTGGGGTGAAAAAAATTTGAAAAAAAACCATGTACCCGGGGTCATGCTCTTGGGGTGAAAAAATTTTGGAAAAAAACCATGTACCCGGGGTCATGCTCTTGGGGAAAAAATTTTGAAAAAAAATTTTGTGAAAAAATTTGGAAAAAAAACCATGTACCGGGGTCATGCTCTTGGGGTGAAAAAATTTGAAAAAAAAAACCATGTACCCGGGGTCATGCTCTTGGGGTGAAAAAAATTTGAAAAAAAACCATGTACCCGGGGTCATGCTCTTGGGGTGAAAAAATTTGAAAAAAAATCATGTACCCGGGGTCATGCTCTTGGGGTGAAAAAATTTGGAAAAAAACCATGTACCCGGGGTCATGCTCTTGGGGTGAAAAAATTTGGAAAAAAAACCATGTACCCGGGGTCATGCTCTTGGGTGAAAAAATTTGAAAAAAAAAATCATGTACCCGGGGTCATGCTCTTGGGTGAAAAAATTTGAAAAAAACCATGTACCCGGGGTCATGCTCTTGGGGTGAAAAATTTTTTGAAAAAAACCATGTACCCGGGGTCATGCTCTTGGGGTGAAAAAATTTTTGAAAAAAAACCCATGTACCCGGGGTCATGCGGGTCATCTTGGGGTGAAAAAATTTTGAAAAAAACCATGTACCCGGGGTCATGCTCTTGGGGTGAAAAAATTTTGAAAAAACCATGTACCCGGGGTCATGCTCTTGGGGTGAAAAAATTTGAAAAAAAAACATGTACCCGGGGTCATGCTTTTGGGGTGAAAAAAATTTGAAAAAAAACCATGTACCCGGGGTCATGCTCTTGGGGTGAAAAAATTTTGAAAAAAAACCATGTACCCGGGGTCATGCTCTTGGGGTGAAAAAATTTGGAAAAAAAACCATGTACCCGGGGTCATGCTCTTGGGGTGAAAAAATTTGAAAAAAACCATGTACCCGGGGTCATGCTCTTGGGGTGAAAAAATTTTGAAAAAAACCATGTACCCGGGGTCATGCTCTTGGGGTGAAAAAAAAATTTTGAAAAAAAAACCATGTACCCGGGGTCATGCTCTTGGGGTGAAAAAATTTTGGAAAAAAACCATGTACCCGGGGTCATGCTCTTGGGGTGAAAAAATTGAAAAAAAAAATCATGTACCCGGGGTCATGCTCTTGGGGTGAAAAAATTTGAAAAAAAAAACCATGTACCCGGGGTCATGCTCTTGGGGTGAAAAAAATTTGGAAAAAAAAAAAACCATGTACCCGGGGTCATGCTCTTGGGGTGAAAAAATTTGGAAAAAAAAAACCATGTACCCGGGGTCATGCTCTTTGGGGTGAAAAAATTTTGAAAAAAAAAAAACCATGTACCGGGGTCATGCTCTTGGGGTGAAAAAAATTTGAAAAAAAAACCATGTACCCGGGGTCATGCTCTTGGGGTGAAAAAATTTTGGAAAAAAACCATGTACCCGGGGTCATGCTCTTGGGGTGAAAAAATTTTGAAAAAAAACCATGTACCCGGGTCATGCTTGGGGTGAAAAAATTTTGAAAAAAAACCATGTACCCGGGGTCATGCTCTTGGGGTGAAAAAATTTGAAAAAAAACCATGTACCCGGGGTCATGCTCTTGGGGTGAAAAAATTTGGAAAAAAAACCATGTACCCGGGGTCATGCTCTTGGGGTGAAAAAAAATTTTGAAAAAAAACCATGTACCCGGGGTCATGCTCTTGGGGTGAAAAAATTTTGAAAAAAAACCATGTACCCGGGGTCATGCTCTTGGGGTGAAAAAATTTGGAAAAAAAACCATGTACCCGGGGTCATGCTCTTTAGGGTGAAAAAATTTGGAAAAAAACCATGTACCCGGGGTCATGCTCTTGGGGTGAAAAAATTTGAAAAAAACCATGTACCCGGGGTCATGCTCTTGGGGTGAAAAAATTTTGAAAAAAAAACCATGTACCCGGGGTCATGCTCTTGGGGTGAAAAAATTTTGAAAAAAAACATGTACCCGGGTCATGCCTGGGGGGGTCATGCATCTTTGGGGTGAAAAAATTTGGAAAAAAAAAAACCATGTACCCGGGGTCATGCTCTTGGGGTGAAAAAATTTGGAAAAAAACCATGTACCCGGGGTCATGCTTTTGGGGTGAAAAAAATTTGAAAAAAACCATGTACCCGGGGTCATGCTCTTGGGGTGAAAAAATTTGGAAAAAAAACATGTACCCGGGGTCATGCTCTTGGGGTGAAAAGATTTTGAAAAAAAAAACCATGTACCCGGGGTCATGCTCTTTTGGGGTGAAAAAATTTGGAAAAAAAAAAAAACATGTACCCGGGGTCATGCTCTTTGGGGTGAAAAAATTTGGAAAAAAAATCATGTACCCGGGGTCATGCTCTTGGGGGTGAAAAAATTTTGAAAAAAACCATGTACCGGGGTCATGCTCTTGGGTGAAAAAATTTGGAAAAAAAAAAAAACATGTACCCGGGTCATGCTTTGGGTGAAAAAATTTGAAAAAAAAAACCATGTACCCGGGGTCATGCTCTTGGGGTGAAAAAATTTGGAAAAAAAAACCATGTACCCGGGGTCATGCTCTTGGGGTGAAAAAATTTGGAAAAAAAACCATGTACCCGGGGTCATGCTCTTGGGGTGAAAAAATTTGAAAAAAAACCATGTACCGGGGTCATGCTCTTGGGGTGTGAAAAAATTTTGAAAAAAACCATGTACCCCGGGTCATGCTGCTATTGGGGTGAAAAAATTTGGAAAAAAAACCATGTACCCGGGGTCATGCTCTTGGGGTGAAAAAATTTGGAAAAAAAACCATGTACCCGGGGTCATGCTCTTGGGGTGAAAAAATTTTGAAAAAACCATGTACCCGGGGTCATGCTCTTGGGGTGAAAAAATTTTGAAAAAAACCATGTACCCGGGGTCATGCTCTTGGGGTGAAAAAATTTTGGAAAAAAACCATGTACCCGGGGTCATGCTCTTGGGGTGAAAAAAATTTGAAAAAAAAAAACCATGTACCCGGGGTCATGCTCTTGGGTGAAAAAATTTTGGAAAAAAAAACCATGTACCCGGGGTCATGCTCTTGGGGTGAAAAAATTTGGAAAAAAACCATGTACCCGGGGTCATGCTCTTGGGTGAAAAAATCTGAAAAAAAACCATGTACCCGTTGCTTTTGGGGTGAAAAAATTTTGAAAAAAAACATGTACCCGGGGTCATGCTATTTGGGTGAAAAAATTTGGAAAAAAAACCATGTACCCGGGGTCATGCTCTTGGGGTGAAAAAATTTGAAAAAAAAAACCATGTACCCGGGTCATGCTCTTGGGGTGAAAAAAATTTTGAAAAAACCATGTACCCGGGGTCATGCTCTTGGGGTGAAAAAATTTGGAAAAAAACCATGTACCCGGGGTCATGCTCTTGGGGGTGAAAAAATTTGAAAAAAAACCATGTACCCGGGGTCATGCTCTTGGGGTGAAAAAATTTGGAAAAAAAAAAACCATGTACCCGGGGTCATGCTCTTGGGGTGAAAAAATTTGGAAAAAAACCATGTACCCGGGGTCATGCTCTTGGGGTGAAAAAATTTGGAAAAAAAAAAAACCATGTACCCGGGGTCATGCTCTTGGGGTGAAAAAAATTTGGAAAAAAACCATGTACCCTTGGGGTCATGCTCTTAGGGTGAAAAAATTTGGAAAAAAACCATGTACCCGGGGTCATGCTCTTGGGGTGAAAAAAATTTGGAAAAAAAACCATGTACCCGGGGTCATGCTCTTGGGGTGAAAAAATTTGGAAAAAAAAAACATGTACCCGGGGTCATGCTCTTGGGGTGAAAAAAATTTGAAAAAAAAAACCATGTACCCGGGGTCATGCTCTTGGGGTGAAAAAATTTTGAAAAAAAAAAACCATGTACCCGGGGTCATGCTCTTGGGGTGAAAAAATTTGAAAAAAAAAAAAAACCATGTACCCGGGGTCATGCTCTTGGGGTGAAAAAATTTGGAAAAAAAAACATGTACCCGGGGTCATGCTCTTGGGGTGAAAAAATTTGAAAAAAAACCATGTACCCGGGGTCATGCTCTCATGCTCTGGGGTGAAAAAATTTGAAAAAAATCATGTACCCGGGGTCATGCTCTTGGGGTGAAAAAATTTTGAAAAAAAAAAAACCATGTACCCGGGGTCATGCTCTTGGGGTGAAAAAATTTGGAAAAAAAAAACCATGTACCCGGGGTCATGCTCTTGGGGTGAAAAAATTTGAAAAAAAACATGTACCCGGGGTCATGCTCTTGGGGTGAAAAAATTTGGAAAAAAACCATGTACCCGGGGTCATGCTCTTGGGTGAAAAAATTTGAAAAAAAAACATGTACCCGGGGTCATGCTCTTGGGGTGAAAAAATTTGGAAAAAAACCATGTACCCGGGGTCATGCTCTTTGGGGTGAAAAAATTTGGAAAAAAAAACCATGTACCCGGGGTCATGCTCTTGGGGTGAAAAAATTTGGAAAAAAAAAACCATGTACCCGGGGTCATGCTTGGGGTGAAAAAATTTTGAAAAAAAACCATGTACCCGGGGTCATGCTCTTTGGGGTGAAAAAATTTGGAAAAAAAAACCATGTACCCGGGGGGTCATGCTCTTGGGGTGAAAAAATTTGGAAAAAAACCATGTACCCGGGGTCATGCTTTGGGGTGAAAAAATTTGAAAAAAAAACCATGTACCCGGGGTCATGCTCTTGGGGTGAAAAAATTTTGAAAAAAAAAAAACCATGTACCTTGGGTGGTCATGCTCATGCTTGGGGTGAAAAAATTTGAAAAAAAACCATGTACCCCTTAGGGGGTCATGTCATGCTCTTGGGGTGAAAAAATTTTGAAAAAAAACATGTACCCGGGGTCATGCTCTTGGGGTGAAAAAATTTTGAAAAAAAAAACCATGTACCCGGGGTCATGCTCTTGGGGTGAAAAAATTTGAAAAAAAACCATGTACCCGGGGTCATGCTCTTGGGGTGAAAAAATTTGGAAAAAAAAACCATGTACCCGGGGTCATGCTCTTGGGGTGAAAAAATTTGGAAAAAAACCATGTACCCGGGGTAAATGATTGGGTGAAATTTTTTGAAAAAAACCATGTACCCGGGGTCATGTTCTTGGGTGAAAAAATATTTGCAAAAAATCATGTACCGGGTCATGCTATGTTGAAAAAAAAATTCAGTTTTAAAAAAATTTTAAAAAAAAAAAAACCATGTACCGGGTCATGCTCTTTGGGTGAAAAAAATTTGATCGTTGCATGTACCCGGGGTCATGCTTTGGGGTGAAAAAAATTTGAAAAAAAACCATGTACCCGGGGTCATGCTCTTGGGGTGAAAAAATTTTGAAAAAAACCATGTACCGGGGTCAATTTGGGGTGAAAAAATTTTGAAAAAAAACCATGTACCCGGGGTCATGCTCTTGGGGTGAAAAGATTTTGAAAAAAACCATGTACCCGGGGTCATGCTCTTGGGGTGAAAAAATTTTGAAAAAAAACCATGTACCCGGGGTCATGCTCTTGGGGTGAAAAAATTTGGAAAAAAAACCATGTACCCGGGGTCATGCTCTTGGGGTGAAAAAATTTTGAAAAAAAAAAACCATGTACCCGGGGTCATGCTCTTGGGGTGAAAAAATTTGAAAAAAAACCATGTACCCGGGGTCATGCTCTTGGGGTGAAAAAAATTTGAAAAAAAAAACCATGTACCCGGGGTCATGCTTTGGGGTGAAAAAATTTGGAAAAAAAAACCATGTACCCGGGGTCATGCTCTTGGGGTGAAAAAATTTGAAAAAAACCATGTACCCGGGGTCATGCTCTTGGGTGAAAAAAATTTTGAAAAAAACCATGTACCCGGGGTCATGCTCTTGGGGTGAAAAAAATTTGGAAAAAAAACCATGTACCCGGGGTCATGCTCTTGGGTGAAAAAATTTGAAAAAAAAACCATGTACCCGGGGTCATGCTCTTGGGGTGAAAAAATTTTGAAAAAAACCATGTACCCCGGGGTCATGCTCTTGGGGTGAAAAAATTTGGAAAAAAAAACCATGTACCCGGGGTCATGCTCTTGGGGTGAAAAAATTTGAAAAAAAAAACCATGTACCCGGGGTCATGCTCTTGGGGTGAAAAAATTTTGAAAAAAAAACCATGTACCCGGGGTCATGCTCTTGGGGTGAAAAAAATTTGGAAAAAAAAAAAACCATGTACCCGGGGTCATGCTCTTGGGGGGTGAAAAAATTTGAAAAAAAAAACCATTTGAAAAAAAACCATGTACCCGGGGTCATGCTCTTGGGGTGAAAAAATTTGAAAAAAAACCATGTACCCGGGGTCATGCTCTTTGGGGTGAAAAAATTTGGAAAAAAACCATGTACCCGGGGTCATGCTCTTGGGGTGAAAAAAATTTTGAAAAAAACCATGTACCCGGGGTCATGCTCTTGGGGTGAAAAAATTTGAAAAAAAAAACCATGTACCCGGGGTCATGCTCTTAGGGTGTGAAAAAAAAAAAAATGTACCCGGGGTCATGCTCTTGGGGTGAAAAAATTTGGAAAAAAACCATGTACCCGGGGTCATGCTCTTAGGGTGAAAAATTTTGGAAAAAAAAACCATGTACCCGGGGTCATGCTCTTGGGGTGAAAAAATTTTGGAAAAAAATCATGTACCCGGGGTCATGCTCTTGGGGTGAAAAAATTTGGAAAAAAAAACATGTACCCGGGGTCATGCTCTTGGGGTGAAAAAAATTTGGAAAAAAACCATGTACCCGGGGTCATGCTCTTGGGGTGAAAAAATTTGGAAAAAAACCAACCATGTACCCGGGGTCATGCTCTTGGGGTGAAAAAATTTGGAAAAAAAAAACCATGTACCCGGGGTCATGCTCTTGGGGTGAAAAAATTTGGAAAAAAAAAACCATGTACCCGGGGTCATGCTCTTGGGGTGAAAAAATTTGAAAAAAAAACCATGTACCCGGGGTCATGCTCTTGGGGTGAAAAAATTTGGAAAAAAAAACCATGTACCCGGGGTCATGCTCTTGGGGTGAAAAAATGTACCCGGGGTCATGCTCTTTGGGGTGAAAAAATTTGGAAAAAAACCATGTACCCGGGGTCATGCTCTTTGGGGTGAAAAAATTTGGAAAAAAAACCATGTACCCGGGGTCATGCTCTTGGGGTGAAAAAATTTGGAAAAAATCATGTATGCTCTTGGGGTGAAAAAATTTGGAAAAAAACCATGTACCCGGGGTCATGCTCTTGGGTGAAAAAAATTTGGAAAAAAAAACCATGTACCCGGGGTCATGCTCTTGGGGTGAAAAAATTTTTGAAAAAAACCATGTACCCGGGGTCATGCTCTTGGGGTGAAAAAATTTGAAAAAAACCATGTACCCGGGTCATGCTCTCTTTGGGGTGAAAAAATTTGGAAAAAAAACCATGTACCCGGGGTCATGCTCTTGGGTGAAAAAATTTTGAAAAAAAACCATGTACCCGGGTCATGCTCTTGGGGTGAAAAAATTTGGAAAAAAACCATGTACCCGGGGTCATGCTCTTGGGTGAAAAAATTTGAAAAAAAAAACCATGTACCCGGGGTCATGCTCTTGGGGTGAAAAAATGTGGAAAAAACCATGTACCCGGGGTCATGCTCTTGGGGTGAAAAAAAATTTGGAAAAAAAACCATGTACCCGGGGTTATGCTTTTGTGGTGAAAAAATTTTGAAAAAAACCATGTACCCGGGGTCATGCTCTTGGGGTGAAAAAATTTGGAAAAAAACCATGTACCCGGGGTCATGCTCTTGGGGTGAAAAAATTTTGAAAAAAACCAAAAACCATGTACCCGGGGTCATGCTCTTGGGGTGAAAAAATTTTGAAAAAAACCATGTACCCGGGGTCATGCTCTTGGGGTGAAAAAATTTGGAAAAAAAACCATGTACCCGGGGTCATGCTCTTGGGGTGAAAAAAAAAAATTTCTTGGGGTGAAAAAAAAAAAAACCATGTACCGGGGTCATGCTCTTGGGGGTGAAAAAATTTGGAAAAAAACCATGTACCCGGGGTCATGCTCTTGGGGTGAAAAAATTTGGAAAAAAAACCATGTACCCGGGGTCATGCTCTTGGGGTGAAAAAATTTGGAAAAAAACCATGTACCCGGGGTCATGCTCTTGGGGTGAAAAAAAAATTTGGAAAAAAAAAAAAACCATGTACCCGGGGTCATGCTCTTCTTGGGGTGAAAAATTTTGAAAAAAACCATGTACCCGGGGTCATGCTCTTAGGGTGAAAAAATTTGGAAAAAAACCATGTACCCGGGGTCATGCTCTTGGGGTGAAAAAATTTGAAAAAAAAAAAACCATGTACCCGGGGTCATGCTCTTGGGGTGAAAAAATTTTGAAAAAAAAACCATGTACCCGGGGGCTCATGTACGAAAAAGGGTGAAAAAATTTTGAAAAAAACCATGTACCCGGGGTCATGCTCTTGGGGTGAAAAAAAAACCATTTTGAAAAAAAACCATGTACCCGGGGTCATGCTCTTGGGGTGAAAAATCATGAAAAAAAACCATGTACCCGGGGTCATGCTCTTTAAATGGGTGAAAAAAAAGTTTTAAAAAAAAAACCCGGGGTCATGCTCTTGGGATGAAAAAAATCTTAAAAAAAACCATGTCCCGGGATCGTTAGCTTTCTGCTTAGGGTTAAAAAAAATTTTGGAAAAAAACCATGTACCCGGGGTCATGCTCTTGGGGTGTGAAAAAAATTTGAAAAAAAAAACCATGTACCCGGGGTCATGCTCTTGGGTGAAAAAATTTGAAAAAAAACCATGTACCCGGGGTCATGCTCTAGGGGAAAAAATTTGGAAAAAAAAAAATTTGAAAAAAACCATGTACCCGGGGTCATGCTCTTGGGGTGAAAAAATTTTGAAAAAAACCATGTACCCGGGGTCAGGCTCTTTGGGGGGGAAAAAATTTGGAAAAAAACATGTACCCGGGGTCATGCTCTTTGGGGTGAAAAAATTTGAAAAAAAAACCATGTACCCGGGGTCATGCTCTTGGGGTGAAAAAATTTGGAAAAAAACCATGTACCCGGGGTCATGCTCTTGGGGTGAAAAAATTTGGAAAAAACCATGTACCCGGGGTCATGCTCTTGGGGTGAAAAAATTTTGAAAAAAACATGTACCCGGGGTCATGCTCTGGGGGTGAAAAAATTTGGAAAAAAAAACCATGTACCCGGGGTCATGCTCTTGGGGTGAAAAAAATTTTGAAAAAAACCATGTACCCGGGGTCATGCTCTTGGGGTGAAAAAATTTGGAAAAAAAACCATGTACCCGGGGTCATGCTCTTGGGGTGAAAAAATTTGGAAAAAAAACCATGTACCCGGGGTCATGCTCTTGGGGTGAAAAAATTTGAAAAAAAAACCATGTACCCGGGGTCATGCTCTTTGGGGTGAAAAAATTTGGAAAAAAACCATGTACCCGGGGTCATGCTCTTGGGGTGAAAAGATTTTGAAAAAAAAACCATGTACCCGGGGTCATGCTCTTGGGGTGAAAAAATTTGGAAAAAAACCATGTACCCGGGGTCATGCTCTTGGGGTGAAAAAATTTTGAAAAAAAAAACCCGGGGTCATGTACCCGGGGTCATGCTCTTGGGGTGAAAAAATTTTGAAAAAAAACCATGTACCCGGGGTCATGCTCTTGGGGTGAAAAAATTTTGAAAAAAAAACCATGTACCCGGGGTCATGCTCTTGGGGTGAAAAAATTTGAAAAAAAACATGTACCCGGGGTCATGCTCTTGGGGTGAAAAAATTTGGAAAAAAAACCATGTACCCGGGGTCATGCTCTTGGGGTGAAAAAATTTTGAAAAAAAACCATGTACCCGGGGTCATGCTCTTGGGGTGAAAAAATTTGGAAAAAAAACCATGTACCCGGGGTCATGCTCTTGGGGTGAAAAAATTTGGAAAAAAATCATGTACCCGGGGTCATGCTCTTGGGGTGAAAAAAATTTTGAAAAAAAACCATGTACCCGGGGTCATGCTTGGGGGTGAAAAAAAAATTTGGGGGTGAAAAAAAAAAACCATGTACCCGGGGTCATGCTCTTGGGGTGAAAAAATTTTGAAAAAAACCATGTACCCGGGGTCATGCTCTTGGGGTGAAAAAATTTGGAAAAAAAAAAACCATGTACCCCCGGGGTCATGCTCTTGGGGTGAAAAAATTTGGAAAAAAAAACCATGTACCCGGGGTCATGCTCTTGGGGTGAAAAAATTTGGAAAAAAAAAAACCATGTACCCGGGGTCATGCTCTTGGGGTGAAAAAATTTGGAAAAAAACCATGTACCCGGGGTCATGCTCTTGGGGTGAAAAAATTTGGAAAAAAAACCATGTACCCGGGGTCATGCTCTTTGGGGTGAAAAAATTTTGAAAAAAAACCATGTACCCGGGGTCATGCTCTTGGGGTGAAAAAATTTGGAAAAAAACCATGTACCCGGGGTCATGCTCTTGGGGTGAAAAAAATTTGGAAAAAAACCATGTACCCGGGGTCATGCTCTTGGGGTGAAAAAATTTGAAAAAAAAAACCATGTACCCGGGGTCATGCTCTTGGGGTGAAAAAAATTTTGAAAAAAACCATGTACCCGGGGTCATGCTCTTGGGGTGAAAAAATTTGGAAAAAAAAAAAAACCATGTACCCGGGGTCATGCTCTTGGGGTGAAAAAATTTTGGAAAAAAACCATGTACCCGGGGTCATGCTCTGGGGTGAAAAAATTTGAAAAAAAAAAACCATGTACCCGGGGTCATGCTCTTGGGGTGAAAAAATTTTGAAAAAAAAATGTACCCGGGGGTCATGCTCTTAGGGTGAAAAAAAAAAAACCATGTACCCGGGGTCATGCTCTTGGGGTGAAAAAATTTGAAAAAAACCATGTACCCGGGGTCATGCTCTTGGGGTGAAAAAATTTGGAAAAAAACCATGTACCCGGGGTCATGCTCTTGGGGTGAAAAAAAAAATTTTGAAAAAAAAACCATGTACCCGGGGTCATGCTCTTGGGGTGAAAAAATTTGAAAAAAAACCATGTACCCGGGGTCATGCTCTTGGGGTGAAAAAATTTGGAAAAAAAAACCATGTACCCGGGGTCATGCTCTTTGGGTGAAAAAATTTGAAAAAAACCATGTACCCGGGGTCATGCTCTTGGGGTGAAAAAATTTTGAAAAAAAAAACCATGTACCCGGGGTCATGCTCTTGGGGTGAAAAAATTTGAAAAAAAAAACCATGTACCCGGGGTCATGCTCTTGGGGTGAAAAAATTTGGAAAAAAACCATGTACCCGGGGTCATGCTCTTGGGGTGAAAAAATTTTGAAAAAAAACCATGGGTCATGCTCTTGGGGTGAAAAAATTTTGAAAAAAACCATGTACCCGGGGTCATGCTCTTGGGTGAAAAAATTTGAAAAAAAACCATGTACCCGGGGTCATGCTCTTGGGGTGAAAAAATTTTGAAAAAAACCATGTACCCGGGTCATGCTCTTGGGGTGAAAAAATTTTGAAAAAAAACCATGTACCCGGGGTCATGCTCTTGGGGTGAAAAAATTTTGAAAAAAAACCATGTACCCGGGGTCATGCTCTTGGGGTGAAAAAAATTTTGAAAAAAAAAAAAACCATGTACCCGGGGTCATGCTCTTGGGGTGAAAAAAATTTGGAAAAAAACCATGTACCCGGGGTCATGCTCTTGGGGTGAAAAAATTTGAAAAAAAACCATGTACCCGGGGTCATGCTCTTGGGGTGAAAAAATTTTGAAAAAAAAAAAAACCATGTACCCGGGGTCATGCTCTTGGGGTGAAAAAATTTTGAAAAAAAACCATGTACCCGGGGTCATGGGGTGAAAAAATTCATGCTCTTACCGGGGTGAAAAAATTTGGAAAAAAAACATGTACCCGGGTCATGCTCTTGGGGTGAAAAAATTTGAAAAAAAACCATGTACCCGGGGTCATGCTCTTTGGGGTGAAAAAATTTGGAAAAAAAACCATGTACCCGGGGTCATGCTCTTGGGGTGAAAAAATTTGGAAAAAAACCATGTACCCGGGGTCATGCTCTTGGGGTGAAAAAATTTTGAAAAAAAAAACCATGTACCCGGGGTCATGCTCTTAGGGTGAAAAAATTTGGAAAAAAAAACCATGTACCCGGGGTCATGCTCTTGGGGTGAAAAAATTTGAAAAAAACCATGTACCCGGGGTCATGCTCTTGGGTGAAAAAATTTGGAAAAAAATCATGTACCCGGGGTCATGCTCTTGGGGTGAAAAAATTTGGAAAAAAAACCATGTACCCGGGGTCATGCTCTTTGGGTGAAAATATTTTGAAAAAAAATCATGTACCCGGGGTCATGCTCTTTGGGGTGAAAAAATTTCTGTTAAAAAAACCATGTACCCGGCATCATATTTTTTTGGGGTGAAAAAACTTATTGAAAAAAACCATGTACCCGGGGTCATGCTCTTTAAATGAAAAAATATGTTTGAAAAAAAAACCATGTACCCGGGGGTCATGCTCTTAAGAAAGGGTGAAAAAAATTTGAAAAAAAAAATCATGTACCCTGGGGGGTCATGCTCATGCTCTTGGGGTGAAAAAAATTTGAAAAAAACCATGTACCCGGGGTCATGCTCTTGGGGTGAAAAAATTTTGAAAAAAAACCATGTACCCGGGGTCATGCTCTTGGGTGAAAAAATTTGGAAAAAAAACCATGTACCCGGGGTCATGCTCTTGGGGTGAAAAAATTTGGAAAAAAAAACCATGTACCCGGGGTCATGCTCTTAGGGTGAAAAAATTTGGAAAAAAACCATGTACCCGGGGTCATGCTCTTGGGTGAAAAAAATTTGAAAAAAAAAAATTTGAAAAAATTTTGAAAAAAAAACCATGTACCCGGGGTCATGCTCTTGGGGTGAAAAAATTTGGAAAAAAAACCATGTACCCGGGGTCATGCTCTTGGGTGAAAAAATTTTGGAAAAAAACCATGTACCCCGGGGTCATGCTCTTGGGGTGAAAAAATTTGGAAAAAAACCATGTACCCGGGGTCATGCTCTTGGGGTGAAAAAAAAATTTTGAAAAAAACCATGTACCCGGGGTCGGGGTCATGCTCTTGGGGTGAAAAAATTTGGAAAAAAAAACATGTACCCGGGGTCATGCTCTTGGGGTGAAAAAATTTGGAAAAAAACCATGTACCCGGGGTCATGCTCTTGGGGTGAAAAAATTTGGAAAAAAAAACCCGGGTCATGCTTGGGGTGAAAAAATTTTGAAAAAAAACCATGTACCCGGGGTCATGCTCTTGGGGTGAAAAAAAATTGGAAAAAAACCATGTACCCGGGGTCATGCTCTTGGGGTGAAAAAATTTGAAAAAAAAAACCATGTACCCGGGGTCATGCTCTTGGGGTGAAAAAATTTGGAAAAAAAACCATGTACCGGGGGGTCATGCTCTTGGGTGAAAAAAAGTTTTGAAAAAAAAAAACCATGTACCCGGGGTCATGCTCTTGGGGTGAAAAAATTTTGAAAAAAAAACCATGTACCCGGGGTCATGCTCTTGGGGTGAAAAAATTTGGAAAAAAACTATGTACCGGGGTCATGCTCTTGGGGTGAAAAAATTTGGAAAAAAACCATGTACCCGGGGTCATGCTCTTGGGGTGAAAAAATTTGGAAAAAACCATGTACCCGGGGTCATGCTCTGGGGTGAAAAAATTTGAAAAAAACCATGTACCCGGGGTCATGCTCTTAGGGTGAAAAAATTTGGAAAAAAACCATGTACCCGGGTCATGCTCTTGGGGTGAAAAAGTTTTGAAAAAAACCATGTACCCGGGGTCATGCTCTTGGGGGAAAAAAAAATTTGAAAAAAACCATGTACCCGGGGTCATGCTCTTGGGGTGAAAAAATTTGGAAAAAAACCATGTACCCGGGGTCATGCTCTTTGGGGTGAAAAAA
>CM032452.1:31805281-31807781 GCA_019049505.1 Pachyrhynchus sulphureomaculatus
ATATTTTTCATAATCACTCCATTTTCACTTATATTTGCATAAAAAATGGTTTATCTTTTATTATAGTTGTTCGAATGATACGATACCATTTTAAAAAATAATTTTTACAACTAGCTGCCAAATCTGTTTAGAACATAAAAACGTGCATTTAATTTTGGGAAAGAGGAAAATGAAAACATTTTCCACTCGAAGAAAGTAACGCCGACTTCACTATTCTTTTTTAAGCGTACAACATAATAAAACTATTGACTATTTAATTTTGAGAAATCCCAAGTTTCTTAAAAAAACCTTACCGTTTACCAACAAAATTTAAGGAGTTGTCAGCTGCCGTGAGAAAAGCTGTTGCTCCAGCTGTATAACACAGCTGGAGCAATAAGTAGCTTTTCACAGTAATAATAATACAGCTCCATTGCTCATTCGGATTCATTAAATCGTTACTTGTGGTTTCATTTCAATGGTTTTTTTGTGTAAACTTTCATGTATAAAAACTTCTTTTTTACTCATATTTACTCAGTGTAATATCACCACTACACTATAACTATAAATACTTGTGATAATATTCTGCCCAAGTTTATAGTAAGGTATCATTAAGAATAACTTTCAGAACTACTCAGTATATATCACCACTACACCAACACTTTATTTTTGCACTCGACGCGCGTTTCGCTAACCATGTTAGCTTCGCTAGAGCGATGATTGACTAAAGCTAAACTACAAATCTACCCTATTTATACCTAGCCTAACACCTGAATTACTCAGGTGGAACTAATGGTATATGCAAGGCCATCAGTTTCGGTAAAGTAACCAGTAGACGGGACTGTAAGGAATCTGTCTTATTTAAACAACTTTTACATTTTATAATTTCCATACATTCGTGTGCGTTCAACAATCTCCTATCAGATACATTTTTAGTTAATCTTAGATTAACTATTGTTACAGTACAATCAGCTTCGAGGGCTCAAATATTCTTTAAATCGTGTTTTAATTGACCTTTTCGTTTGCACAACATACTTTTTTTTCGCAATCATTACAATTAATTTCATGAATTCCACTTTTCTTACAATTAGAAATCTTAGCTTTGAGATTTTTTAAGATATTCCTAAGATTGTCTGATGACTTATAGGCTAAGGTGAGGCCTACCTTATTAAATACCTATTGAGTAATACTTTGTCTTATGTTCTTAGCGTTGAATAAAGGTGGAATTTTGAATATTTAACCTGAACTTATGTCTATTAATTAACTTGTTTACTAAATCATCGTCATAACTATTAACTCTAGTTATATTTCTAATACTATTCCTTTCATTATTCAAGTTTGCTCTATTTCAGAGGAAAATGTGAGCACACGATGAACTAAAAAATCTAAGACGGCTAATTTGTGCTGTTTGCAATGAATGAATCATTATAAATATATCTGTTACTGAGCCTTTTCTATAGATATCAAATTTTACCGATTATTATGTTTTAAAAAATTGTTGCAGTTGTCCTTTGTTCTCAATTTCATAAGTAAATATCATGGAATCATATCGGCTATTTAATTTGGAAACAAAATCATCCATATTTGCTTTCTTTTATCAAAAATTGCTAAAACATCATCCACATACCTATACCATACATACCCTTGGGAAATACTCAAATTCTTGACTGGCTTCGGTTTCAAAGTTGCTCATGAACAAATTGGTTATGAAAAGTGATAAGCAATTACCCATCGCTATTCCTTCCTTCTGAACATAAAATTGACTCTTATATTAAAAATAATTTTGTTCCATACAGTTTAGATAATGTTAAGTATTCATGAATAATTTTGTCCTCAAAGTCATTCATCCTAAGTAATTCTTCGAGATATTGTAAAGTTTTGGTATTGGCACACTTAGAAATAAAGAACTGACATCAAAAGAAATTAAAGATTTCACCTTCATTCAGAACTAGATCTTTATTTTTATTAATGAATTCTAAAGAATTCTTCACTGCGAAAGTATTTAATACTAAATTCTCAAGTTTTTTTGTTGACCATTTTGATATCAAATATGTAGGTGATCCGACCGATGAAACAGTGGGTGGCATTATTTTTCCAGGTTTGTGAATTTTGGGCAAGCAATACAACTTTGGTATGGTCGGATTACTCACATTTAATTTAAATTTTAGCGAATCGGAGATAAGGTTCTTACATTTCTTTAAAGAATTTTTACCTTCATTTTCGGTAATGAATTTCTTATTACCTCGGTAATAGATTTCTTATTACCTTTTCATAACGTGTAAGTTAAAATAAGAAAATCCATTTGTTTCAACTAATCAGGATACTTTTTAGCTTAATAATAAATACTAGTATACGTTATTGAAAATTAGAAGTAATTTAAATAAGCAATTTTTTAAAACTTTCTTTGAGTGTACATGGATTTGATAATTAAATGTTTGAAGTATTTTTGTGAAAAAAATCTATTAAGTTAGTCTGTGGGCAATTTTTATATATGTTTTAAATTTATCTAAAATATATGATTTTT
>CM032452.1:31812781-31817781 GCA_019049505.1 Pachyrhynchus sulphureomaculatus
TAACAATTATCTCTTACCCATATTTCTCTACCAAGGAAAACTGAGCTAGCGTTTGTTTAATTTCTTTAGTTCTTTTAAAAATCATTATTCACTCAATTCATTCTCAGAAATTAAAAAGAGGTTGCAAGAAAATTGCGCCCAAGCGTGGGAAAAACAATTTTCACAGGGTACAAACAAGACCACGCGAAAAGCGAACAAGTAAAAACGTTACAAAATAGCGCTGTCAACGCGGGGCTTTTGGAATTTTATTTTTTAAAGGGTTCAGTGTACTAGCTTTCGAACAAAGTAAAAGCTCTAACTTTTCAGATATTTTTATTTCAAAATATTTAATTAAACGAAACTACACTATAGCAATAACACAAAAGCAGGAAATTTGTAGAATTATTTATTTCAATTTATCCGATGGTGGTTTAGATATTTGAATTTTGTTAATCGACTCTAAGATAAGAGATTCCTACTTTTTTCTTAAAAGCTACTTTTATAGTTCAGATTAGCAGATGTGCTGGTTTACTTTAATTTTTGCAGTGTTAGATTTATTTTGCGGTTAACCGAAGAAAAAACTGTACTTTTTTCTCACCGATGTTTTGCATGAATATTAAAAATACTTTGCTGATATGAAACGATATTTGGAGATTTTTTTGTTGAAAATTCTTAACATATTTGGTAAAAGAATTTTAATACAAGGCAATACTTAGAAATTTTTTTGAAATTGTTGAAGATTTTTTTAAATGTTTGGTAAAGAAGTTTACATATTTTAAGTGCCTTTACATATTTTTTATTTTGACTATTGGGAGCACAGGAGAAATATTTTCACGACTTATTAAACAATTCTTTTAAATTGTATTCATTTATCATGGAAGCCTTCAATTTTAAAGTCAGTCACCTACTAGAATATGAGTTAGACTATGAAATGAAAATCCGTCGTATTTTCTCAGAACGTCCGGTCGCGGATAAAAGAAAGATTCCAACGAGGATCTTAAGTAAAGAAATAATCCAATAGATCAGACTGGACTAAATAGTTACAAAAGTTTCTGATTTTTTTTTAAGTCTAATAAAAATCCTCCTTCTCAAGTTAAAACTCCTGCTTCTCCAAATGGTCATATATCTCCTTTATTCGTGCATAAATATTTAGACCGCATATAAAGGTAAATCCATTAAGTGTCCATTTCTCGGCTTTATTTGACTCTCGTGCAAATACCTCAGTAGGTCCGAATGGTATTAAAATTTTAAGTCGTTTAAGAATAAAAATATGCCATATCGAAAATAGAAGTGTTACCACTGCAGATGGCAGCCGTCTAAAAGTTTTAGGTACGGTTGAGTTGCCGCTAGTCTGCAATAGTCATTGTTTAGTAATCTCTGCTCTAGTAGTACCTTCTCTATCACATACTTTGGTTTTAGGATGTGATTTTGCACAAAAATTCGGAATTTTAGTAAATTTTAATTTCACCGACGTGCATAGTAGGATACATAAGGCTTATGAACGGAACAGTAAGTCTTACAACCTTAGAAAAAGGGATTTTGCCTTTAATATAGGTGATCACGTTTGGCGAAAAAATAAAATCCTTTCCAGTGCAGCCGATAAATTCACACCTAAGTTGGTACCTAAGTATGTGCATTGCGTGATAAGAGAAAAGATTTCCGATTTAGTTTATGGTTTGGTTAATTTAGATGGGACTAAAATAGGACTATGGCATATTAAGGACTTAAAACCATTCAATGAACCTAACCCTAATGAAAGTTTGTCAGAAGAAGAATAATTTATATTTACATTATCTTAATTGCTTTACTTTATTTTTTTGTTGATGTTGCTCTGTAGAGGTGACGACCTCGTTTTTTTGACTGTTATAAAAGTTGAGCAGAGAATAGCTTACTTTTATTGTTTAATGCTAAGGTTTTGGGTATTGGCCATATCCCAAACTTAGGTTGATTGTGGTTGATGTTTAGCATCGACTCAGTTTTAGCGAGCTTGCGAAGGAGTCACACTCAGGATTTATCATAAGACTGGTATGTCGGTGGTCGCGGGATTTGATTTGCTTATGACCCCATATAATATCCAGTTCTTGACACTTGGAAGCGAAATTTTGATTAGAGGCAATCCAAGGGGATCTTGAGTTAGGACAAAGCGCAAAATGTAGCTCGTGTAGTGTGATGTAGAGTCAAAATTTTTATGAGCAATTTCAAAGTTTGTTACCCGAGTGGGTGGAATTTCTATTACCTTAGTGGTATATGTTGGGTGCAATTAAGAGTAAATTGATTTTGGTTTATCCAGTGAGTCTAAGACTTGGATTATTTTGATTTAGATCTTCTTCTGAATTGACAAACTGAGGGTATACTCTATTCTTTTCAGGGCCGTTTAAACGTTACCTTTGAGTCACTAATTTTTTTAAAAATTTTTTTTGCATAGACTCATAGGTGTATGTTGAGTTTTTTTCGGTATACTATCAAATTGATAGGAAATTGAAGTCCTGCAGGAGAACTAAAGGCTGAACATTTACAAGAGATGAGAGCAGAGTAAGACAGTCGTTTCACGAAGAAATGATCAAAATCTGATACCGAGATGAGAACCTTGTCAAGAGAGGCTAAGCGCAGTGAAGGAAGATTCCTAACCGAATTTTTAGATTTTCACCAGATGATCTAGAAGTTTGGGCTGACAGAAAACGGTTATGCCTGATACCTGTAGCAGTTTCTTCTAGAGGCTATTGTCTAGGAAGACGATTAACACCATGATCGAATATTTCTAGCTGTCAACGATGTTTTCTTCTTGTCTCTGATTAAGCTGGAAAAGCTCTTGTCGTCTTCAACAGTTTTGTTGCGTTGCCACCGAAAAATAGAGAAATTTTTGCTTCATGTAGCTTTTTAAGCTCATTTTCGTTTTTTTTTTGGAAATTTCCGTTAGAAGCTTGGTTAAGTCAACCTTGTAAACCTTTTAGGTTGTATCCCATAAGTTATTTTTTTACAGGCTGTGATGCACCGGGTGCTAGCAGATGCCGTTACGACGTTTGGCAAGGAGTTAATCTTCCTGAGGAACAGACTGATTGGAAGGGTAGTCTATGGGGGGGGCGAACGTTTGACCTTTGGGACCTTTAGAGGTTTTGTTACTCAATGGTTATTACTATTTGAGCCAAAGGAGAGCCTAGCTACTGTAGTCGACCTCAGCTCCAATTAGCCTATTAGTGGTGACAGGCTGTTGGCAGTAGTGTGTTTCGGATCACCCTATTGATTAAATTTTTTTTTTTGACTTATGGTGGTGTGGTAGACACCGTTTTAGTTTAGTGGATGCTTTTGTTGGTGGACACCAGGGTCACCATTTGCGTATTTTATTGTCTCCACCTTTCAGTATATCGTGGTGAGGTGTTTGTCTCCTGTTATGTGGGATGGATCGAATGTTTTTCGTTGTTGTTCTAGGGCGAGACCAGTACACGAGGGTTCTTCATGCAACTTGGGGAAGCGCAATGCTGGTTAAATTTTATATCTCTGTGTAGCCACCCTGAAGAATGACGGAGGGCGTTTTTTCTGGCTCATGTTTCTAGGCAGATTTGTCACTTTGGTGCGATGTGCCGAAGATTTGATTAGCTTTTTGCTAAGAGCTTTCACCAAGCTCAGTATGGAGTTATCATAACCAAGAGTTTGGGATTTGAACTCCTGTATATATTTCTGTATATATTTCTGTATATATTTCTGTATATATTTCTGTATATATTTCTGTATATATTTCAGTGTATGTTGGTTGCCTGAGGGCATGTGCTCAAAATGTGTGATTTTGAGTCGTTTTGTTTAAGGACTCCCATATATAGGATTATGACTTTAGGGAGGTCCTATTTAGAGACTAGCTGTCTCACATAGTTGTGCTAGGAATGTTTCCTTGAATGTTAGTTGCGCGTGGACTAATCATTCTGTTCTTTGTGAACATTGCTTTTTGAAGCAGGATCATTCAGTTTGATGAATTTTAGCTTTTATAGCTATTCACTGTGTTTAGAGTGAATTTTTTAGCTTTTATAGCTATTCACTGTGCCTATAGTGATATTGTTAGCTTTTATAGCTGCTCACTATGTTAATGGCGAGTTTGTTCTTTTAGAACGCAGACTTTGTGTAGTCGAGGACTATTTACAGAGTGTTTTCTTGGCGAGGAGCCGAGGCTTTTTTCTGGCGATATACCAGAGTGTTTTCTTGGCGAGGAGCCGAGGTTTTTTTCTGGCGATGTACCAGAATGTTTTCTTGGCGAGGAGCCGAAGTTTTTTTTCTGGCGATATACCAGAATGTTTTCTTGGCGAGGAGCCGAGTTTTTTTTCTGGCGATATACCAGAGTGTTTTGTTGGCGATGAGCTTACGTGTTTTTCTGGCGATCAACCAGAGCGTTTTCCCTGGCGATTTTAGCATGTCTAGATGTCTTAGGACGTCGACATTGCGCGATAGAGTGCGATTATTTTCTGATGCGACTAGTAGTGATACTAGGTTTAGAATGTTCTCTTAGCGGTGAGCTAGAGCATTGATGGCGATTTTTTTTCCGAGCGATTGTCTGGATTTTCATCCAGGTGTTTTGCTTAGCCTTGTGATAAATGGTCTTACAAGACTTTCTCCTTTAGTGTTAGTGTTTGCACTAGAATCATTTATTTTTTTGTTTTTCTTTATTTAAGAATTTTATATAAATTTCTTTTGCTGAAATAGAAAATTTTCAGACAATCCTTAAAATATTTAAAGGGGGGTGTTCATTCTTTGTTTTTCAGTTCATTTTTTTTTGATTTAGACAAGAGTCTAGACAAAGTTATATTTTTTTTTGTTTTGGTAACAATAACAGAGCTGATTCTTTATATAAGAAGACCGCGACTGTTACTTTGAACAGGTATTTCTTATGTTCATGCAAGGATTTTTATTTACTTTTTGATGTACTTAACCTTAGTGCTTAATTAAGTTAAGTCTAGTTATAAGATTCTTGTGTACATGCAAAGATTTTCATTTGGTTTTTCATTGTACTTAATATTAGTGCTTAATTGAATTAAGTC
>CM032452.1:31822781-31843173 GCA_019049505.1 Pachyrhynchus sulphureomaculatus
AGAGTTCAACCAATTTGATAAGAAAGATCAAATTTTTGTCGAGAAGAGGATGTAAAATGTATTGGATAAAGTACAAATTGCAATGTACATTTTTCTTTACTAATAACTATATAAATTCGACAGCGAGATAGAGTTCAGTAAAAACAGATAAGAAAGGTTAAAATTAGTTGATAAGGAGTAGATTCAATTCATTGAGAATGTAATAATTTAAACAGCAAAAAATTTACCGTAAAACGTTGTCGTAACGTTAAATGACTTGTTTTTCTTAAGTTGTTACTATAGTAATAGTAGTATGAAACCAGTGATACGTATTTCCACATTGCATAAATCAAAAATTAGTTTCCAAAAGAACTAAGATTTGAATATAAATAAACTGAAATAGCCTGTAAATATAATATATAAAATAATATTATTGGTCTAAAAGCAAACAAATCAGTTTTGTACTAGTCGTTGTAAAAACAGACAAAAAACATTTCCTCCAATAGCACAACTTCTTTATTTCCAACAATTTCGATAATTATATAGTAGTTTTACATTGGATAATGCACAATGCCATGTACTAATATTTTTATGAAAGTAACACTCTGGAATCATTTTAAATTGACTTAATTTAGGTTTTTGTTGAATGGGAATGTTGTGTATGTAGTCCTCATTTAAGAACTTCTTTAAAATATTCACTTTTGCATTTCCTTTTACATAAATTCAATATGGAGTTTGATAAATTTTCAATACACCTTGTAAAATGTTCTCAATAGCATTTATTTCAACAAATCCATTTTCCCAACATAAACCATGATATTGTTCTGACCAATCAATCAATTTTTGATCTTCAGTAGCAGATATCATTGTTCTTGAGAATGGTGGTTTAAATAAATAATTTACACAACGAATACCATCATAAATTGCCAACTCTTTGGGTACATATCCAAAACACCAATTATATCCCTGAATGTCAATAAACACATCTGATTCAATCATATGGAATGATCTATCGAATGACTAAAAAACTAATAAAATATGGGTATATATTCATTTTTTGATGCATGTCTTTCCTACTTCTTAAAAATGTAAAAAAATCATTTTAAACCCTCTAGAAATAGTTTCCCTAGGATTTTTACAAAAATTTGTTATTTTTGCATTATTTACTTAAAATATATGAGTTTATTAGATAATTGGTAATTTTCCAAATTAAACTGTTATATTGTATTTATATAATACACATGTGTAAGTAGTATAAATATATTAATAAAAAATCAACTGCATAGCAGCTGATTAATAGAGATTATTTAATATATAAACACAAGTCTTATACCGAGTCAATTACAATTTTGTTTGTTGTGTAAATTCGTTCTAGTTAGTTTGAAAACAAAAATATGATCTTTTTCATCGTTGAATTACTAGAGGATAATTTATCCCTAGGCATGTTGTATGTGCTACTTAAAGAGTTCTTCGAGTGAGTATACATACTATTCACATCTCTACAATTTCACTTATTTCTCATCTAACATATTATTGCAGAGATATTCTGTTGGAAATAAGACGAGAAGAGGAAACAATTCATATATACTTGGAGGAGGAACAGACCCGAGAAAAATGGGAGCAATAAGCTGAGGATGCCAGTAAAAATAGTTTTTTATGAAAAAATATGTAGATAGTCTAGTAAATAAATCTTATAAACGTTGTTTTATTTTTAATCTCAAATATCTACTATTAGAGAGGGAGTTTCTGATAAAAATGATTAAAATCAACTGTGTAGCAGAGGATGAATACTACTATATAAGCTTCCCGAGTCAAATCTTTTTATTTGCTAGTAATAAAACAAAAATGATCTTTTTAATATTTGAATCTGAAGATTTGAATGCTTTATCTATAAATATGTTATTACTCCAAAAGTTATTCAAGTGAGTATTTTACTACTTACAGCTCATCTTAGTATCATTATTATAATTATTATTTTCAGAGATATTCTGTTGGAAATAAAAAGGGAAAGGAGACGGATTCCTATACAATTAGAGTCGGAACCGACACAAGAAGTGTGGGATGAAATTGCGAGGCTTCCCGTGAAAAAAGTTTTTTGTATGAAAATGATGTAGTCTTTAATAAAACAAATATTTGTATAAATATTGTTTTTTATTTTATCACTAAATTGCTCAAACTTAAATATATACTAAGAGATATATTTTTTTATTAAAGAAATAAAACTAAACTAAACTAAACTAAAACAGAGGCAAATAAAGGACTTTGATAACTAAAAATATATAATTTATTCAGAATCGGAATAGACTAAAGTTGCTAGTACATCCATTATACTTAGCAATCTCAACATCTGTTTGAGGTTGTGCACAATATTGTCGAAAGAATTGGGCAGCGGGAATTTTATATTTTCCCGAAAAACCAAAATTGTTGGATTTTCTGATAAAACTACTCTTCAGACTTGTAATATTTCTTTCAATTGAAATATTTACCAAAGGACATATAACTAATTGAGCAATTTTTCGATACTTTTCCAATAAAACATTTTCATCCGAGATAAAATAAATAATCAGAGGTCCATTATAGGTTGCATCTACAATGCCTGTCCATATAGTTCCTATAGAATTCGTAGAGGATCTTGCAACAATTTGTCCATAGAATCCTATAGGAATATTTACTCTTTCAATCAGTTCAATCTTTGTGGCTTTCCCTGCGGGACAAAATGTATCCTGTTTAATACAAAGATCGAAACCTGCATCTGATTTATAGGCTTTCCAACAAGAATTATTTCCCAGAATAATTATATCTGCTGCTTTCAAATTACAGTCGTCATCGAGTATTTGAATTGCTCTTTCTATACGTACATACAAGTCGGAAAAATAAGCTTTATTATACATTTGGGGATAATAGGGTAAAAATACATATTCATTGAAAAAGTTGTATTTTGACAATAAGGTGAAAAAATCAATTTGAACCTTTATATATTTTATGTTAGAACTTAAATCTATTTGATTCTTTTGTTTTTTCATAATTTTCCAAAAAATGTCCTTAATATTTGTCTTATTAGGGATAGTAATTCCCGATGGAAATTGTTCAAATATTTCTATGGGAATTTCCTTTATAGTAGCGATTATATTCTTTTCATCAAAATTTTCCAACGAGTCAAATATTAACGAAAAATACAATTGTGAGAGTGGTGAAAGTTCAAATAGAGATTTCTCTGTTTCTTTTTGTTGTTGCATTTTATTCATAATTGTTAACGTGTACAGGTTTTGACGAAAGGACTTTGCACTACTATTTTGTTGTTGTTTAACAGAATTATAAAGGTGTACATTTGAATATTTCTTAAGAAAATTGAGTTGTCCTATATATGTAACACCATCCAAAAATATATTTTTACAAAGTGGAAATTTTTCTTTGTTTTTATGTATAGTAGTAGTAGTAGGAATTTGTTCTGATAATAATCCATATCAATCATTAGATTAGATGTATTACTTGTTGTAGTCGTCATAGTTGAGGGTTTTGAAGTAGATTCGTTTAAAGATGCGGATGATGACAACATACTGCAAACAAGAATTCGAATTAGATATGGTGTGGTTTGTTATAGAGAAATCCAGGAGGACTCACCTGTTCAATTAATTACACACAATGTCAAACAAAAACAAAGAACTATATGATATAGATATATGTTGTGAGGGAATATGACAACTGATGCTTGTATTTACCAATTCAATCTTTTTATAACAACAAAATCCCTAAAAATGTATGAGCGAGAGTTCATATTCGATAAGAAAGTTTAAAATTTACCAGATAAGATGTTGATAAAAATGCATTGAATGTACGATAAATGGTTTAAGAGCGTGCTTGTACGCAATGATAAAATTGTTTTAAAGTGTATTAGCAGTATGTAGTTAAAAATAACAGAAAAAACTTGTACTGTTGATAACGTTTTTATTAAATAATATACAGAAAATTAATACACACAAGTATAAAATAGATAATTTAAGATTCGAATGATGAGAGAAATAGTTAACAACAACAATTGTTTTGTTGATCAATGTAAGGTTTCATTTCATGCAAAAAGGCAGGACTGATTCCTCGTTGATATTTTTGAATAAATGTCCAATTAACTTGTTCTCTATGTCGACGGATAAAATCTTCAGTCAAGTTTTGATGGATATTAATTGCATTCCAATCCAACATTCCTGCAAATTCCGTCATAAATCGTTGGTTTAATTGCTGATATTGGGAGATGAGTTGCCAATTGACTTTATTGATACAAGTTCGTATTAGATCTTCGTCTAAATGTTGTTTTCGTGATATGATATTCCAATTGACAAAATCTTGAAATGAATGATAAATTTTGATGGTAAATCGGGAAAATTGGATATTTCATTCCACCAAGCTCTTATACAAGCCATTGTTTTATATGTATGTATGTATGTATGTATGTGTCAATAGTAAGCAGAGATACTAATAATATGAAAACTGTTAATGTATGTTTTATATAGATTTATTCAATTTATCTGTTTCCTTGTCTTGCAGCAGCAGCTCTCTCTCTTTCCTCTCTCTCAATTCCTCGTTCTTCCTTGCCAAAGGAAAGAAATTCAGCAGGCACGTGTTTTGCTCCGTCGGTCTCTTTGATTCGATCTTTTACCACACATGACAAACATTTTTGATTTTGTATTTCACTTTTCCCTTTACATTGTGGACATTTCACTCTTACCATAACTGGCATTTTAAATGAATGATATGATGTGTGTATTAGTTAATGCTCTCTCCAAACTTTGTACTATCATTTCTATCTTTATATTATCTCTCCCTAATACTACTATTACTACTACTATTGATAAATGTGGTCACATGTCACTATTAGACGTCGTAATTGATAGAATCATGGAAATTAGACTATTTTTCCCCTATACATAATTAATTAAGCAATATGTGCAATATTTGAGTATTCTAACTCGATCTCGATAGTAACTATTTATAGATCTTTTAACTTGACATCCACATTTTAAACAGATAAAGTTTATTCTTCCATTTTTTGTTGAAACTATTATAATTTATTTATTTATATGGTTCAAGCAAAAAAGGTTCTTTTATTATTCTTATCGATTTTTTAGAAGGAAAACGATCTCTATAAAACAGATGCTAAATAAATATTTTTTAGTTCATTTTAATAGGAAACATCATTCACTCAACTAATATTGTCCTAAAATGTTCTTTACATATCTATTGTTAAACTATTTGTTTACAAATGCTGTTGTTTTTGTTCAAAGTACAAACAATTATGATGAAGACGTCGTCAATAATTCTTGTAATCAAAATTATAAATATTTATTAGAGGATTACCATTCGCTTTATAATACCAGTTTAAACTTGTATCAGGAATGTATTAAATCACTGGACAATTATATGGATTTATATGATAATGAACAAGCTGTTAATGATATTTGTACGGGAAAAATTCAAGAATATTAATACTTTGCTGCGAATTTAACAATGTCGGTAAATTATACGAAACAAACGAAAAAAATTTTCGTAAATCTGAAAGACTGTTTAGAACGAGAAGATGTACTTTTAAGGAGAAAATGGTAAAAACGAAAGACAAATATATTATTCGATTGTCAACATGTAGAAAAAATAACAAAAAAAATTTTCGTAAATCTACGAGGAGGAAGAAAACGGAGTATTTAATAGTCAACATGAGAAAAAAATGTGTGTCGGTCATCAGTATCATCGAGATCTCATTTATATAAACAACTTTGTGTGCTACTCTTAAGAAAAAACATGCTTTGGAATTTTACTTATTTATGTAGTAGTTGTTGGAGAGAAAAACTTAGTGTTACATATCCAACTCATCTTCTTCCACCTCGAACTCGAGTAAGGGTTTATTGTTACAAATGTGCCTGTATAACTATGTGGTATCTCCTCGAGGAATAAATTTGACATCAGTATCCTAGAAATATTCATAGAAATAACAACAAAAACTTTTTGTGTTAACAAACATGAATTTTACTTATTTATTTAGTGATTGTTGGAGAGAATCAAAAAGTATACCATTCCAACCACATATAGCTCAAGTAAATTTAATCATTAGACGTAACAATGCTGTTCGACAACTTCAACCTCGACTCAGACTACGGGATTATTGTTACAAGTGTGAATGTACTACTATTTGGTATCTTATCGAGGAATAAATAGAAAACAATACTACTTAGTATGTAATTAGCTAATATTTAGTACTTGTGCTTTGTATTTTAAATTGTATCCAGTTATAAAATAGACAATATGTTTAAGTAACATAATGTTTTTTTTTTTATTAGAGTTAACTAATGCTACATTTATCACAAATAAATATAACACATCTTTATTCAACATCTATCCAAATACATTTTGTACTATATACATATTTACCAAAATATTTACTTATTTATATGTTAAAGATTTTTCCATTTACTTGTACATTTATTAATGAAGATTTTAAAGTTAATTCTTCTTGGGTTTTGAAAGCCATACACCAATTGTTGTAGATGATGATGATGATGATTTCGATGATGATTGTTTCTTGTCCTCATTTTCATTTCGGTCTTTTATAGATCTATAATATTGACTATATAACAATAGACTTTATAAGGTTTATGACCTGAGGAGGAGGATGAGGAATCCATTTTTAATCGATTTCTACCTCGTTCTCTACTAAACACCAAACACCTTTTATTGATTTACGAAGCAAGTCAAGTTTGATACGTTTTTTTTTACATTACTCCTACTACCTAATTCATTTCTAAATATACTTTCAATGTCTAAAACTAAAATGACATCCTAAGATATGTAACCAATGATGATGATGATAGTTAAAAAATTTAAAAATACAACTCTTTGTATTTGTTTTTTAATCATATTTGATGAAGTAAATCGTTTCAAATTGTATCAATGAATAACTAAATAAATATTTATTGATATTGTTTTCACATACATCCTATATCTAACCATATAAAAAAATGAAATATCAAATAAAACAAAAGTTAAATGTTTTTGTTTTTCAATTTATTGATTATAACATACAGTTATTACTTAACATGTAAGTTTTCAATGCATTATATTTTTCAATTGCTTGTACGATTATTTCTTCTTCCTCTTCTCCTGTTGCCTCCACTTGGATGTACCGGACCGGTATCATCCATGAGATATCCGATAATTTGTTAGGAGGAGGAACCTCATTCAAATAGACATGAACATATTCTTGATGCATTTCAATTGTTATCAAACCACGTCTGAAAAATAAAAAACACGTAATGTTGTAAGAGGAAATTTTTCACTGTCTTTCACTCAAAATATCTAGTAATAAACAAGAAAAAAAAAACTTACTTGAGCAAATTTTTTAGAATCACATACAACATTTGTTGAGTGGATAAAACGTTTAACTCTTCTGATTCGAAAATGATTAGTGGCATTTTTAAAAGTTAATATAAAGATTGTTTTAAACACCACAGAGATGTAATTTGACTGGAGTAAGATTTTTAATGCTTATATAATAAATACAGAAAAAAAAAATAGATCACGCCATTTGATATTTGGAAAATTTATATGCAAATCGTAGTAATAAATTATCAATTATCAATTTTTTTTTTTTCAATGCTATCGCATTTGATGTTTACTTAAAACCTTATCGGACAACATTTTTACAGACAAAACGCATCGACTAGTTTACATTTTTGCTTATCTTTTGTATTTTTAATAGACTAATTGACTCTCATAGTTTACATTTTCGTTTATCTTTTGGATATTTTTATCGAATACATGTGGACTCTCATGACGACTATGTACGTGATTAAATCCCCTATATAATATCTGTATAGAATGGTATTAAAATCAATACAACTTCAACTTTTCATCTAATCGTTACTTAATAATAATATTCTAAATAATAATAATGATGACTTTTACTGAAGAAGAAGAATATGTCAAGGAAGTTATTAAAAGAAATGAAGAATTACTAAGACTGTTAGAATTAAGAGAAAGAGAAATTGCCGAAGAAGAAGAAGAAAATTTACCATTAAATATATTAAAACAAAGATGACTACAACAACAACAAACTGCTCAGATTGATGGCGATGATGATGATAATGAGGATGACAATATACCTCTAAATATATTACAACAAAAATGGTTAAAGGAGAAGAAGGATGATTAAAAAATGGTTATTGAACAATCAGAGAATGAAATGGATGTAGATAAGTCAGGTGGATACAGTGCGGATGATGATGATTCAGATGTACATTTGAGTTGGGAGGAAGTAATTAAGTTAGGATATAAGATTTTATAATATTTATTTATATAGTTGCTTAGATTGTAGTTTATGTATTTTGTATAAATGTTTTTAAGGAAAATAAATATTTTTCTCATATAAAACTTGTTAAAAATTTTATTAACCCTCCTTGTGTAAAATTTTAACATTAAAATCTCTAGAGACCTAACTATTTTATTCTAATCAATACAAACTACTACGACTACTACTACTACGAAAAAAAACAAATAAGGGTAATATTGAGATCAATTCAGTTAAACAAGGAAAATAGATATCCTTTCCCTATAGCGAGTCAATTCTGATGATTATATGTTTTGGACATTCTTACATTATATTGTATGTGTGTGTGCTTTGTAATAGAGTTTAGTTGGAAAGTAACTGTGACAGGCTGTTCTCGATATTCAGGGATTTAACTTTTTATTTGCTGTCGATGATGCTAATGATGAGGTTTATGTGGAAGAATTCCATGCTAAAGAAATTACGATATCAAATGGTTTACAGACAAGTCATTATGTGCTGAAACCGAAAATTGCATTTAACAGCCTATCTCGATACAATAAAAGAGCTGTTCGTAAGGCTGAAAATGAACATGGTTTACGATATTCTTCCGGCTATGTAAATTACAATCAAATTGGAGAAATTTTGGATAGAGTACTGGACAATATTGATGTATTGTATGTAAAAGGAAAACATGTTTTTCGATTCGTTTAAGACGACATTGCTGCTAATACTACTAATACTAATCCCAATTTCAAGATGATCGATATAGATACTTTGAATGTATGGAACCTGCCCACATTCAACCCGAAAAAACCTTTCTGTTTAGATCATAATCTAACCTACAATGCTAAAGTTCAATGTAGTACTACAAATTGTATGACACTATTGACATGGCTCGCAATATTCATCCCATAGTGTCTATCAACAACAAAAATAACAACAAAAATCAAGAAGAAGTTTCCAATACTATATTCAATTTGTTGTCATTGTGGGAAATCAATGTATTTACTAATAAACTTTAAGGAAATTTTTTGTAAACAATCTTAAAAAGCGAATAATTTGTAGAAGAATTGATGAGAGTTTTAGTAATAAAAAATATTTTTAAGTCAAACCTGTGTGTTTTATTATTACTTTATGTATATAAGACTAAATTTTATAAGGGTTTTATTAGAAGGTACCAAAAAAGTAAAATTATACAATTATACTACAAGAAACCATCCAATATTTAAGAATAGAAAGACTTTATTAGGACGAATGTATAAAAAATTAAAAACCTACATAAATACCACTTAAAAAACAAAAAACATTCTGTATATATAAGGTTTGTAAGAATATACATTTATACCACATAAAAACTAAACAATTCTGTATATAAAAGGTAATAAGAATTAACAAGGGTTTTCTATTGTTATTGTTTTCTACTTGGAACATCACTGGTTGCCTCTTTGTTGTTGTAATCGTTGTTGGTATTCTCGTTCACCAATGGGTCGTGGAAATTTTGATTGCACATATTTATCTACAAGATCATGTGTCCCAGCATTCCAGATATCATTACATTTCGAATGCATTCTTTGTTGACCCTCTGGACGATAAAACAGATCGTTATCACGAACACCACAAGCTATACATCCACCATTTTGATATAAACCGACTCCAGTTAACAATTTACCAGGTGTCAAGTCGATAGCCTCACGATCAACCCAAACTCTACTTCGTTTTGTTACTAAATATACTTGTTCTCGTTGTTGTTGTCGTAGATGTTCTTCAGTCATTGTTTATTTGATTTTAAAACAGTCTGTATCAAATACTCACTACTACTATTACTAACTAGTGACAACATATCCATTTAAATATATAACCCTTCTCAATATTAGAACCTTATCAGTATCTAAGTGAATGCTTATGAATTTATAGGAGAATTTCAGTATAACATTTAAGAGAACCACAAATTGGTATATTTAAAGTGTTACAAATTTCATCTTATTGTAAATATAATGAATTTATTCAGTCAAGATGATATAGTACATAAAACTTGTAGAAGAATTGATAGTTTTGTCAAGAAATTAGCATGTTGTGAATCAAGGATTCGATTAATATCTTATCGAGAATATTTAACACCTGATATCGATTGCAAACAAGTTACAACAAATAAATTAGGAACACATTACTTACCATGTGTATGGTCACATCCTGGAGTTCGAGAAGGACCCGATACATGTGAACGTTTCCACGTTCGTATGGTACTAAGACGTGTCAATGAAGAATTGTCATCGTTGACATTAAACAAATGTGTACAATGTAGTATTCATTTCAATCATAATAGTAATAAGTTTACTGATCAATTATCGAAAATAGTTGTATGTCTATTGAGGTGTTTTAAAAAATAAATGTTTTTGAATAATACAATGTTAAATAAAAGGTAAAAGCTATTAATGCGATTACATCAAAAAAAAATTTTCCAATCACCAGATATTGCAATTTGTTTTTTGAGAAATAAATCAAAAAGATAGCGCTACTTCCAAATTTTCCAATCACCAGATATTTGTTATTATAAACATATCTCTTATCATATTTGAACTTTTATAAACTAAATGAATCCACTTGTTTACTTGAAAACTATAGAATGGTATAATTGGAAGGTTAATTATAATGCACCTAATAAACGATTTAAACAATGTAAGAGGTGTTTCCAATTAGTAGCACATTTACAACAAGTTCAAATTTATTGTCAAGATATTAATAGTACGACTGGAGAACATATTGGTGGTAGGCGTCAATGTATCTTATTTGGTTCTCTCGAATATAAATGCTCATCGTCGTTGTTGTCATCAGATAAGGATAATAACCCTAGATGAATATATTCAAAGACCAAAAAAGCATCCATCCATTTCTCATATTATTTTAAAATCATTAAAACGAATTTATACAATATATTGTAAATACATATCACTCGTTTCATACTACTATTACTTCTAGTAACAACTTAACAAAACACAAGTCATTTAACGTTTTACGACAACGATTTACGGTAAATTTTTGGCTGTTTAAATTATTACATCCTCAATGCATTTGAATCTACTCCTTATTAACTAATTTTAACCTTTCTTATCTGTTTTTACTGAACTCTCTCTCGCACTCGAATTTATATAGTTATTAGTAAAGAAAATTATACATTGCAATTTGTACTTTATCCAGTACATTTTACATCCTCTTATCGACTAATTATTTGATCTTTCTTATCAAATTTGTTCAATTCTTATTTAATTTTATAACAAAATATGGTGTTTTTGTAACATTTTTTTGTACTTTTAAGTATTTTTTTTAGTCAGTAATTATTATAGACAATTCATAGTTATTCAAATTTTTTCCTTTTTAAAACATATGTAGTAGTAGGAGTTTTGATCAAATTAGACGAGGCTAAACTCATTCATACAGGTTGTCATATATATATATATATATATATATATATATATATATATATATATATATATATATATATATATATATATATATATATATATATATATATATATATATATATATATATATATATATATAATATATATATATTATATAATATATATATATATATATAATATATATATATATTGTAGCCTATGAAAAGGTGTTTAATTGCGCCCCACGTAGGCTGCGTACTTTTTGTAACATTGGAACTTACCCCCCTTTTGAGGCGTTGTGAAAAGTTGTTTTTCCCACGCTTGGGCACAATTTTCTTGCAGCCCCGCTTTAATTTCTGATAATGAATTGAGTGAAACCTAATTTTAAAAGAACTAAAGAAATTAAAGCAACACTAGCTCAGTTTTCCCCTGGTAGAGAGATATGGGTAAGAGATATTTGTCTTACGTCTTTTTGGAATTATTTTCTATTTTTAAAAAGCTTTAGCTGTACCAATTTTGGGCACCATCCATTTTAAAATAGAAAGGATCTAACTTCAGCTAAAAAAATGGAAAAATACTGAAAGAAGGTATTGTTGGTAAATAAAAAAATCAGTTTTGGTACAGCCGTTCTTATCCTGAAAAGTAAGATAGGTATTCAGTGAGACACTAGCTTTAATCAACAAAAAGAAAATTTATTCAGGTTTTCTAAAATAAAAAAGTTCCAACCTTTGCAGTTCTACAAAAAAAAATTCTAGCCTAACTAGTAGTTATTACATTTAATTTCTGCGCTATGATAACCCCCGAAGACGAAAAATAGTGCTTTTCACTTCACTTTTTAGTCTCTTTTAAATTGCTGTTAAGGCACTACTCTCTGGGATAAGTCTATTGAAGGATGTTTGGTACTTACTCTTCTTATTTCCTGCTTTGATGGACTACGCCCGATTTCACACTTTTTTTTTTTTTAGCAAACACTTAGAAAGCCCACTACGGCTTTTAGTTAGCTCGCATGATGGTTGTTCTGAGCTTTTTTTTTTTTTTGTAGCTCAGTCGAGGGAAGCCTACATGGCGACTCTCATGAAAATTAGCCTGTCGGCTAGATGGTACGAAGCCTACTCGGCGACTAGATGGAAAGTCCCATGACCGTAGTTTCTCGGACCTTTAAATAAACCATCCCAACTCTGCCGGTAATATGGCGACGCCGGAACCAAACAGCGGATACAACACTTTTCACCAATCGCGGCGTAGCTGTAGGTTCGGTCAGGAACCCGCACTGCACAGTATATACCGAACGTCTTGGAACTTCTGTTTAATATACCGTTCGATACAAAAATGAAAATAAGTACAATTTGAAGTGAAAAATCAGTAACATTACATGGTCTTAAAATCTAGGAAAAAATGAATGTTACATTTACCCCCTTCCAAAAAGAAATAGACTACACTAGTCTATTAAACTTAGGCTACTTATGAAAAGGTACAAAGTGGTACACTATCACTTAATACTAAGGTCAGAACTTAAAACAAAAGTACAGACTTCGGACCTTACTACTAGACTTAATTCAATTAAGCACTAATATTAAGTACAATGAAAACCAAATGAAAATCTTTGCATGATCACAAGAATCTTATAACTAGACTTAACTTAATTAGACACTAAGGTTAAGTACATCAAAAAGCAAATAAAAATCCTTGCATGAACATAAGAAATACCTGTTCAAAGTAACAATCGCGGTCTTCTTATATAAAAGAATCAGCTCTATTATTGTTACCAAAACAAAAAATTATATCTTTGTCTAGACTCTTGTCTAAATCAAAAAAAGTGAACTGAAACAAAATATGAACACCCCCCTTAAAATATTTTAAGGATTGTCTGAAAATTTTCTATTTCAGCAAAAGAAAGTTATAAAAATTCTTAAATAAAGAAAAATAAAAAACTGATTCTAGTGCAAACACTTACACTAAAAAGAAAAAGTCTTGTCAGACCATTTAGCACTAGCCAAAAAAAAATATATCTGGATAAATATCCAGACAAACGCTCGGGAAAAATCGCCATCCATGCTCTAGCTCACCGCTAAGAGAACATTCTAAATCTAGTATCTCTACTAGTCGCACTCGGAAATAATCGCACTCTATCGCGCAATGTCGACGTCCTAAGACATCTAGACATGCTAAAATCGCTAGGGAAAACGCTCTGGTTGATCGCCAGAAAACACGTCAGCTTATCGCCAACAAAACAGTCTGGTATATCGCCAGAAAAAACCTCGGCTCCTCGCCAAGAAAACACTTTGGCATATCGCCAGAAAAAAACTAAAACTCGGCTCCTCGCCAAGAAAACACTCTGGCATATCGCCAGAAAAAAGCCTCAGCTCCTCGCCAAGAAAACACTCTGTAAATAGTCCTCGACTACACAAAGTCTGCGTTCTACAAGAACAATCTTGCCATTAACATAGTGAGCAGCTATAAAAGCTAACAATACCACTATAGGCACAGTGAATAGCTATAAAAGCTAAAATTCACTCTAAACACAGTGAATAGCTATAAAAGCTAAAATTCACCAAACTGAATGATCCTGCTTCAAAAAGCAATGTTCACAAAGAACAGAATGATTAGTCCACGCGCAACTAACATTCAAGGAAACATCCCTAGCATAACTATATGAGACAGCAAGTCCTCGAAATAGGACCTCCCTAAAGTCATAATCCTATATATGGGAGTCCATAAGCAAACGACTCAAAATCTCGCATTTTGAGCACATGCCCTCAGGCTACCAACATATACAGAAATATGTAGAGAAATATATACAGAAATACATACAGGAGTTCAAATCCCAAACTCTTGGTTATGATTACTCCATACTGAGCTTGGTGAAAGCTCTTAGCAAAAGCTAATCAAATCTTCGGCACATCGCACCAAAGTGACAAGTCTGCCTAGAAACACGAGCCAGAAAAAAAACGCCCTCCATCATTCTTCAGGGTGGCTATACAGAGATATAAAACTAACCAGCATTGCGCCTCTTCAAGTTGCATGAAGAACCCTCGTGTACTGGTCCTCGCCCTAGAACAACAACGAAAAACATTCAATCCATCCCACATAACAGGAGACAAACACCTCACCACGATATACTGAAAGGTGGAGACAATAAAATACAGAATTGGTGACCCTGGAGTCCACCAACAAAAGGGAGTAGATTATAGCATCCACTAAACTGAAACAGTGTCTACCACACCACCATAAGTCAAAAAAAAAATTAATCAATAGGGTGTTCCGAAACACACTACTGCCAACAACCTGTCACCCACTAATAGGCTAATTGGAGCTGAGGTCGACTACAGTAGCTAGGCTCTCCTTTGGTTCAAATAGAAATAACCATTGGGTAACAAAACCCCTAAAGGTCCAAAGGTCAAACGTTCACCCCCCATAAACTACCCTTCCAATCAGTCTGTTTCCTCAGGAAGACTAACTCCCTGCCAAACGTCGTAACGGCATCTGTTAGCACCCGGTGCATCACAGCCTGTAAAAAACAGATAACTCATGGGATATAACCTAAAAGGTTTACAAGGTTGACTTAACCAAGCTTCTAACGAAATTTTTAAAAAAACGAAAATGAGCTTAAAAAGCTACATGAAGCAAAAATTTCTCAAATTTTCGGTGGCAACGCAACAAAAACTTTTGAAGACGACAAGAGCTTTTCCAGCTTAATCAGAAACAAGAAGAAAACAGCGTTGACAGCTAAAATATTCGATCATGGTGTTAATCGTCTCCCTAAGACAATAGCCTCTAGAAGAAACTGCTACAGTATCAGGCATAACCGTTTTCTGTCAGCCCAAACAGCTAGATTACCTCTTGGAAATCTAAAAAATTCGGTTAGGAATCTTCCTTCACTGCGCTTAGCCTCTCTTGACAAGGTTCTCATCTCGGTATACAGATTTTGATCATTTCTTTGTGAAACGACTGTCTTAGTCTGCTCTCATCTCTTGTAAAATGATCAGCCTTTAGTTCTCCTGCAGAACTTCAATTTTCTATCAATCTGATAGTAAACCGAAAAAACTCAACATACGCCTATGAGTCCATGCAAAAAAATTTTAAAAAAATTTATTAACTCAAAGGTAACGTTTAAACGGCTCTGAAAAAAAAATAGAAAATACCCTCAGTTTGTCTATTCAGAAGAAGATCTAAATCAAAATAATCCAAGTCTTAGACTTACTGGATAAACCAAAATCAATTTACTCTTAATTGCACCCAACATATACCACTAAGGTAATAAAAATACACCCACTCGGGTAACAAACTTTGAAATTGCTCTTAAAAATTTTGACTCTACAACACACTACACGAGCTACATCTTGCGCTTGTCCTAACTCAAGATCACCTTGGATGCCTCTAATCAAAATTTCGCTTCCAAGTGTCAAGAACTGGATATTATTTGGGGTCATAAAGCAAATCAAATTCCGCGACCACCGACATACCAGTCTTATGATATATCCTGAGTGTGACTCCTTCGCAAGCTCGCAAAACTGAGTCGATGCTAAACATCAACCACAATCAACCTAAGTTTAGGATATGGCCAATACCCAAAACCTTAGCATTAAACAATAAAAGTAAGCTATTCTCTGCTCAACTTTTATAACAGTCAAAAAAACGAGGTCGTCACCTCTACAGAGCAACATCAAAAAAAAATTTAAGCAATTAAGATAATGTAAATATAAAATTATTCTTCTTCTGACAAACTTTCACTAGGTTAGGTTCATTGAATGGTTTTAAGTCTTTAATATGCCATCGTCCTATTTTAGTCCCATCTAAATTAACTAAACCATAAACTAAAATCTGAAATCTTTTCTCTAATCACGCAATACACATACTTAGGTACCAACTTAGATGTGAATTTTATCTGCTGCACTGGAAAGAAATTTTATTTTTTTCGCCAAACGTGATCACCTATATTAAAGGCAAAATCCGTTTTCCTAAGGTTGTAAGACTTACTGTTCCGTTCATAAGCCTTATGTATCCAACTACGCACGTCGGTGAAAATATCTTTTAAACCCTTTAAATTTTCGGCGTACGCACCCCTTGTTACCACGGAATTATTTCGCTGTCAACATTGACATCCAAATCTAAACTTTTTATAATACGATCCAGACAGAGGTATATGTCTGCCGTAAACTAAGAAAGACGGTGTAAACCCGGTTACTTCGTGTCTTGCGGGTATACACGGGATTAAAACGGATGTTAAAACTACATGTCTCACTTAAGCTCTTTAAACTCTAGAAGGTAAACTGAGTACCGTTATCGCATATTAAGAGCGATGGGACCCCGTGGATTAGAAAGACATTTTTTTCCAAAATTCTCTCTATATATCCAGCTTTAGAGCTTTTCAAAGGAAATAGCATGGTATACTTTGTAAACCAGCAAGAAACCACGAGAAGCCATTTATTTCCCTTTTTTGAACGTGGGAATGGCCCCTACTAGATCAGCTGCTATGACTTGAAAAGGGTAATTAAACCGTTTTCCCTCTTTTCCCATCAGTCCCATAGGTAGTGCATTTGGAGATTTCGGCGCTCCACATACTTCACAAGTCCTCACAAACTTTACGATGTCAAAACGCATTTTTGGCCAATAATACTGTTCCTGAACCCTGTGAAGAGTTTTATAAAAGCCAAAATGACCAGAAGTAGGAGGAGTGGGGGGGGTGTTCTTGACACATGTCTATAACTTCCTCTCTCTGGTGGTTTAGGAACTAGTATTTTCCACTCGGGTACATTAACTTTTAAAGGCAACTGGTTCGGGATAAATTTGTACACGAAATCATTTTCCACCTTCCACTGCGGAAAATTTTGAGGAAATTCTTTAATTTGCTGCCGTAAATTGTCGTACCATGGATCAAGGTGCGATCTACATCAACTGTATCAATTCTTACGCCAAACTGTGCATTAAGACTGTTTTCGTCCGCTGTATGATCTAGATTCTTGACAAAGCGTCAGGAATAACATTGTGGACTCCTTTTCTATGAATTAAAGTAAATGTGTGTTGTCTCAGCCTAATCGCCCAACGCGCTAGTTTGCCACTAGGGTTTTTAATAGAATTAAGCCACAATAAGCTATAATGATCTGTTATGACCGTGAAAGGAACACCTTCTATGTAAGGTCGAAACTTTTCGATGTTAAAGAGTACTGCAAAACATTCTTTTTCAACAACCGAATAGTTACGTTCAGCCTTTGACAGAGTTCTACTGGCATACGCTATCACTCTTTCCTCACCATTGATTTTCTGTGTTAGGACGCCCCCTAAACCGTATTAGAAGCATCACTAGAAAATATAAAACTGTTGGGAAAAATCTGGTTGGGATAAAATGGAGCTGAAACCAATAGCTCTTTAAATCTTTATAAAAGATCTTTCTGCTGCGTTTGTCCAATCTATCGATTGTCCTTTTTTTTTCGTCCTTTCAAAAGATCATTAATAGGCGACAACAAGGTAGAAAAATTCTCGATAAAACGTCTGTACCATGAACACATTCCTACGAAGCGCTTAACTTCCGTAGTATTAGTAGGTCTCGCATAATTAACCATGCTTGCTACTTTATCCGGATCGGTACGCAAGGAATTTGAGCCTACTATATAGCCTAAAAACTTTAGAGAAGTTTTTGAAAAAAATCACATTTGCTCAAATTTATCGTCAGTCCGGCCTCTTTCAATTTATCTTTTACTTCCTTAAGTTAGCGAATATGCGATTCGAAGTCTTCCGATGTTACTAAAATATCATCGAGATAGGTAAAAATATGTGGCTCATATTTCGGACCAAATATAGCGTCTACTAAACGTTGCTGAGTTTGAGCAGCGTTTCTTTAGACCAAACGGCATAGTGACGAACTGAAATAGACCTCGGCCTACCACTGCAAAAGCGGTCTTTTCCTTAGAGGATTTGTCCAAAGGAATTTGCCAGAAAGCCTTTCTAAGATCTATCGAAGATACATACTTAGCATTCCTGAGGTGATGTCAAAATTCTATCGATGTTCGGTAATGGATAGTTATCAATTTGCTGACCTCGTTGAGCTTTCTTCCGTCAAAGCACAGACGATACTGTCCATCGGCCTTTTTCACCAATAAGATTGGAGAACACCAGGGGCTGTTTGATTCTTCAATCACTCCGAGTTTCAGCATTTCGTCTAACTCTTTATTTAATACTTTTGACATATAAGGAGACATGGCGAAGGGCCTTGTCTTTACAGGACTGGCATCAGCCGTATCTATAGACAGGTGATTTTATTCGTTCGGCCTAACCTATCTTTACTACTTATTTCATTGAAAGAGCTTATTACTTTTTCTGCTTTTAAGCGTTCCGTCCGCGAGAGATCATCTAGGTACATAGACGCGAGAAAAGGTTTTCTAAAGAACTTTCTGAATAACAATCTTTAAAACTTGTTTGAGAGTTGACTTCTAGGGTGACTGTGGATACCCACGAATTATCTTTAAAATTTACTAAAATTCCGAATTTTTGTGCAAAATCACATCCTAAAACCAAAGTATGATGATAGAGAAGGTACTACTAGAGTAGAGATTACTAAACAATGACCATTGCAGACTAGCGGCAACTCAACCGTACCTAAAACTTTTAGAACGGCTGCCATCTGCAGTGGTAACACTTCTATTTTTGACATGGCATATTTTTATACTTAAACGACTTAAAAAATTTTATACCATTCTGACCTAAAACGGAGCATTTGCACCAGAGTCAAGTAAAGCCGAGAAATGGGCACCTAATAGATCTATCTTGTATATGCGGTCCCATTATCTAAATATTTATGCACGAATAAAGGAGACATGTGACCATTTGAGAAGCAGGAGTTTTAACTTGAGAAGGAGAATTTTTATTAGACTTTAAAAAATCAAAACTTTTTGTAACTATTTAGTCCAATCTGATTTATTGGAGTATTTCTTTACTTAAGATCCTCGTTAGAATCTTTCTTTTATCCGCGACCGGACGTTCTGAGAAAGTACGACGGATTTTCAGTTTCATAGTCTAATTCATTTTCCAGTAAGTGATTGACTTTAAAATTAAAGGCTTCCATGATAAATGTATTTAGATTATAAAATTTAAAAAGAATTGTTTAAAAAATCGTAAAAATATTTCTCCTGTGCTCCCAATAGTCAAAATAAAAAATATGTAAAGGCACTTAAAATATGTAAACTTCTTTACTAAACATTAAAAAAAATTTTCGACAATTTCAAAAAAAAATTTTAAGTATTGCCTTGTATTAAATCCTTTTACCAAATATGTTAAGAATTTCCAACAAAAAAATCTCCAAATATCGTTTTCGTATCAGCAAAGTATTTATAATATTCATGCAAAACATCGGTGAGAAAAAAAACAGTTTTTTGTTCGGTTATCCGCAAAATAAACAGTGCAAAATTAAAGTCGACCAACACATCTGCTAATCTGAACTATAAAGCTAGCTTTTAAGAAAAAAGGAGGAATCGCTTATCTTAGAGTCGATTAACAAAATTCAAATATCTAAAACCACCATCAGATAAATTGAAATAAAAAATTCTACAAATTTTCCTGCTTTTGTCTTACTGCTATAATGTAGTTTCGTTTAATAAATATTATGGAAATAAAAATATCTGCAAAGTTAGAGCTTTTATTTTGTTCGAATAGCTAGTACACTGAACCCTTTTTTTAAAAAATAAAATTCCAAAAGGCCCCGCGGTTGACAGCG
>CM032452.1:31843273-31973273 GCA_019049505.1 Pachyrhynchus sulphureomaculatus
ATATATATATATATATATATATATATATATATATATATATATATATATATATATATATAAATCCTAAGTTTAACTGCTGGGAAAAAAATGGGGATTGTTTGTTGCCAGTGCCCTGTTACTGTCCTTCCTCTTTCTTATATATATATATATATATATATATATATATATATATATATATATATATATATATATATATATATTATTTTATATATTATATAAAAAGTCCATCATTTTCATTTTTTCACTTGACTAAGTTTTAAGAAGGGAAAAAACTGACTTACTACTTACATATTGACAAAAATACATTCGCATATATATATATATATATATATATATATATATATATATATATATATATATATATATACATATATATAAGGGCCTTAAATCTATTGGTTTTAAAGAATACATCTGTTCTCGCGTTTTATGTGCGAGCAAAAGAACACACTGTACCGTTTTGATTAAATATTTTTTATATACAAGAATAATAATACCTACCATAGTTTGTAACTCATTTACATAACATAGGTTTTCATCTTTATGAGAAAATCTTTATATCATGACTAAGGAAACCCAAATATGCAAGTGAAAAACTATAAAATATGCGCATAATTATGCAAATAATTTTCTCAAAATATGCACATACATTTTTTAAATATGCAGTAAAAAAATCGAAATAGACTTGAAAAATGTAAATTTATTGTTTCACATTACATGATACGAGTATTATACAAATGTAGCAATAAAAAACCCATTTTAAATTTTCAACATACAGGGCGAATGAACTAAATCTAAATATAATATTATACAAAGTAAAAAATAAATATAAATAATAATGTATTTTATTACTTTACTTAAAGATGAACATATAATAATAATAATGTAGGTACATATTATAAAAATTTATATACGTAGTAAACAGCATAATAAAACATACATTTTAAATTTGATACATACAGGGTGATGCAACTAAGTAAGCGGAAATATGCAAATATTGCAAAAGACAGGGTCGCCGTTAGTTATAAAAACAATAAACTACTAAATGTTTCTCAAAATTTTCCATTAAAAAGTTTTGTCTTCTATCGTTGTATAAAAATTTATAAATTGAGAAACTCCTTTCCACATCGACTGATGTAACAGGGGCGTCTTTAAAATTATTTAATAGTATAGGATCTAAATCAATGGAATCAGTAAAATCCCCCTTTAAAACATTAGCTACTTGGCTGACAAATTGAAACCCACTATTTTTTTCCATAACATTCCCAAATTTTTGAAAAATTTTGCTCCCAATTTTACCTGAGTCATTTTCAAAAGCGACCTCACATTGTTTTATTAGTTGAACACTTCGGGTTAATGGCAAATTAGATTCCTCCATTTGAGTTATGGTTTTAGAAACAAAGCTATAATTTGTTTTAAGAAAGGAAAGTTGTTGTTTTATCTCCTTGTTTTTGAATAATCGTTTAAGTTCTCTAAGGGATTGTCAAGATTCGTCTCATAATTCTGCAATTAGTTGTCGCAATAAAAAAATGTTGCTTCCAACCAAGTGCCCCATCTTGTAATAACAGGCTGAGGTGGAAGAGGAGTGTTTGGTAGTTTTTCTTTGTAGAACTGAATCCTTAAAGGCGCTTTAAGGAAGATTTTCTTCATGTTAGAAATTAAGCTATTCACAAGCGGAAAATGATTCCTAATTTCCTCAGCAACCCTATTTAAAGCATGAACGAGACATGTTACATGTATTAAGTTTGGATAAAAAATTTTCAAATTTTGCTCGGCCTTTATCATGTGGCAAAATAAGCAAAAAATTATCTCCTGGAACAGGCGTGGGAAGAAAAAACTTCGATAGTTCCTCTTGAACAAATCTGGCCACTGTCAATGCATTTGTTTTTTCTAACTGTTTGGAAGCAATCAGATAAGATTTCGGCAAAATATCGTCGCTAAGAACTCCAATCAATAAATGCGCAATATACCGTCCTCTTGAATCGGTAGTTTCATCAATCGATATGTAAAAATGTTCGTTGCGAATTTTACCTTTAATTTCCCCAATTACCTGTGAATACAAGGAGCTTACATCGTTTCTCCGTATTGTTGTTTCACCTGGGGTATTAAATTTGCAATACTTCTGGAGGAAGGAAGTAAAGTTTTGATTACGTAGCTTCGATAACGGAATGTTTGATGTCATCATTGCACGGCATAGATCTCGGTTAAAGATGTCTTGTTCATTTAGCTATTTATTTTTGTACGTTGGTTGGAAACATTGCATTAATGTGTGTTGTGGCCTATCTCCAGGTTTCGTCTTACTCAATTTGGCAATATGGCAAGCAGTTTTTACGTGTTGCTCTAATTGAAATATTTTATTGCATGGTATCTGCAATAAAAAAAAGAAAATTTAATTAAAACCCCAAGGAAAAAATTCGTTAAATATAAATTTCGTTAACTAGAAAACTAGGTGCTTAGGGCAGGCAAAAATTAAAATTCTGCTTTGTACCTTTTTTTATTAGATTACCTAGAAATACATACGTTTACGTATGTATTTTTATTTCGTGGTTTCGTTAAATAGAAATTTTGTTCTTTAAATGGAACAAAAATAACTTAAATAACATTGAAAATAGCATCAACGGCAAAATCCTGACAAAAATTTCGTTATGTTTAATTATTATATTCAGTAGGTATTCAAAAATTATACTTACAATTTTAACACATGCAGAACAGTAGATTTTTCCCATATCTATTCTTAGTTCTTTGTATGGTTTAATCCACACTGACACACTACTGGCTTTGGGCATTTCAGTATAGTAAAATACGACTCACCAGATAAAAAGCACAAATCGACGTAACCACTTTAAAAGCACAACCAAAAATGAAATCTAATAAATTAATAATACAAGTATGCTCTGATGGCCGTCTGGGGTTTACTGACTGGTTTTTACTGACCATAAAATAATAAAAATTTATTTGGGGAAAATCACCGGCGTGGCGGCGGCGGCCTAAACATTGGCCCTTATTCCGAAAAATGAATGAAAACGCCTGTCAAAGACCTACTCTATTATAAATTCCTTCAAATATGCACATATATGCTATTTTTAAAGTATTTATGCAATATATGCGCTTTGCATATTTGGGTGTCCTTAATCATGACTGTTGGAACAAATAAAATGTTGACACTTAATACTTGTTGGCCATTTCTTAAAATCCATTAGAGAAAAATTAAACAATCTAAAACCGAAGTCAGCGTCTCAATGCACAGGGACATTTTTGTAAGTTTGTCACCTAATTCACTATTTTTCTATTCTACATACCAAGAAAATTCTTTCAGTACTGAAATTAGGTCTTTTATGAGGAAGATAACAAAAAAAATGTCAAATCTGACAGATTACAAAGCCAACTAGATTTTTTTTTAATTGGTACTCTTTACATATGAATACACTCTTAAAGAGCGTTTTTAACTATGTTTACAAACATGAATAATATTTGATAATTATTTTCAGTCGTTACCGATATACAAAATCTTAAAATCATACTTTGCGACTTTAACTATCAAAGTATGCAATGAGGGTATAACAAAACAGATGGGTCTATTGGAGACCTAGGCTGAAGGATCCTGCTTGAGGCCAATACATGATCAAAAGCTGCTATCTAGTTTCAATAGCGGATGTTCAAGAAGGGCCTATAACTCCGACAACATATTTGTCACTGAACAAATCGCTGGAATAACATACAAACTAGTGGGTTAATCCCTCCTAAAAACTCAACATCGGCCTATTACCTGTTCTGTCTCGGTTGTAATCAGACCGGAACTAGTGCCCTTCAAAAGGAGATTAAATTTTTCAAAATCTGATTGAATTGTTTCACTGTTAACCTTGATGAAGAAGTTTTCAAACTCTCCCCCGATGCAAGGAATTACGACACATTTGTAAATCTAGTTAAACATAATCGAGAAAATATATCCCAAGGGGCTGTAGAACAAACTACCTTTCGGGCTTAACAGATGAGAGTAAGCAACTGCTGGAAAGGTACACCGATCTGTACAGTCAAGATTCTTTTAGCGAGAACACTCTCCAAGCCAGCGAAGAGGGACTCTAAGCTGCCCCGAAAGCCAGAACCGAGAGATGGTGCAATCTGCTTAGCTATCTTGACATGAAACAAAACAGCCGCCGAGCTTAAAAACTTCTCAACAACCTAAGCAATGATTCTGTCAAGCCCCAAAGCAACTTGTTGTTAGTAATCCCAAACCAGGTTACCTACCAGGTGTCGATCAGTGAACTGAAAACGCAATAAACGCTATGAGGAGCAACAGGCTGCAGGCTTGGACGGCATAAGAATAGAGCAGATTAAAAAATTCTCACCCAATACCATGAAGTGGATTACTGATCTAACGAACTCTTACATTTTCAACATGCAAATCTCTACACTCGGGAGAAAGGTGCGAGTGGTGGCATTACTCAAACCAAAAAAAGATCCAGTAAACCCGAATAATTTTCTTCCAGTACCACTGTAGTGCCATCTATTTCAGATTCTGGAGAGACTCTTGATGAACAGAATAGCTGCCAACCTTAACTAAAAACTTATACCCGAACAGGCAGGTTTCAGACCTGAAAGATCACGTACTGGTCAGGTTCTTAATTTGACGCGGTGTATAATAGGACGGGTTTGAGCGCAATCACGGCGTCGTGGATTCATAGGCCGTACTTGGCACGGTCAACCAACGAAAACTAATTCATAACGCCTACCCAACCACACAAGATTTCCAGTTAAGTTGCATCACCAGAATCTTTTAAGAAAACAAAAAATTATTTCTAACTCACAATAGCAACAACAGTCGCTGGCAAGAACCAAGAAATGGACTCCCGCAGGGCAGCATACTTGCTCCAATTCTATACAACTTATATACAAATGATCATCCAATTTACACAATAACAAGTAACTTAATATACGCTCACGACACCAGAGTAGCAGCCCAGGGAGAATCTTTGAGGTCCTTGGGAGCAAACTTACCGGGACCCTGGCAGGCTTGGAAGCGTAATATGAGAAAAACTACCTAAAACTAAATCCCAGTAAAATTCGAGCCTGTGCATTCCACTTGAGAAGCGGAGACGCCAAACGCAAATTAAATATTACATGAAGAAAACAAACTGGACTGGAGTCATGACCCAGAGAGAGAGTGAGAGCGGAAAAAATAAATGACAGACGTAAGACATCCTTTATACAATCAAACTCCGGTCAGATCGATTTCATCGTTCAATAACTTATGTTAAATGCCCTGTATATCGCTAACCACTAAAAACAAATATCGAGTGCTATATATTTTGGTAAACAGACTAAAAAATTCTATCTAATTTTGTGCTACGTAGAGGGTGTCAAATTTGACAAATGACAAATTTCATGGTGTTATATTTGGCTTCTTCACAAAAAAAAAAGTTTATTAGTAAGATCATTTTTTTGATATCGCAAACAGGAGAATAAAAAAACCGAGTGAGCTACTTAAAAGTTAAAATGTAGTTCAATAAGCTCAATGCCCTGTATATCGGTAACTACTGAAAATAACATCTTTGATTGTGTTAGCCGATAATTGTTGGAAATTCAAAATAAAATTATATAAAAACAACACTATGTTTTAATTTCAAATATATTTTTAAAGTAACTTGACAATTGTTTCACCATACAATGGCTTCTTCAGAAGTAAATAAATAAGAAAAATATTTGGTAGTAATCCTGGTTATATAGTGTTTAAAACTATTCCTAATTACCTAATATTATGCTAATCATTTTATTATATTATTTACAGACAGAATTATTTTAAGAATGCAAATCTGTGGTACTATTTCAGAGAAACTAATAAAGATTAAGTAAGGGTGAATGGTTTAAGTCTACCTGTTCGTTTGATAATAGATTGGAGTTTTTCCGTTTGTTAATTTCAAGACATTCAAGCAAATTTAATTTTTTAGATTCATTTTCTACATGTAGGATTTTTAACGTATCATCAAAATTATGGGATTCGTTTATTATATGGGTTGCGTAATGTAAATTGTTCTTATTTTTTAAATAACTATGTTTATGTTCTTTAATGCGAGTTTCAAAAGGTCTACCAGTTTGTCTTACGTAGGTTTTAGTACAAGATCCACAATTTAATAAATAAACTCTGATTTTAAGGATTTCTTATATTTGGTTTTGTTATTTAAAATTATACTCCCTAAGGAATTACTGGTTTTGAATGCTATTTAATTGTTCTTTTTTATTAAATATTTGGAAATTGTTTTAGTTATTTTCCCTGTGAATGTGAGTGTACTAAATTTTCCTTTTTTGTCATTAATTGTGGGATAAATTAGAGAGATTGCTTGTTTAAAGGATTTTTTATTCAAGATATTATCTATAATGTTGGGGTCATATCCATTATTAATTGCTATTTGTTTGATTATGTTGAATTCTTTGTTAAAATTAGTTTTAGTCATAGGGATATGTAACAATCTATGTATGAAAGAATTAAAAGTTGCCATTTTGTGAGTATAAGGGTGGGATGAACTATTGTGTATGACTGTGTAGGTGAAGGTTTGTGAAAAATCGAGAAATCGTGTTTATTGTTCACTTTTGATGCAGATATGTCTAAGAAATTTATAGAGTTACTGGTTTCTAATTCTAAGGTGAATTTAATATTAGGATGCAAATTATTTAGGAAGTTAAGGAGGATTGTTAGTTGTCTATCTGTTCCCGTGAAACAGGAAATGATATCGTCAACATATCTATACCAGTAAACAATATTTTTGCTTACCGCGTTTTGATGAATTTTTAGTTCTAAATGATCTATAAAAGTTTCCGCTAGTAAAGGGCTTAAAGGATTACCCATTATTAGACCTTCTTTAGATGTATAAAAATTATCGTTGAATTCAAAATAGTTTTGATCCAAGCACGTCGTAAGTAAATCTAAAATATCCCGTTTAATAATTTCATTTACTTTATTCTTGATTAAGAGCTTATCTACTAATTCTATGACTTCATATGGTGGGATACTAGAAAATAAGTTATGTACATCAAATAAGATAATTCTAGAATTTTCCGGTAAGTTAATGTTTTTAATTTTATCAATTAGTTCATAGGTGTTGGATATACTATATTTCAGTCTAAATTTGCAATATTGTCGTAGCAAAGGGATGAGTTTTTGTGATAATTTGATTGATGGTGCCGTAACAAACGATACAACTGGTCTAATAGGGAAATCCTTTTTACGTAATTTAAGTAGGGAATGTAATTTTGGAGCCTGTGGGTTCATTATTGTTAAAGTACTTTAACAATATCATATATATCAAAAGAGAACTTTTTATTTTCCTATATTCGAACAAAAAAGACGATCTCTGGATTTTTCACAAACCTTCACATACTGACATAGTCATACACAATAGTTCATCCCACCCTTATACTCGCAAAATGGCAGCTCTTAACTCTTTCATACATAGATTGTTACATATCCCTTTGACTAAAACTAATTTTAACAAAGAATTCAACATAATCAAACAAATAGCAATTAATAATGGCTATGACCCCCACACTATAGATAATGTCTTCAATAAAAAATCCTTTAAATAAGCAATCTCTCTAATTTATCCCATAATTAATAACAAAAAAACGAAAATTTAGTACACTCACATATACAGGGAAAATAACTAAAACAATTTCCAAACATTTAATAAAAAAGAACAATAAAATAGCATTCAAAATCAGTAATTCCTTAGGGAGTATAATTTTGAATAACAAAACCAAATCTAAGAAATCCTTAAAATCAGGAGTTTATTTATTAAATTGTAGATCTTGTACTAAAACCTACGTAGGACAAACTGGTAGATCTTTTGAAACTCGCATTAAAGAACCTAAATATAGTTATTTAAAAAATAAGAACAATTCACATTACGTTACCCGTATAATAAACGAATCCCATAATTTTGATGATACGTTAAAAATCCTACATATAGAAAATAAATCTAAAAAATTAAATTTTCTTGAATGTCTTGAAATTAACAAACGGAAAAACTCCAGTCTATTGTCAAACGACCAGGTAGACTTAAACCATTCACCCTTACTTATTCTTTATTAGTTTTCTGAAATAGTACCACAGATTTGCATTCTTAAAATAATTCTGTCTGTAACTAATATAATAAAATGATTAGCATAATCTTAGGTAATTAAGGATAGTTTTAAGCACTATATAACCAGGATTACTACCAAATATTTTTCCTTTTTATTTACTTCTGAAGAAGCCGTTGTATATAATAACAACAACAATTGTCAAGTTACTTTAAAAATATATTGGAAATTAAAACAGTGTTATTTTTATATAATTTGACTGAAAATAATATAATCAAGTATTATATATTTTTGTAAGTGGACTTAAAAATGTTAATTAATGTGGAGCTCATATGTAGAGGGTTCCATTTAAGAAAATCCAGAAAAAACTTATTGGTAAAACAATCTTTTGATACCCCAAATAGAAGAAGGGTTAATTGAGTGAGACACCTAAAAGTTAAAATTTAGTCAAATAAGTTGAATATCCTATAATAGGTAATGACCGAAAATAAATATTAAATATTATAAATCTTTCTAAAGGCACTGAAAAATTCTATTTAATGCTGTGCTTATATAGATGGTTTCATTTTAAAAAAAAAATCTAGTTGGCTTTGTAAGCTATCAAATTTGACAAGTGACAATTTTTTTGTTATAATTGTATTCCTAATAAAAAACTAAGTTTAGTACTAAAAGAATTTTCTTGGCACGTAGAATAGAGAAATAGTGAATTAAGTGAGTGATCAGGGATCTGCTGGTAAACCAATACTATCCTGGTTTTATACATTAAATTTTTCGTGGGTCGTATACCAATTATGGGATGAAAGGGACGATGCTTAACATGATCAACATCAAGTAATTCAGCTGCCAGTCTCTCCTGCTGGAGTGATCTAGGTATAACTATGCTTCACTTCTAGCAGAACTAAATCCCTACTATAAATTAAACCATAGCCCAGTATGAACTGGAGATCAGTCTGGAAGCTAAAGCTGGCAGCTCAGAATCATTCAATGGACCAATTACTCATTAATCTTAAAAACCCTGATTACTGAAATCTACCGGAAGCAAACGGCTCTTGGCAGGAGGACAAGAACTAGAATTGGAAATTGGAACATTAGGATGATGTTTGAAACCTCAACATTCGCACAGGTCGTAATAGAGATAAACAACTACAAAATCAATATTCTAGAGATCTGATAATAAAGATGCAGAGGACTTTCTGGGAACACACGGACTGGGAATAAGGAACAACAAGGGCGACAGATTGGTCGATTTCTGTGCAGTATCCGGATTGGTAAATGGTGGTACTCTTTTCCCATATAAGACCATTCACAAGGTTACTTGGGAATCACCTGACGTACACACCAATAATCAAATTGACACATAATGATATATAACATGGAGACTGTCCCTTCTAGATGTTGAATCATACATAGGAGCTGATGTAGCCAGCGACCGCTATCTGAACTTCAATTAAAACTACCCAGCACCAACAAACTCTGATCTCACAGAGTAAAATTTAATACCGATAATCTAAAGAATCCCTCTCTACAAATGAACCAGAAATTTCAGAGAACTGACACAACGCATAGCACACAAAAATTCCCCAGGCGAAAGATGAAATGAAAGGAGTGCAGCAACATTCTAAGCAAGAAGCAAAAAGAAAGAAAAAAACTGGCTCACTAATGATACCTGGAATAAGATCGGCCACTGTAAAAGTCTGAAAATCAAACTATTAAATCCTAGTACCCACGAGGTTCGACACACACTTCAAGAACAGTACAAATAGGCAAACATCAAAGTCAAGAGAGCAGCGAGAAGAAACAAACGGGCGGAGCAAGAACAATCTGCTGCAGAGCTAGAAGACTCAAGGTCTCTTTACAGAATTACAGAGAGACTAGCCAATAAAACCAGAGACAAAGCCACACTGAAAAAAAAGCATGGCTCAGTCCTTACAAATACTGAAGATAAAATAAAAAGATTGACAGAATACTTCAGTGAGAACCTAGATATATCAGTCCCTGATGAACAAGCAGCTCTTGAGCCTAAGAAGAGACACTAATCCAGCAAGTGATGACGAAATCAAAAGGCAATAGCACAATCCAAAGTAGCGAACGCTGCAGGAACTGATAACCTTCCATCCGAATTTTTTAAATATTGCAGCGAATCTGCTGTATCCTCTGCTGGAACACGCATGGACAAAAGAATCCTCTGAAGACCAATGGAAGAAAGACTTCATCATCAAACTTACAAACAAAGGAGACCTATCTAAGTGTACGAACTGGCATGGTATAACGCTATTAAACGTGAACAATAAGATTACAGCCATTAGTATAAATAGATGTCTATCTGAGAGAGTCGAACCCTTACTGCGACAAGAAGAAGCAGGTTTTCGTCCTGCCAGATCTTGTATAGACCACATTAACACGTAGCGATTTATCATCGAGCAATCAATGGAATACAGGTCTCCACTATATCTCGTCTTTGTAGATTTTCAGCACGCTCTCGTCACCATCGAACACGACTCAATCTGGGCTGCTCTTTATGACCTAAGAGTACCACAAAAAATCGCGGATCTGATAAAAGCACTTTATGACCGAGCAAGTTGTTGTGTTTTGCACAAAGGCACTATTGGGGATAAAATTCCGGTAAACAACGGAATCAAGTTTCTTCAAGGTCTATACTGTCTCCTCTCCTCTTCAACATAGTGCTTAACATAGTATTAAAGAGGGAATTGGACAAAGGAAGAGGCATTCAATGGACACTGACTATGCGCGTAGAAGGCTCTAACTATGTTTATGACTTATGTTTCCTCTTACATACCCCAAGAGACACGAAAAAAATAAATAAATAAACAAACTCGTTACAAAGGCGGCGAAGGTGGGCCTAAAACTCAACGTCTAAAAAACAGAAGACCTCAGAATCCTAATTAATAAATGGAATTTACTTACCTGGGAAGTATTATTTATGAGTCGGAAGGATGGAACCCAGATGTAAGAAGCAGAATCCTGAAATTCCCTCGAGCATTTTGACAACTCAACTCCATAGCTCAAACCAACATAGCCGAAGAATCAACTTTAATAGGAACGTGATATCAGTATGGTTGCGAAATATAGAAAATCACAAAATCAATTACAAACAAATTGCAAACATGCCTTCAGTTGACACTCCGCATTTTCGGGCCAAAAACAAATATGGCGGGTAACAGACCAGCAGCAAATTGGAACTGAAATTACAAAGCGAAAATGGGGTTGCATCGGTCATACGCTTTGTAGACCTTTCAACAACATGGCCAGAATGGCCCCGGATTGGAACTCACAAGGCCAACGTGGGAGAGGAAGACCTAGAACTACCTGGCGCAGGACTGTTCTTGGAGAGGCTGAGGCCATGAAGAAGACCTGGGCAGAAACCAAGCGGTTGGCCCAAAATAGAGTGAGCATTTGTGGAGGTCCTATGTTCCGACTGAGGAATCAAGGGAAACGAAGATGAATATCAATTATTCGATTTAATAACATAGTGCTTTGACTTTTTGGTTTTTTGAATTTATCTCTTCGTGATTCTTAATACAGTTTTTCCAAAGTATAAGTAATACTCCACACAAGAAAGTCCATTATTAAAATTTAAATATTTTTCAAATAAATATTTCTATTGATTTCAAGAATAAAGTTTACTGGTAGCCACTATTTTTAATTGCTTACATTATTTTAATATAATTATCTTTATAATTTAAGTTTGGTCAGATTTTTTACAAATATTCCTAAAAATTTTATGTGGCATCTGTGATTGACTTACTCCCTTCGATTATACAAATCGGAACCTCCAATTAAGCATTGCTTTACATAGTGACGTCATTTTACATTGCAAAGCCTCAAATCCAGATGGTAGTTCGCCTGTAACGAGATTACTGAAAGATGAAAAATAACTCTTCCCAGGAAACTTATCCAAGAGATATACGTTAAGTCCTACTGATAGACTTGTAAAAGATGATAAGTATTATATTGTGAGTAGTTTGAAGCATTGAAAATATCTGACAACAACTCAGCATGTTTCAACCAAATTTAAAGTTTGTTAAAGATATATTTGGGTTTTAAAATTATATAATTTTTGTTTTATTTTATTTATTTCGCTTCAGGTTAAATAGTGGACAGTTTCCACTAAAGTAACCACTTTGCACAAAATTAAATCCTAAAACTAAATTAAAGAGTAATAACAGTCCTAGAATACACATTATTAAAAAATATTTTTAAATTATAAGGTTCCATAGAAACAAAGGAAAAGTCAAAATTTTCTTCATACAAATTTTTCGCACATTTAAACACTTTCAAAAATTGCGAAATTATTGAGATATTCATTCGATAAAACAGTAGCACAAATAAATTTTTATGCCAAAAATGCCCCCAAGGAACATTGATTATCACTAATATGCAAGTGAAAAACTTTAAAATATGCCCATTAATATGCAAATAATTTTCTCAAAATATGCACACACATGTTGTAAATATGCAGTAAAAAAAATCGAAATAGACTTGAAAAATGTAAATTTATTGTTTCACATTACATGATACGATAAAAAAACCATTAAAAATTATACTTACAATTTTAACACATGCAGAACAGTTGATTTTTCCATATCTATTCTTAGTTCTTTGTATGGTTTAATCCACACTGACACACTACTGGCTTTGGGCATTTCATTGTAGTAAAATACGACTCACAAGATAAAAAGCACAAATCGACGTAACCACATTAAAAGCACAACCAAAAATGAAATCTAATAAATTAATAATACAAGTATGCTGTGATTGCCGTCTGGGGTTTACTGATTGGTTTTTACTTACCATAAAATAATAAAATTTATTTGGGGAAAACCACAGCGCGGCGGCGGCGGCATAAACATTGACCTTTATCCCGAAAAATGAATGAAAAACGCCTGCCAAAGACCTACATTATTATAAATTCCTTCAAATATGCACATATATGCTATTTTTAAAGCATTTATACAATTATTTAGAAAAATGCATATAATATGCAAAATATGCAATATATGCGCTTTGCATTTTTGGGTGTCCTTAATTATCACTATAGCCGATATAATTTTGTAACAATTTAATATGTGACCTTCGATGTTCCAGAGATATGATTTTATAACCTCACAGTGTATTGAACGTTTTTACTAAAAGCCTAGTACTTTAAGAACTTGTTTTCAATAGATTCTAGGTACGATTTCCATATATTGTACAGACAGAGATTGTAAGATTTAGGTGACTATACACATAAAAATATTAAAGACCCATTAACGTATTTTAACATCGTAGATTTTAATATTGTTGTATAACAAATATCAGGATTTTATAAGTACAATTCACAATACGATCTCGAGATATGCATAATAAAACAAAGTCTTTTGCCTGACTCTCTTTCTTTTTAAGACACCTCTACCAGAATTAAAATTATTTGTTATTTTTTTATGTTTACATGTAAATACGGTAGAAAATTAGTTATGTATGTTGTCAAATAAAAAATTTTCTTGACTATGGTGGAACTTTGAAATTGTTGACACAATAGGTGTTATCGCTACACCAAACATTTTATTTTTGCATTCGACGCGCGTTTCTCTAACCATGAGAACCATCACCAGAAGCGATATTTGACTAAATCTAAGATTTACTCGATTGAATCCGACTAATCACAGGCGGGAGTATAGAGAACTCTGTGGAATAGTTCCTCGGGCCTTGTTTCCACTATTTTTTTATATTTTATAATTTCATTTGCTACGACTATAATACTTGCCCATCAGGTATTGTAGTAACCTTAAATTTAATAATGTAATTCTATGATTATATTCAGGGTCATATTCAGCAATACTTAATTTTCACGATGTTCTTTAAATCTTGGCTGAATCGACCTTCTTGTTTGCCAAACATATTTGGTGTTACAGTCACTACAACTTCTCTCATATATTACACTTCTTTTACGTTCGTGGATTAATTTTCACGATGTTCTTTAAATCTTGGCTGAATCGACCTTCTTGTTTGCCAAACATATTTGGTGTTACAGTCACTACAACTTCTCTCATATATTACACTTCTTTTACGTTCGTGGATTTTATCCTTGGGACTTTCAAAGATATTTTTTTAAGTTGTCTCATTATTTACAGATTAGTTTGGGTGCTGCAGTACTAAATATCTCTTCTAAATACTAATTACCTCCTCTGGTATAGTTTTAGATATATATCACGATACGACTTTATTCAATGTAAAAGTGACTAGGAAGAGTAATGGCGCAAGTTTATATAGTTTACAATGAAATAAATCGTTCAGAATATATCCACCTGTTACGATAGCTTTTATCGACATCAGATTCTAATTTATTTTCAGTTTTAATAACTAAAATATACATAAATGGTAACCGTTCGTTGTTCTCAATTTAACAAGCAAATCTAGTGAAATCGGATAGGCTATTTAATTTAGAAACGAAATCATCTATACTTGATTTTTTTATATTAACAATCCACATACAATAATATTCTAGGAAAGTACTAAAATCCTTGACTGGCCCCAGTTTCAAAGCTACTCATGAATAAAATCAACATGAAGGATAATAAACCAATTACATATAGTCGTGCCTTCTTTTTAAATAAAAAATTAATTGTCATATTGAAAACAATTTTGTTTCACGCTAAGTGTGGCTAAAATTAGTTATTCACGAATAATTTCTTGCCCAAAGTCATTCAATTTTCTTGAGAGTAGATACGAGATTGGTTGATATATATCACAGGTACTCTTAACAGATGTTTTCTTGTAGGGTTTAAGAACATTCAAGTATAAAATAATTGTCACAAACACGCCTTAACTTCATTGATCAAGGTAATTCACGAGAAATAAATTGCCGAAGATATGCTATCAGGACTAAATAAAAGTGCGTGAATATTAATTTGTATAAAAATATTATTACATGCCACAGCTTATTACCATAGATTTTCAACTTTATGAGAAAATCTAAATTATGTTAGATCAGAAATATAACGACTATTGGAACAATCAAAATGTTAAACTTTTAGCTTGTTGGCCGTTCTTTACAATCCATCAGAAAAAAAAAATTAAACAATCTAAAGCTGAAGTAAGCATCTCAATGTACAAGCAATAACCTCTTCAAAAGATTGCGTCAATAAGGCTAAGCGGGAAAACAAATGCATGCAGCAGTCACAACTTTGGATTAGTCTTACAATTCCACATGACTCCAGGCCTAGTGACGGTTGACGACAGGATTTATTAGGAAGAGAATAAAAGGAAAATTATAATTATATCGGTTACGTCATTTAGCCACCTGAAAATTATTTTATTAAAAAAGTTTTCCATTTTACATTTTGTTATCTCATATTGTTTGAAGCCATAGCAATATCGAAAAACAGAACTTTTTTTTTACAAATATTCGACAACCTGGAGTTGCTTTAGGGGCCCGTAATGGATTAATACACTTTTAATCTGGTACCTTATCATTTTTTCATTAATTTTTATTGAAGAAATATATTATTATATAGAGCGTTTCATCATGTGATAAGATTACACCATAATTATCACTACTACACCAAATACTTTGCCTTTGTAATCGATGAGGGTTTTGCTAACGATGTCAGCATCTTCAGGAGCGGTGATTGACAGACAGTCAGCCCCGTGATGTTATCAATAGAGTACAAAAATATAATTTCTTTCTAACACCTTCACTATTAACGCTGGTGTGCTCCAGGGCTCCATACTGTCTCCTACCCTCTTTCTCATTTACGCTAACGATCGGCTGAAAAAGGACAGGAATCATTCCTCTAGCATCGTCACTCAATTTGTTTAGTGTTGATTTAGGAGCAAATATGTCTTGGCATGACCATGTTGCAAGTGCAGCAAAGAGAGCTTCTCAAAACCTGGAAATATTATTTGGAACTAGAAAATTTTACACTCCACAACAACTGTTAATTCTGTACAAAGCTTACATTCGACCAACGATGGAATACTGTTTCCATGTTTGGAGCTCTGCTCCCAAACACACACTGCATTTGTTGGATTCTTTTCAGAAGGCCTGATTGGAGATCCGGAATAGGCCAGCAACCTTGATTCATTGGAACATCGAAGAACGATTGGCGACTTGAGTTTATTCTACAAGTACTATATTTCTATGGAAAGTGTTTGATTGATGTAGCCCACTTAATTCCTCCTAAAGCGGTGCATGCTAGAAATACACGTTGCGCTAATATTTCACATCCGTATGACGTGCAGCTTGTTATTCCTCGTACAACCGTTTTCAAGCAGTCTTTTATAAGGAGAACCTAATCCTTTTGGAATAATTTGCCCAGGACTGTGTTTCGGACCAAGTACAATTTATAGCGAATCAAGATCAACGTGAATCGCGTTCTCCTAACACGTGTCGCTCCTGTAAGTACAAAAAGTAGTTTTTCCACAGAAAAGGCAAAAAAGTAATTAGTGCAATCCATGAAATAATAATCTGCACTTCGTACTGCGCCGAGGATTTCTAAAATTATTGTTAATTTTTTACAAAGGATATTTGATACGCCACCAAATTTATTTGGAATTCTCTCCAATCGATAACAGGCATATTACACAACGGAAACTAAATTATATTATTATAGACGAATGAACCGGTATAGACCTCAAACTCCGATACTTACTGGTAAATAAAATTCCTGGATGGCATAAGAACATCAAATGTGCCTATTTTATGAGCATATCTTGTGGTGAGTTCTACATACCATGAAATACGTCCCACCACCTATACTCTGTTATTGCAAACAGTTTACCTCTCATTGTTGGTTGCCTAAATTTACAATTGCCTAGTCTGACAGAAATATTTATCTTGTCTATTATAATAGTATCTTACCAACTAAGGTGAAATATACAACAGTATGTATATCGGTATTAAATGTGCCACTACTATTGATAAAATCCAAGGAACCAAACCTCTTAATTATATTGTAATAATATATGTCTACGAAAACTGATTGACTCATGATTGACTATGGCTGCCAAAATGATTCCGTGGCCTTGATTATTTAAAATTCCCACCTTCAGTGTCAGTTCCTTCCTTAGACGATTCGTTGTCAAGTTTCTTACAGAGTATTCAATTTAAAAAATATAAAGGCAGTGTCATATACAACATCTAGAACATTATGCGCGATTGGTACTCTTTCACCTTCCTAAAAAATTCTTTAAGAACTCTCTAAGAACTGTACCTGATTCTTTAAATAAGTTGACGGGATGAACCATATAATCAATAAATTTTTATCATAAAATAATGTATTTTGGTCTCAGTATGTCCCTTTTTAATTAAAATGTAAACCGTTACGTATTACAATAATTTAGGATTTGTAATTAAAGTGATGTGTCCAAGGCAGTTCGAACCTCAAACCTCTTGTATCATCTCTACACTATTTGAAAAGTTTATTATATTTTAATATTGATTTCATATTCAATACTGTCTATGTTAGGCCTTCAAGCAGGTATAGTAATAAGTGTTAATTATTTGTGTGTTAATTATTTAATTATTAGCGATCACCAATATGACTTTCGTAAACATAGATCAACAGGAGATCTTCTGACTTATATAACACATGTTTGGAACAACGCAATTGAACACTTTGGAGAATCTCGAGCGGTTGCTCTTGACATATCTAAGGCTTTCTACCGTGTTTGGCACGATGGCCCGTTGGCTAAGCTACGCTCTTATGGTATGTCTGAAAAGTTCTGTTTGTGGCTTTCATGTTTCCTCAGAGAGCGTTCTTTACGAGTGGCGGTCGATGGATTTCTTTCTAACACCTTCACTAACAACGCAGGTGTGCTCCAAGGCTCCATACTGTCTCCTACTCTCTTTCTCATTTACATTAACGATCTACTAGAAAAGACCGGGAATCCAGTCTACAGCTTTGCAGATGGAAGTACGCTTATCTCTTCATTCACTTTGAACGCTCGGACATCGGCTACTCAGGCGAATATCCGCAGACAGCAGGAGGACGTTCAACTTAACAAAGACCTGGAAGAAATTCTATCTTGGGGTGACAGTAACCAAGTGGAATTTAACGCTACAAAAACTCAGGCGGCAGTTTTTTTTCTAAAAAAGTTAACGTTGCTGGACCCGACATAGTCATGTCGGGGCACTCCATTCCCCTAGCAGTCACTCAATTTGTTGGGCGTTAATTTGGGAGCAAATATGTCCTGGCATGAACATGTTGCAGGCATAGCAAGAAGAGCTTCTCAAAAGTTGGGAATATTATTTCGAACTAGAAAGCTTTACAAAACACAACTGTTAATTCTTTGCAAAGCTCAAATTCGACCAGCTATGGAACATTGCTCCCATGTTTGGGGCTCCGCTCCCAAACACACATTGCATTTATTGGATTCTGTTCAGAGAAAAGCTGTTCGTCTGATTGGAGACCTGGAACTGACCGGCGGCCTTGATTCGGTAGAACATCGAAGAACGTTTGGCCATTTGAGTCTGTTCTACTAGTATTTTCATGGAAAGTCTTCGAAGGATGTAGCCCGCTTAATTCCTCCAGAGCGGTGCATGTTAGAAATACACGTCGCGCTAATACTTCACATCCATATAAGGTTCAGATTGGTACTCCGCGTACAACGCTTTTCGGGCAGTCTTTTATATGGAGAACATCAACCCTTTGGGATAATTTGCCCAGGGCTGTGTTTCCCACCGAGTAAAATTTACAGCGATTAAAGAACAACGTGAATCGCTTTTTCCGCACACATGCCGCCCCTGGACCACTTTAGGGACTTCCCTGTGGCAAGCACCCATAGAAAAAAAAATTGACATTTTAAGCCAATTGTTTTTGTCAATTGTCAGAATATATAACAGACAGTCTCTTTTGGAAATTTCGCGCTGCATAATTAATGTTTTATGCTTTATTAGTGTAAGCATATTTTCAGTCTAATTAGGTTTTATAGCGGTTTCTCTCTATGAAAGGCTTTTGTGTCAATGGAAAGTTATATTTTGGATTGCAGTGAAATTTATAATATAATCCAAAGTTTTCCAAGCTCACTGCTATGGATAATATTGGAAGATTCAATATTATAATACTAGGAAACTATACGGGTAGAACAATTAATGCTGAACTGATTTGAAAAGATAAATAAAATATAGATTTGGAGTAATGCGTAATAAGAGTGGTTTAAATTTAACTTCCAGATGTATTTAAAGGCTGATTTCTTAGAAATTAGTTAGATGATAAAAAATTGTGCTCAACATTAATGACTTTCTAAGTTCAACCGTTTAAATGCTTTAGTTATTTAAAGTTTCAGTTGTGGCTAGTTTAAAATTAATAAAAGCTGTTAAAATTATTTAAATTACATTATTAGGCATGGCAGTAAGATAAAACCAATTGTATTTCTGGCTGGTGAAAGCTGAAAGTTTAAAAGCATACCTGCCTTCCGTCGGGAGCTTTTAAGGTCACAGATCGACAGGCGCCGACGAAAGGCGGGTATACTTTTAAACTGTAGGTTTTCAACAACTAGAGATACAATTTGCTGTATTACCACGTTGTTCCTCTAGTACTGCAATTTTTATTCTCTTGTCTGTTGATACTAATTCGGCTGATGAGCAATGATAGGCAAGTCCTGAAATAGATTGACAAATAAAAGAACAAAGAGTCACTGATGAAATGTAGACTTTGTTCATTTTTAGTAATTGATTATTATTAGGCAGCATATTCAATCTAAAAAAATATTAATTTTTTTGTAAAACGTAGCTTTAAACCACATAACATTGCACCAAATACTTTGCTTTTGCCTTCGCCTTCCATTTCGCTTACAATGTTCACCATCAGGAGCGATGTTTGGCTAAATCTAATTACAAAAACTAGACTACTTTTACTAAGCTTGAAATTAGTCGAGTGGCACTAATTAAATCTAGAGCACTGGTACTATATATATATATATATATATATATATATATATATATATATATATATATATATATATATATATATATATATATATATATATATATATATATATATATATATATATAAATATAAATATAAATATAAATATAAATATAAATATATATATATATATATATATATATATATATATATATATATATATATATATATATATATATATATATATATATATACATATATGATTCTGTGCTTTTTTTTTTTATTTTTTAGGACTTTGGTTCTACTTATTAAAACAACCTATTTTATTTTATTTAGTCTTTACTGACGTTTCATGGTTGCGTGCCTTGGTTTAAAAAACCAAAGTCACGGTTTATTTTAATCTCACCTTTACAAACTAGTAAACATCCAATATTTCGATTAATAACGACCTGTGTGTGAAAAATACTGAGTTTATTAGGTATGTACCATATACTAAATCAAATGTTTCAGTAAATATTTTTTGTTTTAATTTTAAAACAGTATAATTGCCGTACATATTTTTAAATTAGTAAGTACGTAAAAACACCACCAACTATTCCCATAGTGCAGTCAAAGATACCCATATTGTCTTCAGAAAGCGCATCGTAAAACGTATTTTAATGAAGCTAGACACCAAAAAAGTTTCTAGCGCTGACGGTATACCTTGCGAAATAATTACTGATCAGTCGCACTGCTTTCCGTAATATTGGACTGGGTCTATTCAATAAGTATTTTTATGGAAGGTGTTCTATGGATCTAGCCAGCTTAATTCCTCCCCAAGCGGTACATTCTAGAAATACATGCTACACTGCGCATCCGTATGAAGTTCAGCTTGCCAATCCTCGTACTATTCAAGCAGCCCTTTATATGAAGAACCTCGTCCCTTTGGTATGATTTGCCCAGGACTGTGCTTCCCACCGGGTATAATTACGATATACTATCGTATACGACGTATAGCGATTCAAGACCAACGTGAATTGTTTTTTCTGCAAACACGCAGCTCCTGTAGCGCTTTAGGGAGTTCCTTACAGCACATGTACTATGTCCATATATATATATATATATATATATATATATATATATATATATATATATATATATATATATATATATATATATATATATATATATATATATATATATATATATATATATATATATATATATATACTAGCCGTGTCCGCTGCTCCGCTTGCGTGGACTAGATTCACTACTATCGTCACTGCTTATTCCTTATGTTACCTAACGTAATAAAATATCTACCATTATTTCCCCTTATCTCCCATTATTTTTCCTTATCTCCCATTATTGCTCCTTATCTCCCATTATCTCACCACATTATTTCTCCTTATCTCCCATTATCTCGCCATAACTCCCATTATCTAGACTTACCTCCGCTTATCTCCCATTATTTCTCCTTATCTCCCATTATTTATACTTATCTCCCATTATCTCACCTTATCTCCCGTTATCTAGGCTTATATCGAATTATATAGAACATATGTATAAATTTATAAAAATACGTAAATCGAATAAGTGGTTCTCAAGTGATAAGCGCGCTAACGGACAGACAGACAGAGGGATGTTGCATTTTATATATATTATATTCTTTGCAACATGATATTGTTCCATATTTAATGGTTTAAGCAGTGTATTGCAAGAGAACGCGCTAACGGTAACTTTTTTTCCGACTTGATGATAATATATATATATATATATATATATATATATATATATATATATATATATATATATATATATATATATATCATAGATGTAATAAAATATATATCTATAACCTGGTCAGAGAACATGTATGAATTTAAAAAATTACGTATATCGGATAAGTGGTTCTCGAGGGATAAGCGCACTAACGGACAGACAGACGTTACATTTTATGTATATTATAGAAATAGATTATTATTATTATTATATGACCTGGCCGAAAAATATGTGTATGAATTTAAAAAAAGACACGTAAATCGCACTAATGGACAGACAGACAGAGAGATATTGCATTTTATATATATTATAGATTATAGATATTCTTTGCTACATAATATTGTTCCATATTTAATGGTTTAGGCTGTGTATTGCAAGAGAACGCGCTAGCGGCAAACTTTTTTCCGACTCCATTTACTATTATTGTCACTGCTCATTCGGTATGCTACCTATCGTAATAAAATATAGCCTATAACCTGGCCAGAGAATATATGTATGTTTTAAAAAAAAAAAGTACATAAATCGGATAAGTGGTTCTCCAGTGATGAGCGCAGTAACGGAGAGATAGACAGACATACAGACAGACAGACAGTCAGACAGACAGATAGACAGACAGACAGACAGACAGACAGACAGACAGACAGACAGAGAGACGTTGCATTTTATATATATTGCAGATTATAGGTATATATATATATATATATATATATATATATATATATATATATATATATATATATATATATATATATATATACATATATATATATATATATATATATATATATATATATATATATATATATATATATATATATATATATATATATATATATATATACATTATGTGAACAGCTTGAAATTTTTTTTAATGTTATTTTCTACTTGATGCCTAAAAGCCTTAGATTTCCCACTGTATATATTTAGTAAAGAAATGAAAAAGTGTTTCGAAATTAATATTCATTCCAATTTATTAACAGCAACCTTGTTTTCCTCTGTTTAATTTATAAAATTGATATTACACTGAAAGTATCAAACAATAAGTCGTCTATGAATACTTAACTATATATACTTATATAGTAACAGTATGGACACTCAACGCCAAGTGTTCTTTTTTGCGCCAATTGCCAACTTTGCTAGTTTTTGGAGTATTATCCCGTATTTTGATTTTGAACGAAATATATTAGTAAGAGAACAACGGTACAAGTGTCGAGTGATTATTTCTATTGCTTTGTCAGTACTTCTACTAGCTATACTATTATGGACAAAACAATTAAAAAAGGAAGATCCTAATATAATTTTACAAATGACTCACATGTTTTTGGTAGTATGCCATTTCGCAACTTATATAACAATATTTATTAATTCTTATAGAAAAAGATATGTATGGTGCAAGATTTTCCGTAAATTTACCTTTATTGACGAAACTCTTCTAACCAAGAGATCAGAATTCGAGAAACTTTTATTCAAAAATGCAAATTACTACTTCACATTTATCACTATGCTGATATTTATAGTGCAATACGTCAATTATTTTTATTTATTCTTCATTACGTTTATCGTCAAAAATGTAGAAGACACAATACTTATAGTGGTGGTTTATCCCATATTTCCTTTAATAGCAAACTTCTATACTATAATTCAATGTATTCTAATGACAACTTTGTTAATTTCTATGAAGACTAGATACGAAAACCTTATACAATTTGTTAGCAGCCTAAAGAACCCCGCCGATGGTAAGGAAATTTTGCAACTAATTAAAAAAATTGAATTGTTAAGTCTTCATCTTCATAAAGTAGCCAATTTCTTCAAAGATCTTTTTGAAATTCAGTTTTTATTAATGGTTTTTAAAAGCTTTCTGATGTTTCTATTAATCGGTCTTAATACGAGAAATCAAGCAAATCTGGAAGCCAGTGTTCTTTGGACAATTCTGTATATGGTAAGTCAATTATTAAATTATATTTTAACATCTAGTGATAATAACTGGTTTTCTTTATTGGTACAGTAAGAGGAAAATACCTAAATCGCTGCAAGAGTGGCCCGTCCTCGATATTAGAAACGCAAAGTTGTTCTTGAATGTTGAGCTCGAGGAAAACAAAACCCTGAGTAGCTTATTTCATAGGGATAAGATTTACAATATAAATGAGTTCTTGAGTAGGGTGGAACAAGGAATAATAAGCTGAACTACACATGGATTTTGTATATTGGCGTGTATTTCTAGCGTATACCAATTTAGGAGGAACGCAGGGGTCTACCCCACCATCAAACCCTTTCCATCAAAATATTTATAAAATCTCTATTTAATGATGAGTTCCAGTTTCCCAGTCAGACGAAAAGCTCTTCCCTGAATGGAAGCTGGCCAATGAAGAATATATTTTGAATCATTTTCGAATCTAAGCTTAGAACCCTTTTTAAGAAAAAATGCTACCTAGGATTTTATAGGATTAAATTCTACTGGATGACTATCAGCGCATATTTGCCTGAGCAGCTGACTTTCGAACATTTCAAGTAAATGAAAAATAAGCGGGCTATTCTTAGCAAAATTATTGATCGAATTTTTAACCTTTCCATTAAATTGTTTCCACAAGAAAGAAATATGGTTGGGAGAGGTCTTGAGAGTCGAAATGTAAAAGAAATCGATTAACTAGCACTTGTACAGAACGATCCCTTAGGAAAACCGGAAGCCTAAAGAATACTGTTTGGACATACTATTAGAACGCAGTTTATCCAATAATCAGTCATACCAAGTGCCGTCGAATGCCTCGAACGCGATTGCTTGGGAGTTCCGATAATATTCGATTGTGTTGTCCTGTAGATCTATGTCATAGATTATATGGTCTCCTATTGATCTTTAATTTCTAAATATTTTGAAGGATGCAGATTGACAGCCTTTTCCATAACCTACTATATTTCTACATCTAATCCTAATGGTCGGTAGTTTTTTAGCATGCACTTTTTGCATATTTTACATTACCGACTGAACTCAAATGCATTTCTAGCAAAAAAGAAGAATTCCTGTGCTGGTAAGTTTAGAAACCTAGAAAAAACTGATATTAGCTCGCTTCTCAGTAAGATAATTGTTATTCCATCAGAATTAGAAGATGTTATGGTTGTTATGTCGTCTTAAGGTTGTTAGGGAAAAAAGTGATAATATTAGTAATTCTTTTCCTTTCATTATATATATTTTTATATAATTTACAGTAAAAAAAATTACTGTTTAGTAATTTCTCAATATTATTTAAGTTGTTAAGAGAGCCAAGGGAAGTATTATTGTTTTTGTTACCCCTTTTATTGTCAGGATATGGCGGCTTAGGACCCCAATCACTGTCTTATAGGGTACAGACTAGCTCAGTACACAAGAAAGTTTCCACGCGGCACCTGTTTTAGTCCTTAAGTCAACACAGTGATTGTCGCTATAAGAAAAAGAAAACAGGAAATGAGTCCAAAAAACGATAAATTCCAAACCTAGAACACTTATTTACATGTTTTATATTCGAAAATAAAATAATGCAACACTAATAATAAAGAACGCTATAACTGGTCTATATGCGGGATATGACCTGAAGCTATCTGCGACTGTCAAAAGCAGGCTTGATTCATTGCCTGACGGTGTTTTAAATAGTAAGAATTGCATTCAGGGTATTTCAAGTGTCTCGTCTATGCCCTATGTCGTCAGCTTATTGGATTTGTTAATATCAGCGCCAGGATGGAATTGGCTAGTGTGGTATGAAGTGGCCGGAATTTACCGTTAAATTCCTCGTAAAAAAGGCCTAGGACCAAAACTATCCTTAAGACTACTGGCCTTTTAGGATATAAAGCGAATGCAAATAACCATTGAACTGTTTCATGGGGGGTTTATTATGATTTTACTTGCCTAAAGCCCTAAATACGTAAAAGATAAGAAATTAGTACCGGTTGTATAGTATGACTTTTTTTAGCAGCAAGTAATACTTAATTTTGACACAAGAAAAGACATCTTGTCACCAATAATTCTTAGTCGATACCACATTAATAGAAGAAAATCAACAATATGCTTTAACTAGTGCAACACTTCAAAATGGCTCCATTTTTTTTGCTTTAATGGCCAAGAACGGTAGGGTTTTGGCGGAAAATTCTAGTATTTTTAAGTGTAACCTATCGACAACTGTAGTGGTATTTAAAATTTTCAACACACCCCAGAAGAATTATTAAAATATTTTTTTATTAACCGTAAGAATTTAATTGTTTACTATTCAATTACAGAATGCCCATTTCTAAAAATGATTTAAAAAACTAGCTACAAAAGTAACCAAAACTAATACTAATTAACCTGATTTGTACCATAAATATCATTATCAATGTTTTTCGCTACTTGTTGTTTACTCAACCGAGTGATAATTATGGGCTGTACCAAGGAAAAGCTTAACTAGAAGTGTTTCAAGTAGCTAAACAAAGCTACATGGAACAGTTCATGGCAGCTAGGCAAAGTGTATGGAAAGTTAACTTTAAAGAACTGACTCTACTATATTTTAAATTTGAAATTATGGAGAGTTACGCCACATGAACACAGTTTTATATAGATTGTAACATGGTGTCAGGCTTCGTTAGGATACAATGTGTGAAATAATAACTAAAACCAAAAGTATCCTTTTGTTATATAATAATAATAATATAATAATTGTCTATAATAATCTCTTATTACTTCTGAAGTATTTGTCTCTGATTTTATAATTTAATTATTTTATGTTTCATTTCATCTTCACTTAGTCCATGGTAGCAGGTTTTAAAACAATAAGCATAACTTAAGGGGTTTTAAACGAAAAAAGGAGTTTATTTCTAACCTGCCAGAATTAAAGAACCTCATATATCTCTGTTGTTCATTTACATGTGATAGATATAGAACATGACAAGGTGCATATTTTTAAAGGAAGTGAGTTTTTTTGCTTATTTAACAGTATTATTTCCTCTTCGATACCAATACAGGATAGGGTAGATGTTACCCAGAGTTCCTCTGCTTGATCAAAATCGTCTTGACATATATTGCACTGAAACCATGGGCGATTCTTCCATAAATTAGTGCGTTATTTCCCTACCAACTCATAAATATTTTCCGAGCCTACTTATAGTATTCTAGATCTATAGTCTGACCTTTGGCCGTTCAATTAAAGTGCACAATCCCGATTACTTTAAATTTTAATTTGCTTAATCATGCTTTGTTGTTTCGTGATGGACTGGGACTCTTCCAGTGCATTGGCTATAGCGGAATTTTGGGATTACATAAAAAAACATAATTTATCACCTACCAGGCTGCAGATCGCCTGCGAACACTTCTCTTTCCTCTTTACATCTTCGCTGTAGACTTTTTGAAGCAATGAATAAGACTTTGTGGTACATTTTCGAAGTTTAAAGCGGAATTTAATATTTCCACACTGCTCCATGTTTCACTTCTAATGCGTACGACAGAACTGAAAGATATACGATCCTGAAAATCATGCAGTTGATAATGAATAACTCACATGTCATTATCCTTCACCTATTCGACCTTGACACGTCGACCATCGGAGAGTAAAAAGATAACCTATTAATTTTCTAGACGCACCTGTGTTTATTTGAGACTCTGCTCCTAAACATTGGATTCTATTCAGAAGAGGGCTGTTTGCCTGACTGGAGACCTAGAACTCACCAGCAACCTTGATTCCTTGGAACATCGAAGAATGGTTGATGACTTAAGCCTATTCTACAAGTATATTTATGGAAAATGTTCTATGGCGGTAGCCCGCCTAATTCCTCTGCCAACGTGAATCACTTTTTCCTCACACCCGTCTCTTCTGTAGCGCTTTAGGAATTTCCCTGTAACACATGTGCTACGCCTAAAAAGAAAAAGAAAGAAAACCTCGTGTTTATTTTCACAATAAAGGAATATAAAATGTCTTATTCTTGGTGTTTATTTTGTTAACGAGTCTCTACATTCAAAATTCTAGAAACCTTTATTTAAAAATGCCGCACATTATTTAATATTTGTCCCTGCTTTAATGTTTACAATACGATATTTTATTATGTTGCTCTGATAGTGGAATGTTTTGTTTTTTTAAGGTTAGTAATCTCTTTTTAAATCAGAGGTCTACCTCTCTCTGTTATCGCTTTTATTTTATGACCAAAGTTCTGTTGCAGTAGAGGACTTTTTTGGAAAAATCATGAACTTTATTTTATTATTCCAGTGCTATTACTAAAGGAGGCCTTTTTTTAAAGCATTCCTCCCGGTAATCGATTTTATTGTTAAAGTTCCTCTGCAAGGGAGGATACATTTTGTTCATAGAAAGCGCCTTTTGAATTTCCTTTACTACATCTCTATGGATGTAGTAAACCGCTTCCACCTCTACATGCCGCTCCGCCTTCATTGTTCTCTTTTACCTACGAAAGGACCATTAGATTTAGGTGCTTTTGTTACCCTTAGAGTATGGCTTCTGATTATATATACATATATATATATATATATATATATATATATATATATATATATATATATATATATATATATATATATATATATATATATATATATATATATATATATATATATATATATATATATATATATATATATATACCAAAAAAAGCGAAAATTATTTTATCCCCTAGCAGAGACCACATTCAGCTGATTTAACATTGGTGTTATTAACTATCACGACTATGTCATGTCCGAACCTAAGTGAGTCATTCTAGTGCCGTCGATGCTGGTGCCCTTCTCATCTCCTTAAAGACGTCTTCAATCACCAGCGTAAATAATTTAGGTGGGATAGTATCTCCTTTTCGCACTCCTCCTTTTAATGGTATGTTGTTAGTGACAGTTGTTTCGTCAATTTTAATGTGTGTAGATGCTTCTTTTTAGATGTTCTCTATTATTTTTTATATATCTGAAATCCATTCTTGCGTTCGCCCAGATTTCAACAGTATCCTTATGAAAATCAATGAAGGCCAAATGTATTGGTATCTTATATTCTATACATTTCTCTATTACAGTATAGAGGTGAGCGATTGTGCTAAATCCCTTTCTGAAGCCCGCCTGTTCGACAAGTTGATAGAGATCTAGTTTTACTTTTAGGCGATTTGTGAAGATTTTAGTAAAGAACTTATATAAGGGCGATAGAAGAGATATGGGCCGATAATTTTCGATATTAGTATTATCATCCGTCCATATTGCACCATTTTATTGGAATTTTTCCCTCATAAAGACAGTAGGATTGAAATCATCTTTCAGAGATTTACCGCTTAATTTTAACATTCCTACAGTGATTTGTTCTTCTCCAGGGCATCTTTTGTTTTTCATCTGCTTCAGTGAAGCTTGTATTTCCTCCTCCGTGATATCTGGGAGTTCTTCAGATCCTACGTTCATAATGTTTATGTTTTCTTGTCATGTACCTGACTGGGATGTGGATCATCTGGCGTAGAAGACTTCAACAGCTCCAACTATATCATTCTTATTTTTTTATTATTATACGGTTTTCATCTCGTCGTTCTGTAATTTTTGTTTTCCCTTAGATAGTCGTGAAGGTAGTACTTTTATTTTACAGTGATCTTTTATGATTTCCTCTAAGTGTGTATGTGTTGTTTCTATTATCTTTTCGGATCACTTTCTTCACTAGTATATATAATAGATAAATAAGAATTGGTAAAACATGAGCAGTTCGTAAGTGAAAAGAAAAATAGTACATGGGGAAGAAAGTGCAAAGAAATAGACACGTATGTCGTCGGAAGCATGAAAGGCCATCTTAAAACTGATATAACTAATAAAGCGGGGGTTCAATCCATCTCAATGGACAAATAAAAACAACACTATTGAAAGAACTAAAAGATGACAGAGAAAAATATTTGATAAATTCTCCAAAGCCATGGACAATATATGTACATAGACCGGAAGGACTCCCTGCTGAGTTAATTGAAAGTAAGTCCCAAAAACTGGTTCGGTTTCGAAGGGAGATATTTAAAACATACCTAAACGGAGAAACAATCTCAGTTACCTAAACGGAGAAACAAACTCAGTTATATGGAAAGAAGCATGAAAAACTCCAATTTACAATAAAGAAGAGTTAATTGTGCAAATTGCGGATGCATTTCGGTCACTAGTACCAGGAACCTATTATATGGGAAAATCCTAATACAGTTAGTAAAAAAAGAATATGGCCGCAATGAAATTTAACAATAAGCAGATTTCCGATGTTAGCGTTCATGTATCGATCATATATTCAGCTTAACATATCTCAACGAAAAAGAAAACAGCGAGAAATAAAGAGTCACACCTGTTATTTATAGATCTTTCGAAAGCTTACGATAGTATGCCTATAAGTAAATTATAGCAAGTAGTGGGAAATTCTCCAGTTAATAACGCCATAATAATAGCAGTAAAACAATTACACAGGTCTGCAACAAAAATGTTGTCTGGATGTTTTCAACTGATTTCTATGTATTTGGGTGTTCTGAAAACTAAAAAAATACTCAAAAAATACTTAAAAAGATTCCAGAACGTGAGGTTATTTTGCAAAACGCAAAATTTTATAATAAAAAAGGGTTTTTTTGGGCTAACTTGAAGTCATAAATAAATAGGTACAATTTTATTTTGAATACTGTTTTTAAATGTATACAGGCCATAACTATCATTACTTTCTAAATAAAGAACGCCCTGTGTGAGCTAAATTAACAAACATAAACGTTGTAACCAGAACGTGCGCGCTCCGATAGTGTAGAAAGTGGCGCGGTACAATTACATGTTAACTCGTCATTGTTTTATAGATCTTTGTTCAATATAGTGCACTGTCATCTGTGCGGAAGTGTGTGAATTCGTCTGACAGTTTATGTTATATTTGTGGCGAATATATGGTATTAAAGCAACAACTTAATATTACGAACTTTGTAAAAAAAGTATACTTCACTTATTTTGGCTTAAAACTTGGAGATCAGGATAAAGTTTGGGCACCTCATAAAGTCTGCAAACGATGTGTTGAAGACCTTCGAAATTGGTTTAAGGGCAAGAAAAAAGCTTTCCGATATGCGATTCTTATGGTATGGCGCGAGCAAAAGAACCATAGTGATGATTGTTACTTTTGTTCGTGTAATGTGAAAGGGTATAATTCAAAATGAAAGCAGTCCATTTCATACCCCAATCTGCAATCAGCTATTCGTCCCATCCCTCATGGGACCGAAATACCAGTGCCCAAGGCCCCTGCTACCTTGGAAGAGTTTCCAAGTTCTGACGAAGATGGTGCTGTACCTGAACCCGATGACAAGTCAAGTTTTCAATTTGAAGATGACAGCAGTCCGAAATTGTTTTCCCAGGGCCAGCTAAATGATTTGGTAAGAGACTTGAATCTTCCCAAAAACGCTGCTGAGTTGCTTGGATCAAGGCTCAAAAGCAGGAACTTACTTTTGCCGGGAGTGTCTTCCTCCTGGTTTAGATATCGTGAGAAGCAGTTCACTTCCTACTTTGCCTAGGAGGAAGAAATGGTTTATTGTACCAATATTGAAGGTTTGATGGATACATTTAAGATCTCATACGACCCAGCACAGTGGCGTATTTTCATAGATTCTTCAAAAAGAAGCCTTAAAGCAGTTCTGCTTCACAATGGCGGTTTCTATGCTTCCATTCCTATCGGTCATTCCGTACACCTCAAGGAAACCTACAAGAACTTGGAATTGGTTCTTTGTAAATTAAAATATAGAGACCACGGTAGGCAAGTGTGCGGTGATTTAAAAATCTTGGGCATATTGCTCGGACAATAATCTGGGTTTACCAAATTCCCTTGCTTTTTGTGTCGATGGGATAGTAGAGACCGAGCAAATCACTGGACCAAAAAGTGTTGGCCTCCGAGGGAGCTTAAAGTTGACGAAAAGAACGTCCTGCATGAAACTTTGGTGCCTCCTCATAAAGTTCTTCTACCACCGCTTCACATAAAGCTGGGATTGATGAAGCAATTTGTAAAGTCACTTCCAAGAGATGGAAATTGCTTCAAATACTTAATATCAAAGTTTCCAGGCCTCTCGGAGGCAAAGTTGAAGGAAGGTGTTTTCGTTCGACCAGATATTAGACGGCTTATAGCTGATCCACAATTCATCACAACCATGACGGATCCTCAAAGAGAAGGGTGGATTGCCTTTAAAAAGGTCATAGAGAAATTTTTAGGCAATAACAAAGACCCTTACTACAAACAAATCGTTAAAAGAATGTTAAAAGCATTTTAAGCTTTAGGTTGCCTAATGAGTTTAAAAGTACATTTTCTTCATTCCCACCTCGACTACCTTCCAGAAAATTTAGGAGATCTGAGTGAAGAGCAAGGTGAACGATTTCACCAAGATATTAAGGAGATGGAAAAAAGATACCAGGGAAGATGGAGCGTCTCAATGATAGCAGACTACTGTTGGACGCTTCAGAGAGACCTTCCAGATGCTTCCTACAAGTGAAAATGTACCAAAAGGAGTCTCACTGGGAAAAAGAAATGTGTTTAGTGCTTACTAATGAATGTATTTTAGATTAAAAAATAAGTTTTGTTAAGCAATTATAAATTTAAAAAAAAATTTTTAGTCTTTTATCTTTTATTTAAGATGATAACTTGTTTAACATAGATACCTACATTGTCAGAAAGCGTGACGTCCTATGACAAAATGAAAGTCATTTTCGGATTCAGTACACCCAAAAACATAAGAATTACGCAAAAAAAACCAAAACAGCTCTCAATTTTTTTTTTACAGACTTGTGTTATACTATTAGTAAAAAATCAATCTAAAATGGCATGGTTACAGAGTCTCAAGCACGGATGTAGCCTCTTATTAGTTAAAAGTTACCTCTGAGAAGCTATTAGAAAATAGAAATGAGCCTGTACTGGCATGAAAATACAGCTGAATGATGCCACCATACTCTATACATTACATGCTATCAATCAGGTAGTCATTGCTCAAGACAAAGAAGATTTAGAGTTTATGTCAAGTAGACTATGTTGACTCTATGAAAAGTGGAGCATGGCGCCTAGTCGCTGTAAAACTACATACCTGGATACTGGAAATGAAGAACTGACGGACATCCCAATGATAGAAAAAATTAGCCCATATAAAGATAAAGGAAAAAAATAATAGCATGTCTAAACCTTATTCTGTGATCAAAAAAAATATCAATTGAAAAAAAGCATCTCATACATAATACTATAATTAAAAGTATTGTACAGTGTGAAGTTTGAAAAATAGCACGTACTAACATTATAACAATGCAAAAGACAACAACACCAAACCAAACCCCAGCAACCAAACCTAAAAAAATACACAGCATTACCATATATACAGGCCTATCTGAAAAACCAAAATACACAATAAACAAATATGACATAACTCTTTGCCCCAAATCATAAAAAACTAAATTCTCCGTTCACGAAACTGAAAAGTAAAACTCCCATAACAAAAAGCTCTGACGTAATATACTCTATCTCATGTGAAAATTGCTCAAAAAAATACGTAAGTATGACTGGCCCCCTATTAAAAAATAAATTGACCGGCCACAGATACTCAAAAAACCGGTCAAGTGCAAGTTGAACTTGCACAATTAGTGTTCCGTACGTTGATTGTTTTTAGAATAAAAATTTTTGTTAGGATGGTATAAAATGATCAGTGACTTCACAAAACACACCCCCCAAATGAGTTTTCAACAAAGTTTGTTTCCAATCTTCACTGAAAACTGGTGACCTTGAATTTTTTTTTTTTTTTTATATACCAAATAAATTATTAAAGGTAATGCACTCGTGATAATTTTCGTTCAATCTATACTCCGTGGAGAATATTCCAGAATTTTTTCAAATTTTTTGATCAGTACTTTTCGAGATAAGGTAGGGGTCAGCGATTTTTTAAAAGTAATACGAAGAAAAGTGTGCGCAAGTATTACATTATATATATATTTTTTACTCTTGTTTTCACAAGCTTTCATTTGACACCACACTCGATGACCTAGTAAAAAAAAATTTTTTTTCACTTCCGATTTCACCCCTCAAAACGAACCCCTTAAGTCAAAATTTATGTTACGGTGGTATAAAATGATCAATAACTTCACAAAACACACCCCAAATGAGTTTTCAACAAAGTTTGTTTCCAATCTTTACTGAAATCGGATGACCTTGAAATTTTTGTTTTTTTATATATCATATAAATTATTAAAGGTAATGCACTCGTGATAATTTTCGTTCAATCTACACCCCGTGGAGAATATTCCAGAATTTTTTCGAAATTTTTTAATAAGTACTTTTCGAGATAAGGCCCGGGACAGCGATTTTTCGCGAATTTTTAAAAATAATACAAAGAAAAGTGCGCGCAAGTATAATATTATATATATATTTTTTACTCGTGTTTTCACAAGCTTTCATTTGACACCACACTCGATGACCTAGTAAAAAAATTTTTTTTTCACTTCCGACTTCACCCCCCAAAACTAACCCCTTAAGTCAAAATTTAATTTTCAAAACTACATGGCTCTGATGAGGCCATCAATTCCTATATTGTTACCAAATTTCACCTTTCTATGTCAAATAGTTTCGGAGAAAATCGGGTGTGACAGACAGACAGACAGACAGACAGACAGACACCGAAGTGATCTTATAAGTGTTCCGTACGGAACACTAAAAATGCCACAACAAAAACATTTAACAAACACGAAACCGACACAAATCATACATTTAATTAAAAAAAAATAAAATCTTAAAGACCACAACTACCATAAATTAGTAACTAAGGAAATGACAGAAGAAAAGAAAAAAACCCAATGAACGACAGAAGTGATTTTAAAGACCTAATGAGTTGATTGATTGGTCTGTTACTTTGTGATATTACATTTTAACAATAAAATTACTTACTTACTTTACTAACTGACACTAAATATATTTTTGTAATGACTTACGACTGCGTTATCGCGATTTCGTAGTACAACTACATTTTCAAAACCTTAGTTAAGTGTTTGAAAATGTAGTTGTACTACGGAATCGCGATATCGCAGTTGGAAATCTTTACAAAAATATATTTAGTGTCAGTTAAAAAAGTAATTAAGTAATTTTATTGTTAAAGACCTAAGTTTAATTTATAACATCTTACCTAATTACTTAACAATTACTTAAAACCAATAATTAAAAAAAAAGAAAAACAATGAAAATAATAAAAATATATTTTCAGAAATAAATTAGCATAAAAACCAATAAATATTAAAGCCTACAAAAAAATGTTTCATTCCGCAATCTACAGATGTGTTTCCGCCAGCCTCACCGTTGGCCATAGATCGAAATGTACTGGTCTGGTCGGCTTATTTTCGAGGTACGAATAATATAAAATATGTTAATAAGTGAGCTAATTTTAAACCAGTTATTATTTTTCATTTTTAAACAAATTCTCTTCAATCATATATAAAAGACAAAATTTCCAATGTATATGTCTATATATTTTGTGATCTTAATTATTGTTGTGTCCGTAAATTGAAATTGTGACAGTATTTTTACTTTTATTTCCAGAAATGAAAATTGCACCAAAGAAAAAATTTTTGAAAATGCCCAAATCCAGAAACGAAACGCCAAGAAACAAATTTTTTACAAAAGGTTAATTAAACGATCCTACACCAAAGATTAAAATTAAAAGTTTTACGTACAAAAGAAATATATGTATATATATATATATATATATATATATATATATATATATATATATATATATATATATATATATATATATATATATATATATATATATATATATATATATATATATATATATATATATATATATATATATATATATATATATATATATATATATATATATATATATATATATATATATATATATATATATATATATATATAAATAATTGTATGAGTTATCGAATCCTGTAGTATATATCAGAGCTTGGTAATGGGCATGTTGTCGTAAGATTTTGGAATGTCAAGAAAAGTTAGGTGGAAATTTATCTTTTGACATTTTCTGTTAAACATTGTGTTTTTCTGTTTAGTAACTGTTCCTTCGGCGTCCGAGGATATTTTGTACTCTTCCTTGTCAACCTGTATTTTCTTTGTGGACAACTATCAATGGTACATATTTTTTTTTCTTCTTTTATCAGTTCCATTTTTCTCTGTCAACACATTATGTTGTTATTTATTTTCGACTATCCCCTAGTGCTACTGGTCCCCTTTCGTGTATGCTATTTACAGTGTTAAAGTACGTGGTGTGATATATTTTTGGAATGCTATAGTTTGTTAAGTATTCTTGGTTATGTCTGACATTATCTGATTGAAGTGTTTTATATTCTTGATTCGACCAAAATAAGAGAAATATCATTTTCGCTCGATCAAGACTTTAATATCCTGTTCCTTCATTTGAGCGCGCTATTGGCAGATTTCTCCAGAACTTCTGTATTTTTTAGAATAAGTTTATGGTCCAGTTTTTTGCTGGCCGGAAAATTTTAGACATGTTTTTGAATCCATCTCTAAAAGGTAAAGTGAAACAAAAATATGCTTGGTGTCTGTTTTTAAATAAAATAATGATTCACATACTCAAAAAAAAATAGTTTAATTTGCATGATCTCAATTAAACGTAGAGCATACTTGCGTGTCCAAGAGTGTTATTCACAATAAAAAAGTGAGTTAAAATCACCTTTGCACATTTATAAAGGACTAGAAAAATATTAAGTAGATTATTTGTTGTCATCTGTGCGTCATTATCATTTTTCAATTTTATCTTGCTTTTCTGCGATTTTCATGTCAGGTCAATTACTTTTAAATTATGTTTGTTAGCAGAGTTACACGAGGACCGACCTTTAAGTTTTACAAACGACCACTAGATGGCGCTATTAAGATGTGACATTATCACTGATATAAAATAAAATTTGACATTTGTTATTGTTATAACAGTGGCATCTCAGAAATTGGTAGAGTATTTTGTTTACAGTGAGCGTTTAAAAAAACAGATTTGTGAACAAATGGAAATTTCACGTGAAGATTTTCGTTGGACGATTTTTTACGAATTTAGTAAAGGCCTAACTCAACAACAGTACCTCGAATTCCTTCGTTCAACTTTTGTAATGAATTACCATCAGAAGAGACTGTTTACAATTGGTTTGCAGAATTTCGTCATGGTCGTGCTTCTGTCAGCGATGAATTTCGTGAAGGTCGACCAAAATCCGTTGTTGTGCACAACATGATTGAAGAGGATCGGCATGTCACCTACGTGAGATAGAGACATAAACAATTGATTATTTAAAGAAGAAAAACAACGCATTAATCGCCGGTATTTACCTGATCTATCGCCCAAACGACGCCTTTTTGTAACCGAATGTAACAAAGAATTCGTGGACAACGATTTTCATTCGCCTCAAGATGCTGTTGAAATCTTCCAAAACTATATTTTTGAGGTATCAACTTCAGAGTGGAAAAACTGTTGCAATAATTAGTTCCAACATATGTATAAATCTTATGAATATTTTTAGAAACAATAAAATGATTTGCACCAAGTTTTTTCTCTTTCACTGTTATTTTTTTAAACTTAAAAGGTAGCCCTCGTATAACAGTTTAATTTCACAATTTTGAACTTTAAATCTAACTTGTTATTTAATTTGGGTTTAAGATAAGAGGAAGAGGGGAATGAAAAAAAATGTAGGTGGCGTAACTCATAATTTAGAAATTTCGATTTATCAAATCTTTTAGTAACTTGAATCTACTGTTAGAGTAGAAGTTTATTTGAGATTATCTTATTAAGAGGTTCGACGATGTATGGGTCTTTTTGAAATATTAACGAATAATTTTGTTTAGATATTTGAAAATGTCTCTAAATTTAAATCTGGGTGGATGATTCTTATTAGAGTAAAACTTGGGACGTTCAGAAGGATTTTTAGAACATTATGTTGAATTATTTGTAGTTTTTTTAAGTTCTGTCCAACTGATAATTCACCAGAATGAAGCAGCATGTAGTAGATCAGACCTTAGGAAGACTTTATGTATGTGATATATTTTAGACTTGACATCAATTTTATATTTGAAATTTAACAAATGGTAGGTTACAAGAATTGCATAATTTGCTTCGGAGATTAATTTGTTTGTTGTATTTTTCAAGTTTGAACGTACGTTTGAAATAAAGTCTTAGTGTATAGTTTTTGTTTTATTATGATTCAAATTAATTTTCGAGCTTCTTATCCTGTACAAACATATTTATCGTTTGCTGTGGTTTCCTCGCCACTATACCCGGCTGCTTGAATACAGCTGTGATGACTGTAATATCCATAAATAGGTATAGAAAATTTTAATTCAGGTGATTTTCGAAGTAAAGGGAGATCCGCCTTTATTATTTTAATTAAAATTATCCCAACTTACGAGTAAATTACAGCAACTTAATTGATTTATTATTTTATATTTATATTATCCCAAACAAATTACCTCCCTAGTTACTTATACAATCCCATAAAATTTTTAATTTTTGTGTTTTAACTGTGATCCAAGTGGGAATCGTCAACTGACTAGGTTGGGTGTGAGATGTGTGGTATTTCATTATCAATAACGGGTCAAGTGCAAGTTGAACTTGCGCAATTAGTGTTCCGTAAGTGGATTGCTTTTAAAATAAATATTTACGGAGGTATAAAATGATCAAGGATTTCACAAACCACATCCCAAATGAGTTTTCAACAAAGCTTGTTTCGGATATTTACTGAAAACTGATGACCTTGAAATTTTTATTTTTTTTTATATACCAGATAAATTGATAATTTTCGTTCAGTCTACACCCCGTGGATATTATTACAAATATTTTTCAAAATTTTTTGATCAGTACTATTTGAGATAAGGGGGGACAGCAATTTTTGGCGATTTTTTAAAAATATTTCAAAGAAAATTGTGCGCAAGTATTACATTGTATATATTTTTGAACTCGTGTTTTACGAGCTTTCTTTTGATACCCCTCTCGATGACCTAGTAAATATTTTTATCCTTTTTCGATTTCATCCCCCACAACTAGCTCCTTAAGTCAAAATTTATCTTTCAAAATTACACGGCTATGATGAGGCCATGTCAAACAGTTTCGGAAAAAATCAGGTGGGACAGACAGATAGACGGACACCTAAGTGATATTAAAGTGTTCCGTACGGAACACTAAAAATGGTTTAAAACCCATCAGCTGTTTCATTTTAGGTCAAAAATAATTATATCAAGATAGATAGTTATATATTTTAAACCGACTTTTAATTGTTGCGATGTAACTTTGAGTTTCGTGAATTTTCCATTGGACAAAGTATATTAGTAAAAATCTATTAATTCATTGACTTAAATCAACATAGAAAAATTTCCTGGAAAACATTTTAGTTGTTTTTTTTTATTGTACTATTAGGATAATTAATAAAGTTCTTTATTATTATTATTACAGGTAAATAAAAAAAATATGGGTACACTAATTTCATTAAAACCAAACACAAGGTCAATTAACTAATATTTATGTAAATAGTATATTATTATTTCTAATATAATTTGCGTCATATCCATGTACTGACAAAATCTAAAAACATATTGTCATTTTAACAACAGTTGGGGATAATGGTATATACAGGGTATCCCAGTATTCCGAGTACAAATAGTTACTGTGGAATTCCAGGATGAAAATATGATCATTTAACCCAACTTACCTTAGTCCAAAAATTCATAACTTTTGAGATACAGGGTGTCAAATTTATACTTTTATTTTAGTTTTTCTTAAGTAGCTTTTTTAATATTTGTATTATTTGCACACGATCTTAACGGGTTTTCTCACAGTTTTCTTGTAATTTGTAGGGGGCACCACTTAAAGATATACAAACATACCGTGTATACTTTTAAATGGTTCTACCTTTTTTATACCACTCTGTATGATATTTTTAATTAAATTTTAGATTGTTTCCGCCTCCCCTTGTCTAAAAAAGCTCTCTTGGTAAATATTGCTTCAAGCAGCAGATTCTGAGACAATGGGATGATTGTTTCAATTTTTTAATTCCATTGTCAAATTCGTAAATGCGTTCCTTCACATTGTATAGTTACTTGACAATGCTCAAAAATCACTCTGGCAATGATGTAAGATATCATATGTTCTATGATTTAACTGGCTTGTGGTATTACTGACAGACAGTAATTTTTGACAAATACGAAACAAGTCTTATGAGAATTAACGAGAATTAATCCCTTCTCAAGCTCAACAGTGTTTTAAATCTAGATTATTATGGAGTACACTTCTAGTGAGCAAACTGATATGATTTTAGTGTTTGGTTTTTGTAATGGTCGCAAAAGTGCTCGCTTATATCACGAAAGATTTCCGCATCGTCGGAGTCCTAACAATCAGACTTTTGCCAATATTGAGAGGCGATTTCGAGAAATTAGACAATTTAAGCCGATCAGGAATGCTGGGCGGCCTTCACAAGCTAGAACACCCAATGCTGAAGAGGAAATCCTTGAAATTGTACACGATAGTCCTAGAATCAGCACTCGACTTGACGGTGACATTTATTTGAATTTCATCAGTGAAACTATTCTTGAATTACTGGAAAACTTACCCATTAATTTACGTCGCGACATGTTTTTCATGCACAATGGTGCACTACCCCATTTTGCGCGTAATGTGAGAATTTTTTTAAACCACAGTTACCTAGATAAAAAAATAGGAAGAGGTGAAGATGCTCCTATTCGCTCGTCACCTCTATCCCCAGACTTAAATCCATGCTATTTTTTCCTTTGGGGAGCATTGAAATCGAAAGTTTATCAAGTTCAAATCGACAACATTGAGTAATTGTGGAATATGATTCAAAATGCTGCTAACGCTTTATGAGATGAAGACATTTTAAGAAGAGTACATTTAAATTTCCTGCGACATATTAATTTATATATTAACGAAGGTGGCGGGAATATTGAACACTTATTGTGAAACCAATACCTTCTCAGTTGAGCGATTACATTTTTTTTCGAATTTATCAATTTGTGGGTAACCTTTTATGCCCTTAGCCAGTTGGTTTTTATATTCTTACTGTTGTTGGCCCGTTGGTCTTTAAATTTATTATTATTATTAGCTTGTTTGCCTTTAGGCATGCTCCAAATTTCAAAGACTATTCTTTTGGACCTGTCCTAAGCCTGGATGAAGCGTGAAGGACCGCATTTGCGAATTTGATAATGGAATTAAAAAATGGAAACAAACCTCCCATTATCTCAGAAACTGTTGATAGAAGCAACATTTATCAATAGAGCTTTTTTAGACAGGGGAAGGCGGAAAATACGAATATTTAATTAAAAATATCATATAGAGTGGTATAAAAAAGTTATGACAACTTAAAAGTATACACGGTGCAATAAGTAGCGCCCCTTACAATTTACATTAAAACTGTGAGCTAATTTCGATTTCTCAGGAAACCCCTTAGCACCGAATCTTGTACAAATAGTATAATTATTAAAAAAGCTACTTAAGAAAAACTAAAATAAAAATATAACTTTGACATCCTGTATCTCAAAAATTACGAATTTTTGGACTAAGGTAAGTTGAGATAAATTGTCATATTTTCATCCCAGAAATCCACAGTAATTCTATGTACACGGGATACTAGTATACCCTACATAAAAGTTGTAATTCTCGTTATTTAAATACCCTTGTTTACAACCGTTATATTTTGGCAGCAAAGCACAGTAACAAGTTATCAGGATCATCTTTTATTATATATTTTTTTAATATTTTCGTACAGGTCACAATTTCGGTTAATGAAAATTTATTCACCAAAATGAACCAGTCTTAGGCTGAAAAAACATACAAAACCTATTGTCTATATTTTTTGAGATCTATTTTAGTTTGACGTTAGATATATTTACTTATTATTCAGCCATTCAGCTTATGTCCATCAGAAAATAGTTGGGCTTGAAATATTTTACATTTTATAATATTCAAAACAAACAAATTTTAAGACATTATGTCTTCATATATATTATACTTTTATCAAAAGATTGAACAACTCTCTTACGAGGGTTAAACAGTCAGTATTACTTGCTAATTTAAAAATTTCTGCCACATAGTTTTAAACAAACTAAATTTATAAACTAAGATTTGGAAAATAAATACAATTTTTAAGTTAAAATTATTATTAAGTAATAATAGTCCTGAGGATTTTTTAGAATGTAATCAAATATACAAATTATATTTTTGAGCATTACAGCTCTATAATAAAAAGTATTTATTTACCCGTTCAAAAAGTATTTTTATGTAGGTATATTTTAGTCTTGATTTCAATTTTATATTTGAAATTTAACAAAGGATAGGTTAAATGAATTGCATAATTTTCTTTGGCGATAAATTTGTTTGCTGTATTCTTCAAGTTTAAAAGTGTGTTTGAAATAAAGTGGTAGGTACTTAATTTCCGAGTGCCAATGAATTCCTTCATTGGCTATTTTAGCTTTTGTTAAAGGTGAATTGCTAAACTATATGGTATAGCTTTTGTTTTATTAGGATTTAACTTAATTTTCGAGCTTTTCATCCTATACAAGCATATTTATCGTTTGCTGTTGATTCCTTGCCACTATGCCTGGCTGCTTGAATCCAGCCACATAGTTTTAAAGAAACTAAATTTATAAACTAAGATTTAGAAAATACATAAGTTTGTAAGTTAAAATTATTATAAATAATAATAGTTCTGAGGATTTTTTACAATATAATCAAATGTACAAATAATATTTTTGAGCATTACAGCTCTATAATAAAAATATTTATTTACCCGTTCAAAAAGTGGTATTTTTTTGAGATAATTGAACAAAAAATAATAATTAAATTTTGTCTGACTTATTTGGCATAATAAAATTATTACTTGTTAGACTTGCTAAGATCATGCAAGAATTACATTTTATGTTAAGTTTTAATTAACTAATTAGCTTCTCTAGTGTCTTAACATGCTGAAATAATAAGGAAATTTATATTTTCTGTATAGTACGAGAAAGATTAACTTCGACTTAAAAGAGTAATTAAAACGTGATGATTTTTCTAACGATTACACAAAACAAGTGACTTGTGGAGTTAACCGATCAATTTCTATTTATGTTCTTTCAATTTGATATTTTATGGCTGGAATGGGGTTAAAAGTCTGCAACTTTAAGATAATTAATGACAAATGAACATGATTCAGAATTAATTCGATTCTGTTCAACTTTTAAACTGGTTTAATTTGGCACTAGGTTTAAATTTTTATGATTATCAGCAATCTAACTATACATGAAACTGAACAGCACGAGACTAAAAAATTCGTTCTTATAATGAAAAATTTTTTAAAAAAATACTAATATTTTTTTTTATTCAATATTACTAGTTAAATTAAATCTTACCTATCTGTAACAAGCACTTTCTGGGTTAAAACTATGCTTACTTGAAATAAAGTTTTTTTTTATTGTAATACTAACAAGCAGCCCTCAGAAAAATAATATTGAAGATACTTTTTACTTTCTCTTTTCAGGCAAAGAAAACTAAATGACAGCGCTAGTTTTGTTAAACGACTTCAAAAAGAGGAGGTCCTTTATTTGGCTCGTATGTATTTTCTTTTGATGTATGTTACCGCATAACTTCGGCAAATATGTACCGATTTGTATGATTATTTTTTTATTTTTCGAAAGTATACATTTTTAGGTTTTTTTCTTGAGTGGGGTGAGGTTGGAACGAGGTGTCATTTACACTGCCTATGTAACTGAGATTTTTTACAGTAGTCTCAGTCTTTGCATTTCGGCCAACGCCTTACTGTCATGTGGGCTATTTAATAACGTTTTTGATTCCAAGTCACTTAATGCGACAGCTTCTAATGATTTAACACGACTTAAAGCCTCGTACATCTGACCTTAAGCAAAATTCTTTTTTCCGAGATCAATTACTGCTCTTTATAACGTCGTCCCTTGTAGTGTATGGACCGTAACAGCCCAGCTAAGTATCAACGGTAGCCTTCGTCTCTCCATGTCACCCCTATTAGCTTGAAATGTTGCAAATGACGGTGCAATTGATACCAGGCCCTCGGAATCTTTTACTCTTGTTTTTATCATTTGGTCATCAAATTGAACAAAGACGGATTCAGGCAATTCACCTACTTCTAACGCATCGCGTCGAAGTGCTGGCTATTTGATAGATCTTATAATGCCCATAGCACCATGCAGAAGTCGGCAACTGACAAACTTCTTCTTAACGTCACTTTAGATCGATTAGCAATCTTGAGGGTATGTAAAAGATCTCCACAGTTATTAACCTCTATTGGAATATCAAGGGGTCGTTTCCCGTAGGTTGCTGCTTCATCGATTGCATGTATTGTATAGACACTACTCGTTTGCATTATTATTTCCGTTAATTAGTCCGCATTGTAGTCATCTACCAACTTTACCCTAGAGAATATCCTAACTGCAGCGCCATCTTCAAAATTGCCAGTGAGACTTACTCGGAGTTTTTTGCATAATATCTCGAGTTGACAAGTTCTCTAAATTGTAAATTATTCAGCAAGTCAATCCTGAGGATTGCCTCATAATTATTATGAGTTCACAAACGAAAAATGATTCCATAAGTCTGTCTCCGCCCTCATCAATGAAGGCTGTTGAAGCACCAATGTCCTTTAACTGGTGACAATTGCATTATGTCACCAAATAAAAGAACATTGATGCCACCGATCAACAAATTTTTATTTTTAAATGCTTGCAGCCTTAAGTGGATGAGTCGGAGATTTTCATATGGCACAACCGATATTTCGTCTATTAATCTAAAAGCGCAATTTGCGTTTTTCGCGCTCTACTCACTCTCCACTCATTTTACGATAGGTAATTTTGTTTCCCTTCTCTATAGGCAACACAAAAACTAAATTCTTTTTCATTATTCGAAAGTATACATATGATCTACCCTTTGAAAAGGAATATCGTTCGTAATGGGTACGTCCCTGTATTTGCCTAAGCCATTTTTACCACAGGATATAAATTATACCAACATAATTCCTCTATTCTTCTCTCCTGTTCTCTATCTAAGGGTGGTGCAATTTTTCGATGAATATCTGCTACTCTAACCCCAGTGTCCAAATTAGAATTTCTATTATCAGTATTAACAACACCATTAAGGTTGAGCAAGTGAAGTTAACCAAGTGAAGCACAATAGTTGAAAATATTTCAACATCTGCCACGATTGGAGCTGGCGTAAGCATTGATGGACCTTCAACTATATTATGTTGAGAATTAGTATCACAAATCTCAGCGGATAAAATTTGATTAGCAGGTTTTCTGAGGTTTGATGCTACCCTTAAGGTAGCTAAGTGTCGTTGTGTGTTGTGATTCTGCGGGTATTTTTACTGTCCTTTCTATTACTGAAACAGGTGTGATGAAATAAATAAGCATAAAAATTTCTGGGCCTTTTATCTCTTTCAAGTTATTACGCCCCAATGTAGTGAACGAACTGGTGTAATTTTCAAAATTTTATACAGCTGCATCAGCAGTTCTTGCTTTATGACCTTTTGGTCCCCTAGCATGGGAGGCTAGTAGCTAATTCCGATTTGTCTTTATATACTATATCGGCCGAAACGTGATTTGCGGTAAGGGTACCAAATTGGTGGTTAGTGAAAACAACGCTAAACTATTTTTCAGATTTGGAAATCCCTCTGCAGTTTGGTCTCTGATAAGATAGTTGTTAGACAAATCCTGCCTGATATTTAAGTTGACACTGAATCCGTGGAATGTCAAATGTGACAAAAGTTCTGATGTTGCTAAATAACCTGTATTAATTTCTCTAGCGCCTGGTTCATCTCTCGTCAATAAACATTGTCAGTAAAATTTATCACCTATTATCAGAACATTTCATATCATTAGCTGTCCAAGTATTTGGATCAGATTTGGAAAAAACTACGCAAGCAATCGCAGATATAGCAGTACATTGTTTACCAGCTGATCCCAATAAATCACTCTCTTGATGAAATCAGCTATTTAATATTAAAACATGGCGGCCCGTGGCTCCGTGGAGTAGTACTTACTTTCGTGCAGAAAGCACTGTTCCAATCCCGGCAGATCGGTATAAATGGCCTGGCCACGTGTTTGTAGAAAGACAATAACGTCCGTGGCAGCACTACCGCGTAAAAGGTGCCGTGAAATACCAAAATGTATGTTTCGGCACTTGGACAACGTTGACGGGTGATATGAAAAAGGGTCAAATTAGCAAACCCGCTTGAGTCAATCGCAAATGGTTCAGCTACTTCAACGATGTCTTGTGTAAATAAAATTACTTGCCCTTCACTCCAATTTTGGCTAAAATGATTTTGTATCTTAATGATTTTCATAAAAGGGACTATTCTTGATAAAAGTGTTAGCTCAACTATTGTCAAGTTAGCTAATTCCGGAAGTAATGACGTTATTTTCATGTTATGCCAATACGATTGAGAAGGAATTTTTTTTCATAGACTGGTGGAGCAACAAGAAAATACGGTAATTGTCATTGCTGCTAGCTCTGGCGGAACAAAATTAGCATATAATGTTGTATCCAGTGACGTGCTTTAAATATAATATTCTTTTACAAACCGTGCAAGATATGTCAGCGAGTTAGTTAATTCTGATCGAAAAATTACGTTTATCCATTGAAGAAACTCTTTCAGAGTTTTGACGTGCTACTTTAAGTCGCTTAATCCTTTGTTCCCCACTTTCATTTAGTCTTGCTTTCATGATTTGCGAATTCTCATTGCCGACAATCTTGCAATGCAGTCTTGTGTTGGCTCAGTATTGACGGTCATGTCATTACGCCGGGTCTATTACGCCGGGACTCTGAGCAAGACGCTCATGAATTAATCCGAGTCTGACGTTCTCAGCGGATTCTCTGCTTAAACGGTCATCTATAAAGTTAAGCTTATATTCATATTTTCCCGAAGTTTCTTGACTGAAACGTGACCGATTGTACACTGACATTTCGTATAAACGAGCTTCACGAGCTGAGTCTCTACACAGCGTAATATTGCGTTTCAATTAACATTCTTATAAAGCCGAAGCTCTCTTTCTTTTTTAGTTTCCTGAAAACCATATTCTCTTTGGTAAGCAGCATGTTTCGTTAGCCTGCCAATGATAATTCCACAATGTTTAAGAAATTTAATTTAAAACAGAATAATGGCAATATTTACCTATAAGGGACGTAGATATATAAAAGATATAAATAAGAAAATTAGTTCTTAAGACTTTAGCTTTAAAAACAACAAAATGATGCGCTAATTTTACCTTGGAAGAACTACTATTAAAAAGCGACAAATAAAAACTTTTTAACAAAAAAAACATAGACTTTAAAAAAAAACAGCACAAAAATCTTGGCACTATAAAATAAAAAATAATGTTTTTGAAACACTCTTAAAGTACCTCTAAGATAAGATATTGCTTTAATTTGAAAATTTAGTTATTAATTCCGTATAAAAAATTCTACAAACGTTAAAAACAGCTATTATTTATGGTATTTGATAATGATAACTTCCGAAGTCGTTGCCAATCTTTTGTGTCAAGGTAACCAATTATAAACCTAACTAATAATATTAATACCTAATTAGATAATAAAAAGCACAATATATGAACTATACCTTAAATGTATATTTAATGATACTTATAATAAGCACAATTATTAGGACATGTAGGCTATTATAAACTATTTTACTTGTTTCAATTTGCAACTATTATAGAAACTGATGCCCCATCAGAGCCCTGTATTTCTGGAAGTTAAATTTTGACTTAGGAGGTTAGTTTTGGGGGGTGAAATCGGAAGCGAAAAAGAAAAATTACCAGGTCATCGAGTATGGTGTCAAATGAAAGCTTGTGAAAACATGAGTTCAAATATATATATATATATATATATATATATATAAATATATATATATAATATATATATATATATATATATATATATATATATATATATATATATATATATATATATATGTATGTATATATATATATATATATATATATACTTGCGCACACTTTTTTTTGTATCAAAAAAAATGGCAAAAAATCGCGGTCCCCCCTTACCTCAAAAAGTACTAAACAAAAAATTTTGAAAAAATTCTGGAGTATTCTCCATAGGGTGTAGATTGAAAGAAAATTATCATCTTGAAGAATTTATCCGGTATATAAAAAAAAACGGTCAAGTGCAAGTTAAACTTGCGCAGTTAGTGTTCCATACGTTGATTGCTTTTAAAATAAAAAAATATTGTTACGGAGGTATAAAATGATCAGTGACTTTACAAAACACACCCCAAATGAGTTTTCAACAAAGTTTGTTTCCAATCTTTACTGAAAATAGATGACCTTGAAATTTTTGTTTTTTTTTTATATATCAGATAAATTATTAAAGATAATGCACTCGAGATAATTTTTGTTCAATCTACACCCCCTGGGGAATATTCCGGAATTTTTTTAAAATTTTTTGAAAATTTTTTTTTTCGAGATTAGGTGGGACAGCGATTTTTCATGATTTTTTAAAAATAATACAAAGAAAAGTGTGCGCAAGTATTACATTATATATACATTTTTTACTCGTGTTTTCACAAGCCTTTCATTTGACACAACACTCGATGACCTAGTAAAAAAAATTTTTTTTTTTTACACTTTCGATTTCAGCCCCCAAAACTAACCCCTTAAGTCAAAATTTATCTTTCAAAACTACATGGCTCTGAAGAGACCATCAATTCCTATATTATTACCAAATATTAACTTTTTATGACAAATAGTTTCGGAGAAAGAAATCGGGTTTGAGAGACAGACAGATGGACAGACGGACATACGTCTGTCCATCTGTCTCATCTTATTTTTTTCCGTTCCATACGGAACACTAAAAAAATAAAAATTTCAAGGTCATCAGTTTTCGACAAAAATCGGAAACCAACTTTGTTGAAAGCTCATTTGGGTTGTGTTTTGTGAAGTCATTGATCATTTTATACCTAAGTAACAAAAATTTTTATTTTAAAAGCAATCAACGTACGAAACATTAATTGCGCAACTCCGATCTGCACTTGGCTGGTTATTTATTTTATAGTGGCAAAATTTTGTGTGCTGTTTTACTGTTGAATTTACACTTATCAATTTTAATAGCCAATTAAAAATAACTTATAAAAATTCAAATTTAAAGAAATAAGGAGCTATAAATTATAAATATGTTATTTATTTTTGCCTCTGTTAACTAAAACTGCGTACGAAAATTTTACTTGGCCGGTTATTTACTTCATAGTCGCTAAATTTTGTGTGTTGTTTTTTTGAAGTCGGTACTTTTTTGTTAAAGATTTTTTATAATAAAACCATAATAAAACAACTCAGGACTCCATCGCGATATTGATACTTATACTTATCAATTTTAATAACCGATTACAAATAACTTATTAAAATTCAAATTTAAAGAAACATGTAGCTATAAATTATAAATATGTTATTTATTTTTGCCTCTATTAACTAAAACTACATACGAAAATTTTACTTTACTAGCTTATAGTTATATGTATGAGTTATAGGTATGCGAAAGCCGATGAATCAAGAAATATTTTAAATTTTGGAAATTTAAATACACTAAGCATTTAATAATTTCTTCTAGTCGATATAGTAGACCAATTTTAAATATATATTCAATATTGTGTCGTGTTCGGTGGCTTGTTGAGAATCGTTTAAAAGGGGAGATTTACCTTTACTGGCAACCAGATTTGTGAAAATATTGTACAGGGTGTTCCAAGTTGGACACTTTTAAAGGTAAACCCCTTTATCTAAAGGAGATAGACGAAAACCGATGTCAGTATCTGAGGCTAATTTTTATGATAAACTCAATGGTGAAAATCACATATCAATATCTAGTACCGTTTCAGATATACTGCATTTTGGAAAAATGTTTGTAATTCTTTTCCTATTGAAAATTTTTTATTTCTGTAAAAACATTCTCAAAGCACTTTTTCACGTGGATTTCAACAGTGTAAGTTAGATTTTTTTTACAACTAATATTTTAATAGTTATTAAAACAAAAATATATTTTTTAAATGGGATACCCTGTATATTTTTCCTTATCCGAATAGCTTTAAATTACCATTCTAAAAATATAGCACACTTTATATTTTACTTAAATCTACTTCAAAATATAAAGGTTTTCAGTTTTTACGCGAGTTTTAAATACACATTTTGTGAATAGGCTTTGGACGGAGCAGCAATATCAATTGTTTACCGATAGCAGTCAAATTGTAAAAAAAATTCCCAGAAGCAACTCTAAGAGTCATAACTACAATGAAATTTACTAAATGCTATAGTACTTTAAACTATGTAGAAAATAAAACAAAACAAACTAAAACAAAACAATTTTCTATAAGAGATGTTCGAAATGTCGACCAGTTTCATTTACACACAGGCGGCACCTTTTCTGGATACTTCTTACCGAGTTGATTAGTTCAAGAGGAGTGAGCTGCAAAATTTTGCGACTTCTAATTCTTGCCTGGTGTTTGTCGGCCATTTAAAAATGAGGTCTTTCAATCTTCCCCCCAGAGATAGAAGTCCATAGGTGTTAAATCCGGTGACCTTGCCGGCCAACGGTTCGGATCTTGGTTGGCTATCCAGTTATTGTGGAAATGGGTCAATAAAAAATTACTGATAACTGCAGCGTTATGAGGGGATGCCCCGTCGTGTCGAAAAAATATATTTCTAAGGTCCATTAATGGCAGTTCATCAACAAGAGGTTCTATTTGCTGCCTTAAAATTTCTAAATATATCTGAGAGGTGAGTGTTCCTTCGTAAATAAATGGCCTATAACTCTGTCTCTAAAAATTCCTGCCCACACATTAAATCCAAATCTGCCTTGATTTCTTTGCTCCGCAACTAAATGAAGATTTTTTTGTGCCTACGTATGAGAATTGCAACGGTTAAAAATACCTGCATTGCTTACATAAGCTTCGTCTGTCCAAATGCAATTTAATGAAAAACTCGGAACGTGGTTACAATTCTCCTGAAACCGTTGGCAAAAATTCATACTTCGATAAAAATCTCCGTCTCTAAGGTAATGAACATTTCTTATTCTCTATGGTCTGAATTTGTGCTTCTTTAAAATACGACTTACGTTAGTTCTTGGTAGTCCAGTGGATTCTTTTAACTGTCGGGTTGAAGTGTTGGGGTTATTTCCGATAGTTCCTAAAACTACTATTTCTTCTAACTCCTTATCCCTGTTTGATGCATAATTTTTGGGTCGTTTCTTTTAAAACTGGCCACTATTAACTAGGTTATGTCGCAATCGCGCGATTATATCCTTGAAGGGTTGACGCCTCTCTGGATACCGGTCGTGGTAAAAATTACTTACCGCTTCCGATTTTTCTCCGGTTTTTACGAAACACACTCTCATATCACATTTTTCGTAATTTTCAAACTTCATTGCGATTTATTTGACAAGTCAATAACTGATCCTAAAGTAAAATTTGACAACTACGAGTAAACAATTGAATTAAATCATATGGCCGCTCCGTCCAAAGCCTACTTCACAAAATATGCATTTAAAACTCGCGTAGAATCTGAAAACCTTTATATTTTGAAGTAGATTTAAGCAAAATATAAAGTGTGCTATATTTTTAGAATGGTAATTTAAAGCTCTATTCGGATAAGGCAAAATATATAAGGTTTATTATTATTTAAAAAATATATTTTTACGTTAATAACTATTAAAATATTACTGGTAAAAAATGTAACTTACACTGTTGAAATCTACGTGAAAAAGTGCTTTGAGAATGTTTTTACAGATATCAAAAATTTTCAATAGGAAAAGAATTAGAAACACTTTTCCAAAATGCAGATTTTTAAAAAACACCCTGTATATCTGAAATGGTATTAGATATCGATATACGGTTTTCACCATTCAGTTTATCATAAAAATTGTGTAGCTTAGATACCGACATCAGTTTTCGTCTATTTCCTTTAGATAAAAGTGTCCAATTTGGACCACCCTGTATATTATATCAGTATATAGGTGAAAACATTCTTTTAATTTTGGCTTTTTATTTTTTTCCAGGTATTTTTTTGAAATATTAATTATATAGTTCAGTATTTTAGTACATAATTTACAAAACAACAATTATATATATTTTTAACAAAGAATGTATTGAACCGTTTTTACGTATAATATATAGATCATAATAGTGTAATCCACTATAACTTACATTTTTAACTGTAGAAGAGTGAGGTAGGTATACTTTAGTGATTTGCATATTATTCTTATACACTTTATTAATCTGTAATTTTAATCCGTTTGTGGCTCCATTCAAGCTCCCTTTATTTAAAAACAAAGTAATAATAATAATAATGATAGTCACTTATTATCTAACAATTTATTAATTAATTTTTGTAATTGTACATCCAACTTTTAGTTAGAGAGAGTTAGCAAAAAAAACATTAATAATTTATTACTTCCAAAATTTCACACGTGTTTATTGTTATACCTTTCCTATCAATAATAAAAATAAATAATTATAAAGAAGTATCCTCAGCTTGTTATTATTTTCTTCCCACTCCTAGTGTTACCGTTGAAATAATATTTGGATAATAGTTTCTTTAATCAATTCTGACTTTGAGGAACTATTTGAAAGTTTATTATTGCAGGTATGGTCTTAGCAATAACTTTCCTTGTTCATTTTATTTTATTTACATTCCACCCTAAAGCGTACAATGTGAGAAAAGTGCCATTTTTTGACAAAAATCTGTGGACAGTAGGTATTTTTTATCCGACAAAATAAATCAAACTGCAAAATATTCGCAAAATATTGTACAGGGTGAGTCAACGATAGAGTAAAGTTCCTTATCTCATTTGTTTCGGGAATGATGAATAGTTTTAGGGAATGTTAAGATGCACAGATTAAAATTATTTTTGAGTATACGGGGTACTTCAAAAATGTGTGGCCGACATAACATATGTTTTTTTAAATGGAACATCCTATTTTCTAATTTATTTTTAAATTCTGCGTAAAATTTTATAACATTTTTATTAATAATGTTATATATCTAAACCTAGTAGTTTTCATAATATTTCAATTTTTTTTTTAAATACTAGTTTTCAGTTTTGTAAAAAATTGCCAGTAGCGCCATTATTTCTGAAGGTGGAATACTCATAATTGGTACGAGCGTTCTATGGAAATGAGAAAAAAGATATATGTAAAGAAATCTGAATTAGATGCTACAGGGTGTTCAAAATAAATTTATACGTCTCGACTATTTTGGATTGAAAAATTTCAAAGTTTTTAAGTGGCACACCCTGATATATTTTTTTTCTGATAGATTTTACAAAACCTTCTAACTTTTATTAAGTATGTCATATACCTATTGCTAATAGTTTTCAATTTTTACCCTTGTTTTTAATACACTTACGCTATAACCACATAGTTGCCAAGACAAAACAAAAATGAAGGCATTGTCAAATTTTTACGTGTCTATTAAGCAAGTAAAAATAGTTTAATTTGTTGTAGTAAGTGACATATAAAGGTAATAGTTAGGGATTTTCCTCAAAATGAATTAATTGATATGATTTATATACTGGGCAAGGCGGGAGAAAATTGTTTTTTGCCAGTAAGGCTTTACGGAGCGAAGTACCCTAATAGCTGTATACCATCTAGAAAATCTTTTCAGTGCTTAATGGAACTGTTTTATGGTAGTGGTAGCGTTGAGTATACGAAACAGAAAGTAGTAAACCAGAATGCTATGGGGGTGCACTAAGTCGACAAATGTTTTGTTGATTTAAAGGTTTCAAAAGAGAGTAATGCTGAACATTATGTGCGCTCAATGGCACATCAAAAATACTGATCTTCACCGTTCCTTTTTTCTCGGGTGGTCTATAGGGATTTGCAGAGACCTACGGGGATAGACTACATCGTCATCCCAACAACGAATGTTGAATAATACCAATTTGAGGTAAAGCCTCTTAAACTTCTACTATGAAAAGTGCTATGTGATGTGATACAGAATGCGATAGTTTAAAACACTGGAAAAAACCGTGTGTGTAGGGAATATAGTTTAGAAGCAACAGCTTCCTTGCATTTTCGGTCGAACCATGCTTGCCGTTGGAGGAGCATTTTCTTCCGTAGAAAGGGATGTAAGCTCCCTATACCATGCCAAAATAACATCGGAGACCGCCCTGGCGCAAGTCAGATGGGTTAATCCGATTTGAAAACAAACGGCCATCCAAGGAAAAGTTCGAAAGGTATTCCATGAGATCTCCCATTGTTAGCAGATTGGTAGTGCCAAAGCTTGCGCGGCCTAGCCCTCTCTCTGGCACTGATTTGGCAGGATACTCGAAGTCGAAAGCAGGTTTTATGGTCCGGAAGAACCTAACGGGCGGAGGTACGGTGACCGTGTAAAATCTCCGATTGGTGGTTAAAAACAGTTCAAGAAGACTGGCGAACGCCCCGTCTCGATCAGGGAGCCCGTGTTGGGTTTCGTCAATAAGCTGAGTTTAAGCCATAACTGATTGAGAATGATTCAGCTTCATCGACCTTGTTCGTCGGGAGTAATTTGAATATTTTGAGGCCAGTTGATATTGTTTGGGACAATTACAGTTCGCCCAGGATGGTACTATTTCCGGCACTTGGATAGTTTACTTTTGTAAATGATCGATGGGGTCTGCAAGAGAAGCGAAATGTGTTCGAAATTTGGAATCACTTTGTGGTCGATTGTAAAAAACAGGAGACAGATGATCCGTTTGGTGGTGTTTGAGTCGTCTATTTTTTAACCACCAATAACATCAAAGTTTTGAGAGCTCCCAAGCTTCTTCTCGTTGACAAGAGAGGGCGCTTCCTGAGAAAAAGACAGAATTCCAAAGTTAACGCCTAAATCGGAATACAAGTCGTACCCAGGATAAAGATAGGTGAACGTTGCTGGTCGAAGGGACGGGACCTTGGGTTTCTCATTGAGCGAGTACAGGAGGTTTATTTTGATTGCAGGTGGTTGATGCACTGAATTTATGTTCGAGTTTATTATACCCTCGTATGTTGCATTAAAATCTTTCTTAAAAATTATGATGTCTGCAAGTCGACGCCGCCGAATCCTGCCCCCACCCGGAGATCCGAACGGGGGTTCATTCTACTCCGAACTTTCTTGCAATCCATGACGCCTTCATCATGCGCTTTGGACCCACAGTAGTTTAATGTGCAGTTTTCCTGTTCTGGTCACATGTTTATCGTTGCCTTCTTTGGCTTTGATCCAGGGATGTTATTACTTGGGTAGTTGGGGTGCTGACCAGATACGTTTTCCAATGATCTGTGAGTTGCTTGTTTTTGTTTGGTGGTTAGGGTCACTGCTGTCTGTTTTGCGTGTCATAGGTTTTTTCCGGTAGAACTGATTTGGGCTGTCTTCGGAAGAGGTTGTTGGTATCTTTTCCTCTCGGTTGGTTCTTGTGTATCTAACTAGACTTGCGGCAATAGACGGATATTTTTTTGTTTCAGAGTAATCCAGGATTTCTGGGCAGGGTTCTGTTTGGAGACCGGACTTGTTATTGTTTTATACTCTGCGGTGGACACGTTTGGCCACGTTCCCGTTTGATAAACTGAGTAAGGTGTCCTTAGATATCTCCCTGATGTGGTTGAATTTGGTTTTCCATTCTTATTTGCCGTTTGAAATTTTGGTTTTTTGTGCGGTTGGGACTTTGTCGGTGCGGGAGTTTTTGATTAATTACTTCGGTCGGTTTGCGTTTGGGATTGATGGTGGTGGGTCTAGGCGGCGAGTATATATAGTAAAACGAAATATAGTAAAACGACTAATATGTGTATTCAGTAGACAAGCATAATTTTTAAACATTTTATACGTCATAATAATTAATCATTAGATAAGTTTAAACTATATTAAAATATATTAATTAACTATTTGTTTAGGTTTACACCAATAGCTTAAGGTATTAAACAAGGGTAAAAATTGAAAAATTCAAAATAAATCGAAAACTAGCAGAAATAGGTATATGACATACATTAATAAAAGTTGGAGGGTTTTATAAAATCTATCAGCAAAATTAATAATATACAGGGTGTGCCATTTAAAAAATTTGAGGATTTTTCAATTAAAAAGTCTAAATGCTCTAAATTTTTGACCACCATGTAGCATCTAATTCAATTTCTTTACATATATCTTTTTTTCATCTTTAATAGAACGCACGAACCAATAATGAGTATTCCACCTTCAGAAACAATGGCGCTATTGGCAATTTTTTACAAAACTGAAACTGGTATTTTTTTAAAAAATTGAAATATTAGAAAAACTACTAGGTTTAGGTATACAACATATTAAACAAAAAAATTACGAATTTTAACGCAAAATTTCAAAATAAATTAGAAAATAGGATGTTCCATTTAAAAATATATATATATATATATATATATATATATATATAATGTATATATATATAATATATATATATATATTTATATATATATATATGTAATATATATATATGTATATGTATATATATATACAAATATACATATATACATATATGATTATATATATATATATATATATATATAAATATATATATATATACTATATATATATATCTGTTAACCCCCAGTGAATATGTGACTAAGTCGAATATCTCTACTTTCAGGGGACGACCTTTTAAAACTTTGGACTCTAGTATAAAAATCAGGATTTTGTAGTAAATCATTGAAACGCACATCGCCATAACTACTTAAAACGCTTGCATCTGACTTAGCCACTTATACACTAACGAAGAAAACAACTCCCGGCTTTTTTAGGCCACTTAACTCATTTTGGCCGAAATTCGACTTAACCCACTTATTCACTGGGATTACATATATATATATATATATATTATATATATATAATATTTTGATATATATATATCTATATATATATATATATATATATGTATATATGTATATATAATTATACATATATATATATATATATAAATATAAAATATATATATATATATATATATATATATATATATATATATATATATATATGTATATAGGCAACAGCAAGCTACTAACTGGAACCATTGGGTAAAAGTTAGATTTAAAAACTAATTAGTAATTTAGGTTAGCGCTAAATTACCTAATTAGGGTGTTATATTCCTAGGCATTGGTCTAGAATAAAAAAAAGTAACGGGAATCCAATATAAGAGTCCATGTATAAAAGTACATAAGTCGTTTCCAATAATTATTTAACACCAGATAGTCCTTGAGAAAAAGTACTATAATATATGTGTAGGTAGGGATAGAGACACATTTCATAAGTGTAATATTTTATGCTTTTTCGTTAATAACATATTTGTTTAGACACTAAACATAAATAAAAGGACTTTCGAAGTATGTTTATCAAATACTGAGTATTGATAGAGGTCTCACGCATAAAAGTTAACGAATATTATTACTGAAAATACTGTGTAAGACAGCAAGAGTATGATTTCTAAACCTCAAGTGTTTTTCTGTATTGTACCATATTTTGATTTCTATAATAACACTTTAGTTAATGAACAAGGCTACAAAAAGAAAGTCGGAATTTTTATGATTCTGATAATATTTTTGATAGTTGTTGAGTCTTGGATCACGTACAATAACGTAATTCCTTGTGATAATTACATTACTAAAATTGCTTCAATATTATCATTTGCATGGCAGGCACCAATAATGCCCATTGTTATTATTAACTCTTACAAAAAAAGGAGAGCTTGGTGCACGCTTTTTCAAAAATTTGCAGTTGTTGAATTTTAACTAATAAAAGATCAAAATTTGAGGAGAATGTATTTAGCAAAGGCGCATGTTACATAATTTTGATTAACTTGTTATTATTAATAGAGATTTTAAGTCATTACCTAGAATTCACTTTAAAATATGACTGGAATCAAATGTTTATGCTGTAAATGCAGTCGCTAATTAGTTATGTAATCAATATCTACTCCATATTAGAATTAGTTATAATGACGACATTGCTCATTTCGATAAAAAGTAGATACCAAAGAGTTACGGAACTGGTGCAAAATGTAAAACATTTTAATGATAGTGAAGATATAATGCAAGCAATTAAGAAAATAGAATTGCTGTCTCTGTACCTTTATGAAATAGTAGCTTCTTTCAAAAGCCTTTTCGAAATTCAGTTCTTTCTCCTACTTGTTAACAGTTTTTACTTTTTTATTCTACTTGGTTTTATTGCACTACTCTTTGGAACAACTTTTATTTGTATTATTTGGATAATTTTGTATATGGTAAGTCAACTATATTTTGCTGATATAACTCGTTTCATTCGTAGTAATGTATTTCCAATGTTGATAATAATTTAACTCTACCTTGTTTGTGGGGCTTGTGTGATTCAAACTTTATTACTTACTTATTTTTTTATGAACATAGTATACATCCTACAGCAAAATCTCTAGTGCGCTATAGGAGCAACAGGTGTGTGAAAAAAGATGTGTGTCCAAATAAAATACTATTTGAAACGGGTTGTACGAGAACTGATAAGCTGAGCCTCATACTGATGTGATGTGTCCCATCCACTGAGCACTTTCCATGAAAATGCTTGTAGAATAGATTCAAGTCGCTAACCATTTGTCGATATTTCAAGGAATCAAGGCTGCTGTTGAATCCTGAGTTTCTAATTACATGTGTAGCTCTTCTCCTGAATAACATCCAACAAATACAGTGTATCTTTAGGAACATTGGAGCAGTATTCTATAGTAGCAGCATGCTCATGCCAAGAACGTTCTACGAGCAAACACGCAGCTTAGCCAACAAAGTCGGTCGGTTGCCTCCAATATATCAATTACAACCGCTCTAGATTCTACAAAAGGCTCATTACTTTGTTCCAAATATGTATGATGTAAGTTAGAAGAACCCCTGTTGATCTTTGCTTACCGAAATCATATTGATGCTCCCCAATAATATTGAATCCTTTATAGATATTTTAGAAGATGTTGATTGATAGCCCTTTCCATAACTTTCGAAATTATTAAAAACAGTGCTACTGGTCGGTAGTTATTTGGCGAGGTCTTCTTGTCTGTTCTGAATATCGGTTGAACTGTAGCACAGTTCCAGCAGGGAGAAAATATTCCCTTTCTGTGGGATAGGTTAAAAAGTCTACAGAAAACTGGTGTTAGTTTTCTAGCGCATTAGCGCCAGAAGACTTTTTGATGTCTGGCTTCATTTAAGATACATTTTATGAAAGGCTGTCTGAAGACACTATTGGGCATCCTTGACTGCACATTGGGAATAGTAGTTGAGATGTTACGATTTATGATGTCAAGATTTTCATTTCATTGTTTGTAGCAAGGCGTGGCCACTTCTTCGAAAAAGGAATATAAGCTACCATGCCTCCCAAAATGACATCGAATACCTCCTTAGTCCTATTAAATTGGTTATTAGATCCAAAACAAACCTCCAACCAAGGAAAAGTTCGAAAATATGCTATATTTTTTCCCGCGTAACAGTTCTGTAGTACCAAATCTTGCGAGGCTTAGGCCATTCTCTGTCATTGATCTTTCGGATACTTGATGTCTAAAGTAGTCGGCAGTAAAACTCTAGAATGGTGGCTAAAGGTAGGTCAAGAAGACTGGCAAACCGTCCAATCAGAAATAGGTGTTGGTTTATCGACAAACTAAGTAAAACCACAATTGATTGGGAATGATTTAACTTCATAGTATTACTCGTCGATCGTATCTAAATACTTAGGCCAGTTGATTTGTTGGACATTAAAGTCACTCAGAATGGTAATTTGGTTAACTAATATGTAAATGATCGATGGTATCTGCAAGAGAAGCGAAAAGTTCATTATTAATTATCAACTTGATGGTCGATAGAGGCAGCGCGTAAACATTTTGGTTTAGTGAGTCATTATGTTTAATTAAATACATATCATCAAAGATTGGAGACTCCAGAACCTCCCGTAGTTTGCAAAAGAGATCCATTCTAATAAAAAGACAGATTGCAAAATTAAGCTTAAACCGGGAATAGAAGTCGTATTCAGGAGAGAGAAAGTTGACTGTGTTGGTTCATGAACTGACCTTAGTTTTACAGAGAGCGAGCACATGAGTCTTACTTGATTGCAGGTGTTGGTACACTGAATCTATGTTCGAATTAAAACCTCGTATATTACAAAAACTGCTTTAAAATTGTGATCTCCACACGTTGATACCCCCGAACTCGGCCCACCCGGAGATTCGACAAAAGGCCTGTTTTACCTCCGAAATTTTTTGATCCCGGGAGCTTCAACATTCTATTTTTTCCCGCAATCCGGGAATGTCGGCACAGTCACGAGACGTTAGGCAACTTCACGCGAACTAAGCCGATGCGATAATATCACACCTGGTGATGTCGGGTGGGATCTTGGTATCTACTATATTGTTCTTTTAGTCGCCTTCTACGACAAGCAGAACGTAACGGGAATGGTATTCCATCCCGCACCCCACGGAAAAAAATGCATCAGTTTGGATGTAAATATGTTTAATAACCGTGAATAATTTATACGGAATCGTGAATAGTCTATACGGAATTATACCATCTGGCACCATGGTAGCACTAGATCACAGCACATTATACACATACGATCTTCGACCTTTCTTCCATATAGATGAGACTACATAACACGTCTAGAGTATTCCAGCATAAATCTCTCTTGTCTTATTTTGTATGTACTTTGTATGTATACATACACTAAGACAGTACAATCAAATTAAATAATCCTCACATTCAGTAATTAGTAAAATATATTTCTAGTATTATTTTTAGACTCTAAAGACTTTCTCATATTTTTTTTTGTTATTTTCTGCTTCCAAAATTATTTATAACATATTGTCGGCTACATAAAACTTGAAGCTACTTAATAACCTTTTAACTATTTCTATATTTAATATACGAAATATAATAAAAGTGATATGAATATGATAAATTTCCTTATTTTCCGTTTTTATTCTTCTACGTAATTACAGAATTGATGAAACATTCTTCTAAACTATTAGATTTCAATTTAAATATTAGGTAAACAATATACTCGTAATTACAGACTTGAGAAGGATACAGAATACACAAGAGTTTAAAAAACTAAGAATTTACCTTGATAAATTTAACCAATATTTACCAACTTAAAAACTTCTTGGATCACTTCTTGACTTGACCGTAAATTCGTTATTTGGTTCTTCTGACCAAAAACTGCTTTCGCGATCGAGTATCCTACCGATTAGTGACAAACAGGCCCCACTCGCGTAAGATTTGGCACTACAAATTTGCCAAATGGGAAAACCTCATGGAATATTTTCGAACTTTTCCTTGGTTAGAAATTTGTTTTAGATTCGACAATCCATCTGACTGCTCTAAGGAGGTTTCCGAGGTCATTTAGGCTGGCATGGAAGCTTACATCCCTTTTTCGAGAAAATGGCCTTCCAACGGCAAGCCTTGGTTCGACCGAAAATACATTTGCCTATCTGATGATAATGGTGTGAATATTCTAACCTCATAAATCGAAACAATTTTGTTCGTACCCGAAACAGATGTGAGGAAATTATCGATGAAACCAAGGAGTTACTTCTTGTCTGCTCTAACAATTCCAGGTTCTTTTTGTTAGCCATTAGTCAAATTTAACTAAATTCAGTTTACCATCACTCACGTGATCAGATGATACTATTGCAAAAACATTAGTTGAGAAAGCTAACTTGTTTACTGAACCCTTTGCTTCATATTCTAGTGTCGATTTTCAGGAAAAAACAACTATTCCCGTAGTGCAGTCAAAGATGCCCGATTATCTTTAGATGACATATCACAAAACGTGTTTTAACGAATCTAGACACCAAAAAACTTTCAGACGCGTTCGTAAGCAAAGATTAACAGGAGATGTTCTAACTTATGTAACATATGTTTGAAATAACGCAATTGAATACTTTGGAGAATCTTGTGCGCATAGGCAAGGCACTATACACTGTTGGCTAGGCTACGCTCTTATGGTATGTATGAAAAGTTCTGTTTATGGCACTTGTGTTTCTGCAGAGAGCGCTTCACTATTAACGCCATTGTACCCCAAGCTCCATAATAATCTTCTACTCTCTTTCACATTTACATTAACGATCTATTGGAAACATACAGGAATCTAATCTACAGCTTTGCACATGACAGTACGCTTATTTCTTCATTCACTTTGAATACTCGAACATCGGCTACTTATGCAAAAAGTAGCAGGTAGCAGGAAGTCGTTCAACTTAACAAAAACGTAGAAGGAATTCTATCTTGGGGTGAGAGTAACCAAGTAGACTTTAAGGCTACAAAAGGCCAGGTGCCAAATTTAACTTTGCTGAAGTATTTCTCTAGCATTGTAACTTAATTTCTTCTTCTTCCGGTAGCTCTACTATACTCATTAACAACTGTTATTTCGGTGCGAAGCTCAAATTCGAGCAACGATGGAATACTGTTCCCATGTGTGGGCTCTTCTTCCAATTACACTGCATTTATGGGATTCTATTCAGAAACAGCTTTTCGCCTGATTGGAGACCCAGAATTGACCAGCACCTTGGTTCCTTGTATATACATACATATATATATATATATATATATATATATATATATATATATATATATATATATATATATATATATAATATATATATATATATATATATATATATATATATATATATATATATATATATATATATATATATATATATATATATATATATATATATATATATATATATATAATCTTAGTTGGGGAACTCGGCAAAAAAAGGGGACGTGATAAGAGATCACACAATTTTCATTAAGCCAATGTTTCGGTTCTAGATTGGGACCTTCTTCAGGGCAGAACTGAAAAGAAGAACAAAACATATTCACTGATCGTGTTTGGGACAAATTTAAATTAATGATGTTATCATTAAGTTGTTGCAATAAATAAAATTAGTATAGAACAAGAATAAGATATTAGTCATAATAAAGTCAAAAAACTCACATGAGAAGTGCAAATATTTCGTTAGCCTGAATGGCCGTAGGTAGCTTATACATAAAAAAGTTGGTTAATCCATAAAATATATAAAATACACACTATAACACTGTAGACAAAATTATGAAAACCAAATTTAAAACATGGAAGTAATTGAGAACCTTGGATGTTGAAAACATTGTTAATTATTTCACCTGTGACCACCACACATGGCCACCGCCATATAGGAAAGATGACAAGGACGACAGGAGACAGCTGACCGACAGAGATAAGGGGTTTAGTTAAGAAAACTCAATTAACCAGAATACGGGGTCGACACCCGGAAGGAACCGATCAAAATTGGAAAGTGCATGTATTGGACCTTTAAGCGAGAAAGAGATAGCCAATTGAGCGACCAAAAACCGGTATGGAGCCGAGGAAGGATAAATCATAACCTAATTATAGGTAAAGGGTGAGCGAGGGAGCGAGAGAGAGAGAGAGAGAAAATAATGGGAGCAACAAAGAGGAATATTGTCTAATATATTAATTATTAATTTATTAATTTCTTGTTGGAATATGATTGAAGGAAGAGATTGTTTGCAGAAACAAATGAAGATTGAAAGTAGCAGGAGGTAATGAAAGGGTGACGCTAGGTACTGTCAATGGAAGGAAGACAGTAATCGATAAGTGCACAAGATGGCCCAAATAAAGTGGAAGGAATCTGTGGAACCCAGGATCAACGAGAACCGTAAACAAAGAGAGGAAGGAGGAAAGAAAACCCTGGAAGTTACACAGCTAAGAGAGAGAAGACTACCATTTCAATTCAGATGGATCATAAAACACTTGAAGACAGGGAATTATCGTGTGGAGTTGATTTATCACAAGAGAGGATGAAACTATATATGTTACGGAGACCATCTAGGTCGGTTCTTTTATTGATATTAAGGTGATTCTCCTGGATGTAACACATTTCAAGAAATTCTCTCTTGGAAAGATTGTTAGAGAAATGAAGAATTTTGGGTTCCCTGAAATTAAAAGAATGACCATTGTCAACAGAATGGGTCGCCAAAGCACATCTGTGTGGATGGCATCTAGTATCACTTTTATGGATTTGATGGACGATTGATCCTGGGTTCCACAGATTCCTTCCACTTTATCTGGGCCATTTGTGCACTTATCGATTACTGTCTTCCTTCCATTGACAGTACCTAGCGTCACCCCTTCATTACCTCCTGCTGCTTTCAATCTTCATTTGTTTCTGCAAATAATCTCTTCCTCCAATCATATTCCAACAAGAAATTAATAAATTAATAATTAATATATTAGACAATCTTCCTCTTTGTTGCTCCTATTATTTTCTCTCGCTCCCTCGCTCACCCTTTACCTATAATTAGGTTATGATTTATCCTTCCTCGGCTCCATACCGGTTTTTGGTCGCTCAATTGGCTATCTCTTTCTCGCTTAAAGGTCCAATACATGCACTTCCCAATTATGATCGGTTCCTTCCGTTTGTCGACCCCGTATTCTGGTTAATTGAGTTTTCTTAACTAAACCCCTTATCTCTGTCGGTCAGCTGTCTCCTCTCGTCCTTGTCATCTTTCCTATATGGCGGTGGCCATGTGTGGTGGTCACAGGTGAAATAATTAACAATGTTTTCAACATCCAAGGCTCTCAATTACATCCATGTTTTAAATTTGGTTTTTATAATTTTGTCTACAGTGTTATAGTGTGTATTTTATATATTTTATGGATTAACCAACTTTTTTATGTATAAGCTACCTACGGCCATTCAGGCTAACGAAATCTTTGCACTTCTCATGTGAGTTTTTTGACTTTATTATGACTAATATCTTATTCTTGTTCTACACTAATTTTGTTTATTATAACAACTTAATGATAACATCATTAATTTAAATTTGTCCCAAACACGATCATTGAATATGTTTTGTTCTTCTTTTCAGTTCTGCCCTAAAGAAGGTCCCAATCTAGGACCGAAATATTGGCTTAATGAAAATTGTGTGATCTCTTATCACGCCCCCCTTTTTGCCGAGTTCCCCAACTAAGATTATATTTTTAAGAATTTTGGTAGATACGGCAATCTTTTGCTTTCTTTCTTTATTCTCTCTCTCTCTCTCTCTCTCTCTCTCTCTATATATATATATATATATATATATATATATATATATATATATATATATATATATATATATATATATGCCATTCATAAAGTTTGCTACATAAGAGAAAAACTTTTATTATAAGAATTTTTGAAAATTTAACTTCGAGATATGTTAGTGCATGTTTTAGGTTTAGGATTACACCCAAATTAGGTCATGACGTCACATGCCTTGCCATATTTGACATTTAAATTTTAAAACGTGAAAAAATCGTATTTTTTATTGAAAATAGCGAAAAAAGTTGTAAAGAAAAAATGATTGTATTGTAGTTTTATATTTATGTACCAGTGTTCGAAAAGATTTGATGAAATTGCCTTTTTTCGATTATTTTCCCCTAAAATGAAAAAAAAAAAAAAAATTAGGCCTTAAAATTAGGCTGAAAAACGAGTTCTGTCAACAAGTCTTAGTCTAGTGCATAATTTTTATGACGGCTCAACTTCTAAGGGCGAATATAATAAATAGTAATGTTACGTAATAAATTTGAGCAAATTTGTAGTTTTTTAAGTTTCTTAATTCCTTCTGCAATGCACAAAATAGTTCTTTTATAAATTATATGGCATATACAGGTTTTGAGGATAGTTTATTCTAAATGTTTTTTAACATATTGTCAAAAGGTCAAAAACAAGATTTTTAAAAATTGTTACAACGTTTTGCAACGGAATATTGGTGGAAAGAATATACATTTATGTTTTACTATTAAGTTAAACAAAATTATGATAGGCTTTACGTATCTTTGTCGCAGTTGCCATGGATTTCGTGTTTTATTCCTTTGTTACATAAAACATCAAATTGACATTAGTTTGTTCACTATTATTAATGCAATAACAGTTTTCTAAATTTTCTCCTTAAATAAAAATGCCAATTAAATTGACTAAGCAAGATAAAATAGAGATAGTTTTGATCGTGGATGATAACTACAAAGAGAAGCGCATCATTTTTAATCAACGACATCCGGAAAAGTTATAACGCATACAAGAGTAGGAAGAATCCTTACCAACTTTAAAAATACTGGATGTGTGAAGAATAATTTTAAACGTAAACATGAACATTCGGTTACTAATGAGAATGCTGAATTTACAGTTATGCAGAGTGTGATGGAAACACCTAGAACTTCAATTGCCAAAATATCACACAATGTAGGTTTGTCTTATAATTCAGTTCAAAGAATGCTTAAGAAAAATAGGTTTAAACCTTATAAATCAAAGTTTGTCCACACTCTTAAAGAACAAGATTATGAGAGGCGTATGTATTTTTCTTTCCGGCTGCAAAGTAAAACTAAAGAAGACCCGTCATTTACAAAGTATATTTTGCTCAGTGATAAATGTACTTTTAATTCTAATGGTGTTGTCTCGTCGAAAAAATGTAGATGGTGGGCGGATAACAATCCAAATTTTACAATACATACAAGAAATCAATATTCCTTTAAAACTAACGTTTGGTGCGGTATTTTTAATAACCAAATTATTGGCTCTTTTTTTTAGAGAAAATCTTACAGCCGCGAGGTACTTACAGTTTCTAAACTTTCCAATGAACTGGAAGATTTTAATTTAGAGGAAAGAATGAAAAAGTACTTCCAACAAGATGAAGCACCTAGTCACAGCACCTTGGAAATTAGAAATTAGCTGGACGAAAATTTTTCTGAGAAGTGGATTGGTGGGTTTTCCTATGAAATACCTTGACCACCGCGATCACCCGATCTTACGCCCTGTGACTTTTTTGTTGGGGTATTTAAAAAAATTAGTTTATGCTCAGAGACCTATTGAAAATATCGCACACTTAGGAGAAACTATCCGCCAGTCTGTAAATGAAATCAAGCTGGAGTTCTATGCGAATGTTCGTCATGAAATTTATAACAGAACTATTATGTGCATTGAAAAGGAAGAAGCGTAGAAACTTAAGAACGTTTTTTTATTTAATAAATATCATTAACTTTTTATTATAGGAATCCTTAAAAATTGACGTGTCATGAATATTAAGCACCTTTGCACCAATATTACATTGTTAAATTACAACCTTTTGAAAAAAATAAATTTTCAGCCTAATTTTACGGCCTAATTAATTTTTTTTCGTAACATTTAGTAAAACATTAATCACTAAAGAAGTATATGATATAATTTATAACAAAAAGCCTTCGATTATTATTTTTAGGGGACATAATTGAAAAAAGTTAATTTTGTCAATTTTTTTTGAAAATTTGCATATAGACGTAAAATTAAAATACAATCTTTTCTCTTTATAACCTTTTTCGATATTTTTTTTTTTAAATCCGTTTTTCTCAGTCTCTCAATTAGCTTCGAGCAGAGTAGCAGCAAGAGCACTTGAAAATGCCAAATGAGATTTTAGCGAAACGTCAAGCAAATTCATTGTTAGACGAACGGATTGAAATCCGGAATTTTATTGTATTATATATATATATATATATATATATATATATATATATATATATATATATATATATATATATATATATATATATATACAACGTCTCTGTCTGTTTGTCTGTCTGTTCGTTAGTGCGTTTATCACTCTAGAACCGCTTATCCGATTTAGGTGCTTTTTTCGAACATACATATATTCTGTGGCCATGTTATATGATATATTTTATTACGTTAAGTGACATAAAGAATAAGCAATGACAATAATAGTGAATCAAGTCGGAGAAAAGTTTGCCGCTAGCGTGTTCTCTTGCAATACACTGCCTAAAACTACCAAATATGGAACAATATCATGTGGCAAAGATTACAATATATCTAAAATGTAAGTTGTTAGGATATATAATTCGAAAAATAAGCTGGAAATATATTTCTTGGAAAGATTCTACTACAGAAATTTATAATGAATTGGTCAACAAATAAAATCCTCGCAAAAGGTTAACAAATTCTTAAACTCGTCAGGTTTCTATAGTGTTTAAATGAAAGATAACATGGTTAAAAATGGAAAGAAAAACTTCTACCACCATCTTTCTAATTAGATAAATAATAGTCTGTTTTATTATTCTACACATATCTAGGACTATTTCTGATGTAGAGAATTGGTAGTAAAGCTCAATTTCTTACTTATTAATATGTGATTTCAACCTACACATAGATATTTTGATAGTTATCACTGTATCAGTACAGCGATAATTGCCAATATATGGCATATACATAAATTCAAGATTTTTTTTTTTTAGGGACCCATATCCGTTTCCATATTTGTCAGCGATATCACGAAAATGGAAAAGGATAAACTGACAGCTACATGTCTGAAAGTTAAGGAATCTTTTAATGAAAAATCCAGTTACTACAAAGCAATGGAATGTCTGTTTTATAAAATAGCTTTGTTGAAAATTGAATTTACTGCTGCTCGATTTTTTGTAATTGAGCGAGCAACATTAATTGCACTGTTTAGCTGTTGCGCAAATTATTTTATTACATTTGTAACTTTGTACATTTAAAAATTAATTACTGATTGATGTTAGCAACCGGTTATAGCCACTTTAAGTATTTGATAGGCACAATATCGTTTAATAAATTAAAAGAGGTATTTAGGACAATTGGAGGAAAATAGTAATAAGTAGTGCTTCTCTATAACTAATGAGATAACTGAGTTTCTATGTTATGCTTTTTGCAACCAGAAACGTCAAAATTAATTGACTAGGATTTTGCTAATAACTTGGAGTATCAAAATTTTCTTATTTCTTATTTTAAAAATTAAGAATAGTATCTTTCTCACTTTAAAAAAAAACATTTAAAGCTGCAAAAACAAATTACGCTGTATGCTCAGTGTTTAAAAAATATACTCCAATTGTTTTCAAGAAAATAATCACTACTTTTGAGATTTTATTAGTTTATTTATTGGTACTGTTACAATGGAGAATAAAACCTTATTTTTAACTTTACAGAATAATGTACACTATCTAACTCTAGCAAGTTTAAATATTAAAAAAAATAGCTCCTTTTATTTTCGAGGAAGGTCTGCCAATTTGCGAAAACTAAGTTTACTCCTATTTGTGGTAAAAGTTATAGCTTAATTATTTAAGTTATGTTATTGTTAACTGTAACGTTGACTGTTAATATTTTATACGTGGGATATTTCAAAAGTTGTAGTATTGACATATCAAGAAGAACCCAATCATTTATGAATTAGCTTAAAAAAGTTAGTGTTGTGAAAAATGGATTTTTTTCATGCACGATTTCGAACGATGATTTTGTATGATTTTTTTATCTGGCTTACCTCAACAATGATGCAGTGGTTGTCGAAGAGAAATCATCATCAAGTAATGATAAGGAAACCAGTTGTAAAGAGTCAACTGGTTTCCTTAATTCAATCTTGGACGTAGCAATCTCAGTGCTGAATTTCGTGAAGATGATCTATCAAATTATGTTGTTACATCGAACGTCGATGGCGTAAAAGAAATGATATAGATGGACCGGCAACTGATATACCATGAAATTCAGGTTAGTGTTATAGACACTGACATAGAACAAATAAATGAGATCATTTATCAACATGTGACTGTGAAAAAGCCTTGTTTTTGTTGTATTTCACACAATTTTACCTAAGCTCAAAAAAAGACTCGTGGTAAGGTGTAAGAAATTCAACCGAGGTGTTTCAAATTTCGTTTATAATATCGCAACTAGTGAAAGAACAATTTGAATTTATTCCTACGAGCCCGAAACTAAAAAAGCTCTTTGGATATTCTGAGATGAGCCTAAACCGACAAGAGTTGTTCGTATCGCAGAGCTTAAAAAAAATCTCTTTTTTTTCTAATTACCGGCCATATAGCTATCGTCGCTTTAGATGATCGAAGAACTGTTATCGAATGATATCGAAGAATTGATATACAATGTAATTGCCAGAACTTACCGGTTAATTGCTCTAAACAAACAAAAAACGTCGTATCTTCATTCACAATGACAATGAGAGTCCTTACTCAGCCGGTCAAATTATTGAATATTTACAGGCAAAAAATGTAGAATTAATGTCTCATTCCATGTATAGTCCTGACTTGTCATTTCTTTTTGTTCCCGTTTGTCAAAAATAATATGTGTATAGAGCGTTGTTTAAGATTTGAAGAGGAAGTTAACACAGATACAGTATGTTCCTGAGATACTTACTTCTGAGCTGAAAAAATGTTTCCAGAATTGGTTTGATAGCAGGTAAAACTGTATATACCTAATTGAAATCACTTTTATACACAATTCTTATCTAACCGGAATCTATTGCTGAGCTTCTGATCAAGATGCAAAACAAGAGTGACATTGTATGGATTCGTCCGAATGAAAAATGTAATAACTATAAATTACTGAGTGTGATTTGCATTTGCAACGAATTTAACTCACAGATTGTAACTTTTTAGTAGACAGATTTTGTGTTTATTTGTACTGCAAATACTAGGCTAGCTCTAAAATTTAGACGTCAGTTTGTAATGTTTAATATAAGTTATAATTACCTAAATAACAATTTTGTAAAATCTAATGCCTGTTGTCCTCCCTCTGAAATACGAGTATGTGGTTGTGGTTCTATTTTCCGAGCCTTCATCTTGTTAGTAATTCGGCCTAAGTTATACTCCAGCAATGAGGTCTTGGCGTGAGTGTGTTACCTTGAGTGTTGCCTTATTTTCTATGGGCGCCGCTAAATTTTTCAGAAACTCTGAACACTCTGAAGCTTAGCAAAATTTTTGAGAAAACAAAGTTTTAATTTCTCTTTTTAAATGAGTTTGTTTAAATCTATATTCTGTTTGATTTATGAGAAAATATACTTAAAATTTTTCTTTTTTTATACCTGTCGTACGCCGCAAATGACGGCCACTGTCAAAGCCTTTATTATTTCCGAAGTTCAGCTCAATATATTGATCAACTAATTTTACAGTAGTATGATCTCGTCATTGAATGTGTATCATTAAACCTAGGACGTTATCCGGAATCAGTCTTTTTTTCGTCTTATTAGTCAACAAAAACAAGAATGGGATATTTTCGACAATACTGGACGATTAATACTAATTAATAATAATATAATATCAATTAATGTTAACCTTTCATTTTTGTCGGAATGCTATTTAATATTCCTGTATGTTTTGCCCCGTTTTTAAAATTAGTTCAAAATTTGTTTCACTTGGTTAAACTTTAATTCGTTAGTAAAAAAATAAAGTTTTATGATTCGGCTTTATTCTGTTATGCTGTTAAGAATTGCTAATTTTGCATTAAATCTTGGAGAAAAAAGTTTTCAAAACAATAAGCAAAAAGTGCTGTACCATTATTGTGATAAAGCATACACTGGTATTTTTTTAATAAATTACTTTTCATTTATTAATATATATTTGCAGTATTGCTCGATAAAATTCAAAATAATACTATAAAATGTGTCCATGCTGGGCGACTTTAATGTCCACAACATCAACTGGCTTAAATATTCCAATACTACCGACGAACAAGGCCGTGAAGCCGAATCATTTTTAATCAGTTGTGGCTAGCTTATTGACGAACCAACACGGATCCCTGATCGAGACGGAGAGTTTGCCAGTCTTCTTGATCTCTTTTTAACCACCAATCCGGAGATTTACATAGTCAGCGTAAATCCGCCAATGACAGAGAGGCGCCCTAAACCGCGCAAGATTTGGCACTACAAATCTGCTAAATGGGAAGATCTCATATTTTTGAACTTTCCCTTGGTTAGACGTTTGTTTTCGATCCGACGACCCATCTGACTGCGCCAGGGAGGTTTCCGATGTTATTTTGGCCGGTATGGAGGCTTACATCCCTTTTTCGAAGAAATGCCCTCCAACGGCAAGCCTTGGTTTGACCGAAAATGCAAAGAAGCTGTTGCTTCTAAACATCTTGCATACCGACAATGGCGCGAAAATCCTAACACCATAAATCGTAACACATTTGTTCGTGCCAGGAACAGATGCAAAGAAACGAAACGAAGGAGGTACACAATCAACGGATTAGAAACAAACTTCTCGCCTGTCCCGGCAATTCAGGGTCCTTTTGGTCGGTCGCTAAGGAACTTAGTCAAAATTTCACCAAATCCACCATACCACCACTCACACGGCCAGATAATTCTATTGCAACGACACCTGTTGAGAAAGCGAACTTGTTGGCTGAACTGTTTGCTTCACATTCTACTGTCGATTTCCAAGGAAAAAAACACCACCTACTATTCCCATAGTGCAGTCAAGGATGCCGATGTTGTCTTCAGACAGCGTATCATAAAGCGTATTCTGATGAAGCTAGACACCAAAAAGGCTTCTGGTGCTGACGGAATACCTGCCATAGTTCTTAAAATCTGTGCGAGGGAACTAACACCAGTCTTCTGTAGACTTTTCAACCTATCCTACAGAAAGGGAATATTCCTTCCTGCTGGAAATGTGCTACAGTTCAGCCGATACCTAAAAAAGGCAAGAAGACCTTGCCAAATAACTACCGACCAATCGCACTGCTTTCAATAATATCGAAAGTCATGGAAAAGGCTATCAATCAGCATCTTCTAAAATATCTTGAAGTATTCAACATTATTAGCGATCACCAATATGGCTTTCGTAAAAATAGAACAACAGGAAATCTTCTGACTTATGTAACACATGTTTGGAACAATGCAATTGAACACTTTGGAGAATCTCGAGCGGTTGCTCTTGACATAACCAAGGCATTCGACCGTGTTTGGCACGACGGGCTGTTGGCTAAGCTACGTTCTTATGGTATGTCGGAAAAGTTCTGTTTGTGGCTCTCATGTTTCCTCAGAGACCGTTCTTTACGAGTGGCAGTCGACGGATTTCTCTCTAACACCTTTAGAGACCGAGAATCCAATCTACAGCTTTGCAGATGACAGTACACTTATCTATTCATTCACTTCCGCAGACAGAAGGAAGTCATTCAACTTAACAAAGACCTGGAAGAAATTCTATCTTGGGGTGACAGTAACCAAGTGGAATTTAACGCTACAAAAACCCAGGCGGCAGTTCTTTCTAAAAAAGTTAACGTTGCTGAACCCGACATAGTTATGTCGGGGCACTCCATTCCTCTAACATCGTCACTCAATTTGTTGGGCGTTAACTTAGGAGCAAATATGTCCTGGCATAAACATGTTGCAGGTATAGCAAGGAGAGCTTCTCAAAATTTGGAAATATTATTTCGTACCAGAAAGCTTTACACTCCACAACAACTGTTAATTCTTTACAAAGCTCAAATTCGACCAACTATGGAATACTGCTCCCATGTTTGGAGCTCCGCTCCCAAACATACACTGCATTTGTTGGATTCTATTCAGAGAAGAGCTGTTCGTCTGATTGGAGACCCGGAACTGACCGTCGGTCTTGATTCGCTGGAACATCGAAGAACGGTTGGCGACTTGAGCCTATTCTACAAGTACTTTCATGGAAAGTGTTCGAAGGATGTGGCCCGCTTAATTCCTCCCAGAGCGGTGCATGTTAGAGGTACACGTCGCGCTAATTCTTCACATCCATATGTGGTTCAGCTTGTTACTCCTCGTACAACGCTTTTCAAGCAGTCTTTTATATGGAGAACATCATCCCTTTGGAATAATTTACCCAGGACTGTGTTTCCCACCGAGTACAATCTACAGCGATTCAAGAACAACGTGAATCGCTTTCTCCGCACACGTGTCGCTCCAGCGCTTTAGGGACTTCCCTGTAGCACGTGTGCTAGACCCATAAAAAAAAATGCTAAACCTGATTAGAGAGGAAACCACATTGTTTTAGGTTTTGCAGGGTCGCGGTAGGCACTTACATAGGACACAGCTTAAGTCGCTAACAGGAAACGAAATCTTGTCGACTATTTAACAAATTTGGGGTAATATACATTTTAAATAATTTTGAGGCATATAGATACTGCAAGAGGTAATTTAAACTTTCAAAAAAATTCAGACATAATAAATAACAAATCTAATTTAAAGTTATATTTTTAAAACTGGCGCTTTTTAACTAGTTGTAAGGATAGGCGTGTTCCCTATTACAATTTTCTGATTTAAATGCAACATGAATTACGAAGATCGAATTTCAGAAGTTTCTCTTTATTGCTTATAGAAAAATGGTTTATCTATGTATGTTTATAAATGTAAAAAATATATTTACTTCTGTTAATTAAAAAACGGGCCAAATGCAAGTCGGACTTGCGCAATTAGTGTTCCGTACGGTGATTGCTTTTAAAATAAAATATTTTGTTACCCTAAATGAGCTTTCAAAAAGTTTGTTTCCGATCTTTGTTGAAAACTTATGACTTTGAAATTTTTGTTTTTTATATAAACCAGATATATTATCAAAGACAATGCACTCGTGATATTTTTTTGTTCAATCTACACCTCGTTTATGTGTATTCCAGAATTTTTTCAAAATTTTTTGATCAGTACTTTTTGAGATAAGGGGGGGCAGCGATTTTTGGCAATTTTTTAAAAATAATACAAAGAAAGGTGTATATATTTTTTAACTTTTATTTTTACAAGGTCTCATTTGACACCCCACTTAGTAGCCTAGTAAAAAAAAAAATTTCACTTCCGATTTCACTTCGCAAAACTAACCTCTTAAGTCAAGATTTAACTTTCAAAACTACACGGCTCCGATGGGGCCATCAATTCCTATATTAGTGCAAGATTTTAACTCGCTTTGTCTAATATTTTCGAAGAAAATCTGATGTGACAGACGGACAGACAGACAGACAGCCACCGAAGTGATCTTATAAGTGTTCCGTACGGAACACTAAAAATATGTTTTTGATGTTAATAATCCTTTACCTTTACTTATTCGCATTATTTGACTGCCTAATTTAACACCAATTGCTCTTGTGATCATATATTACTAACGATACAATAAAACGTAAAATGCCAGTTCTACTAATTTTAAAGAAAATAATCCGTTAGGTATATACGAGGCATGTTTTTTAAGTAAGTACCGTTTTGGAATTAAAAAAAGACGTGCAAAGATATCGCTATAATTTTATTTTTACATGAAAGCCTGTACCTTAATCTACTTTTCTACATAATTTCCGTGAATATTGAGGTACTTGTCATAACGTGGCACCAGTTTTTGAATACCCTCCTCATAAAATTCTGCCGCCTGACTTGTTAACCACTGTATCACAAATGTTTTGACTTCGTTATCGTCTTGAAGACGCTGACCACCCAGGTGCTTCTTCAAGTGCAGGAACAAATGGTAGTCGCTGGGCGCCAGATCAGGGCTGTATGGAGGATGATCTAGAGTTTCCCATTTAAAAGATTTGATGAGATCTTTGGTCCGATTAGCCACATGTGGACGGGCATTGTCATGCAGCAAAACGATACCCTTACTCAACTTGCCACGTCTTTTGTTCTGGATTGCACGACGCAGATTGTTCAATGTCTCACAATAAGACGCTGCATTGATTGTCTCATTACGAGGCAGAAACTCCACTAGCAATACTCCTTTTCTGTCCCAAAAAACTGTGCACATGATTTTGCGGGCAGAAATTGTTTGGTTAAACTTCACTTTTTTGGGTGATGATGAATGTCGCCATTCCATGGATTGTTGTTTCGATTCTGGTGTGACGTAGGCCACTCATGTTTCGTCACCAGTAACAATTTGGTCTAAAAAATGTTCACCTTCATTGTGGTACCGCTCAAGGAAAGTCAATGCACTGCCTAAACGTTGGGTTTTGTGCAAATCCGTCAACATTTTTGGAACCCAACGTGAACACAGTTTCCGGTAATTCAAGTTCTCGGTCACAATGCGATACAAAACACTACGAGAATATTGAGGAAAGCAGTCGCACAATGATGAAATTGTAAAGCGTCTGTTTTCTCTCACCTTTTCGTCCACTTTCTGCAACAAATCTTCATTAACGACCGAAGGACGCCCACTCCGTTCTTCATCATGCACATTTGTGCGGCCATCTTTAAATGCTCTCACCCATTTCCTTACCATTCCATCACTCATAATGTTTTGTCCGTAAACTTCACAGATCTCACGATGAATATCGATCGGTTTTACGCCTTTAGCACTAAGAAATCGTATAACAGCCCGTACTTCACAATCGGCGGGACTCACGATTGTCGGAGGCATCTTAAACACTCAGTAAACAACGTATACAATGAAGAATCAGACTGTAATGGCGTCAGTGCGTAGACATGAGATGTAGGTTACCAGCGCGCATGCGCGGAACGCCGACCGTATCACTGCGGCGGCGGAATCGCAAAACGGTACTTACTTAAAAAAACATGCCTCGTACAAGCTGACCTGAGGAAAACAATCCATAAACGTTTCATCAAACAATGACTCGTGGAGTAATCCTCCTGATTGATCGTACAGTAATAATAAACTAGCTAATGCAGAAAATTAAGTTTAATCATTACTTGTTATCGTGATTTTCCTAGCCATTTTTTGTCATAACAGAAACTTAACATATTTTTTTGCTTTTTCTCATAATACCCAAGTACAATGTCAACCAGAAATTAGCTTCTTTTTTTTTTTTTTTTTTTTTTAATGGGCCTAGCACACGTGCTACAGGGAAGTCCCTAAAGCGCTACAGGAGCGCCACGTGTGAGGAGAAGGCGATTCACGTTGTTCTTAAATCGCTGTAAATTGTACTCTGTGGGAAACATAGTCCTGGGCAAATTATTCCAAAAGGATGAGGTTCTCCTTACAAAAGACTGCTTGAAAACGGTTGTACGAGGAATAACAAGCTGCACGTCATACGGATGTGAAATATTAGCGTGACGTGTACTCCTAACATGCACCGCTCTGGGAGGAATTAAGCGAGCCACATCCTTCGAACACTTTCCATGAAAATACTTGTAGAATAGGCTCAAGTCGCCAACCGTTCTTCGATGTTCCAGCGAATCAAGGCCACCTGACAGTTCCGGGTCTCCAATCAGACGAACATCTCTTCTCTGAATAGAATCCAACAAATGCAGTGTATGTTTGGGAGCGGAGCCCCAAACATGGGAGCAGTATTCCATAGTTGGTCGAATTTAAGCTTTGTAAAGAATTAACAGTTGTTGTGGAGTGTAAAGCTTTCTGCTTCGAAATAATATTCCCAACTTCTGAGAAGCTCTCCTTGCTATGCCTGCAACATGTTCATGCCAGGACATATTTACTCCCAAATTTACGCCCAACAATTTGAGTGACGATGTTAGGGGAATGGAGTGCCCCGACATAACTATGTCGGGTTCAGCAACGTTAACTTTTTTATAAAAAACTGCCGTCTGGGTTTTTGTAGCGTTAAATTCCACTTGGTTACAGTCACCCCAAGATAGAATTTCTTCAAGGTCTTTGTTAAGTTGAATGACTTCCTGCTGTCTACGGATATTCGTCTGAGTAGCCGATGTCCGAGCGTTCAAAGTGAATGAAGAGATAAGTGTACTATCATCTGCAAAGCTGTAGATTGGATTCTCGGTCTTTTTCAGCAGATCGTTAATATAAATGAGAAAGAGAGTAGGAGACAGTATGGAGCCTTGGGGTACACCGGCGTTGATAGTGAAGGTGTTAGCAAGAAATCCGTCGACTGCCACTCGCAAATAACGCTCTCTGAGGAAACATGAGAGCCACAAACAGAAGTTTTCAGACATACCATAAGAACGTAGCTTAGCCAACAGCCCATCGTGCGAAACACGGTCGAATGCTTTGGATATGTCAAGAGCAACCGCTCGAGATTCTCCAAAGTGTTCAATTACGTTGTTCCAAACATGTTACATAAGTCAGGAGATCTCCTGTTGATCTATTTTTACGAAAGCCATATTGGTGATCGCTAATAATGTTGAATCCTTCAAGATATTTTAGAAGATGCTGATTGATAGCCTTTTCCATGACTTTCGATATTATTGAAAGCAGTGCGATTGGTCGGAAGTTATTTGGCAAGGTCTTCTAGCCTTTTTTAGGTATTGGCTGAACTGTGGCACATTTCCAGCAGGAAGGAAATATTCCCTTTCTGTAAGATAGGTTGAAAAGTCTACAGAAAACTGGTGTTAGTTCCCTCGCACAGTTTTTGAAAACTATGACAGGTATTCCGTCAGCGTCAGAAGCCTTTTTGTTTCTAGCTTCATCAAAATACGCTGCCTGAAGACAATATCGGGCATCCTTGACTGCACTATGGGAATATTAGGTGGTGTTTTTCCTTGGAAATCCATAGTAGAATGTGAAGCAAAGAGTTCAGCTTTCTCAACAGGTGTCGTTGCAATAGAATTATCTGGCCGTGTGAGTGGTGGTATGGTGGATTTGTTGAAATTTTGACTAACTGCCTTAGCGACTGACCAAAAGGACTTGGAATTGTTGGGACAAGCGAGAAGTTTGTTTCTAATCCGTTGATTGTGTGCCTCCTTGGTTTCGTCGATAATTTCTTTGCTTCTGTTCCTGCACGAACAAAGGTGTTACGATTTATGGTGTTAGGATTTTCACGCCAATGTCGGTATGCAACAGCTTCTTTGTATTTTCGGAAGGGCATTTCTTCGAAAAAGGGATGTAAGCCTCCATACCGGCCAAAATAACATCGGAAACCTCCTTGACGCAGTCAGATGGGTCATCAGATCGAAAACAAACGTCTAACCAAGGGAAAGTTCGAAAATATTCCATGAGATCTTCCCATTTAGCAGATTTGTAGTGCCAAATCTTGCGCGGTTTAGGCGCGTCTCTGTCACTGATTGGTAGGATACTCGCTGTCGATAATAGTTTATGGTCGGAAGAACCTAATGGCGGATTTACGCTGACCGTGTAAATCTCCGGATTGGTGGTTAAAAACAGATCAAGAAGACTGGCGAACTCCCCGTCTCGATCAGGGATCCGTGTTGGTTCGTCAATAAGCTGAGTTAAGCCACAACTGATTGAAAATGATTCGGCTTCACGACCTTGTTCATCGGTAGTATTGGAATATTTAAGCCAGTTGATGTTGTGGACATTAAAGTCGCCCAAGATGGCAATTTCGGCATTTGGATAGTTAATTTGTAAATGATCGATGGTGTCTGCAAGAGAAGCGAAAAGTGCTCTAACGTTAGTATAGCTTGGCTTCTTGCCGTTTAAATATGCTTTGAGAAAGTGAAATATTCTTAGCTTCTCATCCTAATAGAAGCAACCATAGGATCCCCTAATAACAGTGATTGTTCTTCGACGGTTCTCAGGATAATCAAGTTTATAAAAAGATACCGGTCAATACGCATATTTTAGAGAATCCTGTACACTGATTGGTTTTATCGGCAACTACCATAAATAATAAAAAGTGATCAGGCTTAATTTTAAGAAACCATTCAATACCAGTAAAACAGATCATTCTACTTGATCTGTCATTACTTACTAAAAATTTTATTTTTAATAATTTTTCTATTGATTTATCTAAGTAAAATTTTCATCAACTAGCTTCTGTATATTGTACTAGAACAGGTAATGATAAGTTGATTTAATTATAAAATTATATAATTTAATTTTTGAGTTTATGGATATTTATTTTGGCAATTTTGTAGTTATTCAATGCCCGTCAATTTTCGTGAGTTTTTCAGGATACTTTGTGGTTTAGATTACGAATATCACGCAAGATTTACTTTTTGATATATGTATTCCCAAAAAACCACTTTCTTCTTTGAAGTTGGCATGTCACTTATTTATTTTGAATTTTTCCACTTACCCCATACAGTTTTACCTTAGTTTTTGATTTCATTGCAAAATTTATCCTTTTTTTGACAAATATATAATATTGCAAAACTTCTTTCTATAAATTTTAATTAGTTTTTTTAAACAAAATTTGGTCAAAGAAATTAAAACTTCCTCATTCTCGACAAGTATTTCATTTTATGCGCAAGTTACTAAAGTTGCTAACAGTGTCAGAAACATTTCACGTATTAAAATAATAAATAACCAGTCAAGCGCAAGTTGAACTTGCACAATTAGTATTACGTAAGTTGATTGCTTTTAAAATAAAATATTTTGTTAAGGAGGTATAAAATGATTAGTGACTTCACAAAACACACCCCAAATGAGTTTTCAACAAAGTCTGTTTCCAATTTTACTGAAATCAGATGACCTTGAACTTTTTTTTATATACCAGATAAATTATTAAATCTACACCCCGTGGAGAATATTCCAGAATTTTTTCAAAATTTTTTGTTAAGTACTTTTCGAGACAAGGAGGGTGGACAGCGATTTCTCCCGATTTTTTAAAAATAATACAAAAAAAAGTGCGGGTAATATATATATTTTTTACTCGTGTTTTCACAAGTTTTCATTTGACACCACACTCGATGATTTAGTAAATTTTTTTATTTCACTTCCGATTTCAACCTCCAAAACTAACCCCCTAAGTCAAAATTTAACTTTCAAAACTAGATGGCTCTGATGAGGCCATCAATTCCTATATTATTACCAAATTTCAACTTTCTAAGACAAATAGTTTCAGATAAAATCGGGTGTGGCAGACAGACAGACGGACAGACATCGAAGTCACCTTATAAGTGTTCCTTCCGTACGGAACACTAAAAATTATATATATGAATTTGGTTGTCTTCTAAATGTAGTCAGTGATAGTAGTAATAGTTGTGTGTAGGCTTAGACTTTAGCAAACAGATTAGAAAGATCCTTTTTGCGATCTCCATAGAAACTTTTCCCAAAACAACTTAATCACCATGACCATCACGAAACTTTCCGGGTCAACTACCCAAAGTATTCCTTGAGGGTACCTCCCACCTGTCTCTTGGATATCTCTAAGGCAGGTTCAGATCACCGGAAAGGCGTCGTAGCTCCAAGTCTGGCAAGTTTGTCCTGCACCTGATTGCCTTTTAACCCCCGATGTCCAGGAACCTACAATAACTCAACCTGTTTCCTGCTAGCCCGTCCTACCTTCTAAATGTATATATAAATAAATAAAATTTAAATAATTTCAGTATTTCATAAATAAATAACTTTTATCAAAATACGAGAATAGATTTAATGTATATTTAGCTCTCAACAAAATACTTTTTTTTTTCCGGTAACTATGAGCTTTGGAAATGGCGCATTAAATGACGTCCTTTTTTATTAGCCGAATATGATCATCAACAATGGTAGTACTTCCAATTGATTTACTTCTTTCCAAACAAATTTATTTCAACTTTTCGGAAAAAAAGGGTGGTGAAGTGGCAAGCAAAAGTAGCCTTGTTGCCATATTCGTAATCTACGCCCGAAAATACGTAAATCTTGAAAAAATTACCAAAAACAGGCGAGGTTCAGGATAAAATGACAATTTACTTACCACAGAAATAATCTTTCCATTTCTCTATTTCAGAAGGAAAATCTTTAGTCACTTACAGTCTTATAACTTTTAACAGTCAAAGTTCTTGGTATAGGTAAATAATGTTGCGAAACATTTGCACTCTACGGAATTTTTCATTCTTTTTAAAATATAATATGATTAACAGGTAACATTTTTAATCGAAAATAGAATAAGTGTTTTGTTGATGTTACCATGCCTTTGAATAATTTTTGAGCCAAGTGAAAGAAAACTGCGAACATATTCATAAAATAACTTTTTGGTGGATGTAGGCCATCTATAAATATAAAGCTTACTTTTTGACGGTCTTGTTCGTACTTTTCTGCCAGGAACCCTGTCGTAAGATACTGTACTATTCATTAATGTTTTTGTAATTTTGCGGGGGGTATGTCTTCGTTGGTGATAACTCTCGACTTAACATATATATGCTCCTCGAAAATGATATGAACACTGTCTCTATCATTAGTTTATTTTAGCTAAGATGGTCCACCAATCAACAACATGCTACCGGCATTTTTCCTGCCAAAAACAATGTGCCTTTATACAGTACAGTTTTGCGAGTTTGCTCTACAAGAGTGACGCTTGTGCGGAAAAAGAGTTTCACGTTGATCTCGAATCGCAGTGAATTGTACTCGATTAGAAACACAGTCCTGGACAAATTATTCCAAAGGGTTGTGGTTCTCAATATAAATGATTGCTTGAAAAGGGTTGTACGAGGAGTGACAAGTTGAACCTGATACGGATGTGAAGTATTAGCGCGACGTGTATGTGTAGCATAAATCGCTCTGTGAGGAATTAGGCCGGCTATATCCATCGAACACTTTCCATGAAAATACTTGTAGAATGGACGACGGATGTAAAGTAATAGCACAACGTGTATTCCTAGCATAGAACCGACTCAAGTTCCCAACGGTTCTTTGATTTTAAGGTTTCTGGTGAGTTCTGGGTGTCCAATCAGGAGAACAGCTCTCTTCTGAATAGAATCAAATAATTCAAGTGTAAATTTGGAAGCAAAGTTAACAGTTGTTGTGGAGCGTAAAGCTTTCTAGTTCGAAAAAATATTACCATTTTACTAGTTCGAAATAACATTCCCATGATACAAAATTTGTCGACCACCACCCCCATCATATCGCACACTCTTGGCTTCATTCATTTATTAGGTATGATATGCTTACCAATTTTGATATTAAGATCTCATTCCGTTCGAGAGTAATCGTACCAATAGAGTCACAAGCTGACAGATAGGGTAAAAAGGGTGGAAGAGGAGATTAGAGGGGTTCTTTCGTATATATAGCCTTATATGTTTTCAAGGTTTTTGGAACAGACAAGTTCCCGAATTAGGTTATTTTTTGCTTTTTTTATATTATTACTCAAAATTGGGGTGAAAAGGGTGGGGGTCGTTAAATATTAATAGTACTATCAGAATTTTTTTAGCTTTTTTGGTTGATGTAATTATAATATAAATATAATATTATTTATTGTAAAATATATAAGGGGTTAATGGGGTAGGGTGGGAGTGTTCCTACATATATATCACACACTATATGTTCTTTTCGGGGTTCTTTGACTATGGTAATATGAAAACTAACTTATTTTTAATTACTATCAATTTTAAATGGGGTAAGGGGATCAAGAAAAATGTGTATAATTATATAGTTTCAAATAACATCATAATAATTTTCCCATTTTTTTCTTTTGGAATGAGAGAATGGGCAAATTTTAAAAATTTATATGCAGCAGCATCCAAAGGGATGTAGAAAGGAGGCAGAAGAGTCGCTTCGAATTTGTCTTGTTATGGGTTTTTTTCGGTGGTCTTTCTAGTCAAGAAATCGAAACATTTTTTTCATTATTTTCATTGTTAACATCGGGAAGTTCAAAGCGTGTGTATTAGTATTTCCCCCCCCCCCCCCCCCCCCCCCCCCCCCCCCCTAATGAAAATTTTTCCTGATTTTTGACTGGGATATTGAATTTTTAATATAAAATAATTTTTCTATGGTAAAATATTTACGAGATTAAAGGCAGAAGTTAGAGGGCTAAAAGGGTGATTGCGTGTACGTCGAAATATAGTTCTATTTCATTATTCTTATTTTTTAGCTATTTCCCATGTAAACAGAAACACTAAAGAGAAGGGATTGAGAGCTGATTACAGAATAGCCTAAAAAAAATTTTAGTTAATTATAGAACAAGGTTTTGAAAGGTAAATTGTTATATTGGTGGAAACCTAGTTATGAAAAGGTATAGGCAGGTAAATTATTGTGTTTACTTTCAGATTTCAGATCGAGGCGTTTTGAAATCACGAGAAACATATTTTTTTAACTTCCAACTTTAATAAATAGTATTAAATATCATAATAATAATCCAGCAATCGCAAAGAAAAAATTATTTTTACTTACACTTAAACGTACCTAACAATTTTTTTTTTATCGTCCATATTTGAATTTTATTCATTCACGTATTTACGTGAATGCGGTGGCGGAAGGTATATATTTTTATCGCTGTGATTTTAAAAGAGAAAATTATAGTAGTAATTATTAAATACTCTTTTGTATTAATTAAATAGGGTAGGCTTCTTATTTTTTACTATATTTGGTATGCAATGCATAACGTATTATAATAGCCAATTTTTTTGTTGATATAATAAATATTTTGTATAATTATCTGCAGTAAAACATTAAAGAAGCGAAAGAGGTGGGGTAAAGAATATGTATGTATGTATCGTATACGAGTATATAGCGCAATATATCCTTTTTGAAGGATTTTGGAAAATTTTGGTGAAATTCAAATTTTAGGTTATTATTTCATTATTTTCAATTTTAACCCAAGAAAGGGGTGCAAGAGGTAGCACATTCATAATAAAATATGTAAGGGGCTAACGGGACGGAGTAGAGGATTAGAGGGGTTGCTTCATATATACAGTACAATTTATTCTTTTCAGAGTTCTTGAATTATGGGAATAAGAAAGGTTATATTTTCGTTACTTCATATTTTAATAGAGAAAGAAGGCGAAAGAGAAGGAGGAATTCTGTATAGATTCAATAGTAATGTGAGAAGTTTTCCAGGTTTTTTTGGATGGGAGAAGGGCAAATTTTAAGCATAATTATTTATAAAAAAACATATAATAGGCCAAAGGGGTGGAAAAGGAAGGTAGAAGAATAACTACGTATTTATCCTGTTACAAGTCATTGCCTGGGTTTGTTAGTCAGGAATTCTAAACATTCCATTTTTTAAATATTTTCATTGTTAACATGAGAAGAGTGTGAAAAGGGTCGGAATAATTGTGTATATATAAATTTATTCTTAATTGGGGTATCGGATATTCATTACAAAATATTTTTTTATAGTAAAATATATATGGAGTAAAAGGTGATTGCTTACTCGTATATATCATAATATACTTCCATTTCAGTGTTTTAGATTTTCCATTATTTCCAATTTTAGCAGAAATTGTATATAGAACGGATTGAAATTTGGTTACAAAGTGACTTAAGAAAATGTTGAAATGAATATAGAACAAACGATTAATTTGTACTTTTAATCCAGTAGGGAAATTATTGTATTGTTTCCCTTGCTTACATTTCAGAGAAAATTAAGCTTCGCAATTTTTACTTTCCTTCACGTTCTATTTTTCCATTTTCGTCTGTCTGTTGGTTTGACTGTCAGACTGTCGATCTGTTGGTACGCTAACTATCGAACGAGGTGATACTATAATACTTGAAGTCTAGATGAAACCCTTCCAGGACGAGGAGATGAAAAAGGTGGGGATTTATTTACTCAGTACTTGAGTACTTATTTTAGAACTAGGTGCTTGCAAGGAAAGTACTGAGTAAATAATTTTACTAATTTTTTAAAATTATATCTAACTAAATTTTAATATTACAACACGAAAATAATTTTTGCAAAAGCAGTTTTAAGAACAGCGTCGTTAAAAAAGAATAGCTTGTTTAAATACTAATGTAAATGAAGAAAAACTTTCAAATAAAATTACTAGTAGAGAAAAATTACTGAGAGCGCGTTACAAACGTTAATTTTAGAATGAGTCATTGGTTAAGACTTGGGTAAAAAAAAGTGGAGAGATAATCAACAACCCTACCTCTGTCATTACCATACTTATTTTCTTTTAATGACTGAAAAACTGAGTTGCTTAAATTTTTTTAAAATTAGACCCTAGTGCGCCGATATTATATGTTACCGAAATAAACGTACTTATTTCTTACTGGCTAAGACATGTTTATTCTATATACGTTTTGTACCAAAGGAGTATGTCATTCATATAATCGGTTTAAAATTGCAATGAGTGCGGTAAGAACAAGTAGAAAACCCTGGATTATATTACAACCCAAGCCTCTATGTCCATTCGCGACTCCAAGAGAAACATAGAAACTAACTGGTTACGATGTTATAAATTGTAAATGGTATTATGTGCCCATAACAGTTTGCACTACAAACACCTACGGTTTTGGTGAAGGTAGCGGGTAGACTCTTTTGCACAGTCCCAGTGTAAAATAGGTTTACTTCAGGAAGACAATCCTGCCTACGCGAGCCTTGGTTCTCCTCTGCTTCCCAAACCAGAGGGAATCATGTCCTTTTCCTATTCCTACCAACAACCTATATATCCTTACCCTTCCACTACCCTGGTGAAGGGCAGCAGCGATAACCAGTACCAGGTCGTAGCGTAGAGGAATTGGTCCTGGACCGGTTCGAAACTGGATTGTCACAAGCATGATTGCAGCAATTTTAATGGTTGCACTGCGGTGCAAAATGCAAGGAGAAACTATTGCACTATTTTTCTCAAGAAAATGTATCATGGCAAATACAAATAGTACAAAGGCCCCTAGTCCGTGGCAGACTTTAAATAGTCAAGGGATGCTAAGAATCCCCACGATGAATGCTAGGACCCAACCGCAAGTGGATAAACAAAATAATTATAAGATTTCGAATATCAAGATGGGCACATGAAATGCAAGAATTCTCTATAAGACTGGAAAAACACAATATCATCAGAGAACTGGAACGGCTAAATATCAGTGTGTTAGGTGTTAGTGAAGTACGATAGCCGAAAGCGGGAAAGATCAATATTGGTAACTCCACTATGTACTATTCTGGTAACCATGATCCAAACCACTACAACGGCGTGGCAGTTATATTGAATAAAGTAAGCAGTGGGACAGTACTCAACTTTGTGTCCCTGTCTGACCAGGTCATACTCCTCCAAATGAGAGCCCATCCACAAAATACAAATATAATACAGGTTTATACTCCTACATCAGATAAAAGTGAAGTGGAAGTTCAACAATTTTATGCCCACTTAAAACAACTCTTAAATATTACTAAAAAACACGATGTATATACGAGTATTATTATGGGCGATTTCAATGCAAAAGTAGAAAAAGGAGCTGTGGGGGATGTCATGGGGGAATATGGGCTAGAAGAAAGAAATTCGCGTGGTGAAAGCCTTATCGAGTTTTGTCAAGAAGGGAATTTAGTAGTCATGAATACGTGGTTCACGCTGCGTAAGAGAAGACTGTATACATGGATATCCCCCAGAGACCATAACGATGATGTAGTTTGGAACCAAATGGATTACATATTGGTATATAAACGGAGAGTTAAAACATCGAGTCTGACCATGTCCTTCTGACCAGCATAATTAACATCAAACTGAGGCATATTCAAACTGCACAAAAATGTAAGGCCCAACTTTCGACTGCTGAGGAACCCAGAAATTCGATCGCTGAACTAACCTGAAACACTCAACCAAGAAATGAATCAAACAATTTCAGTAGGCTACTTGCTATCAGTCGAAAACACATTGGAGTCATTTAAAAATATATGTGTGAAAGTTCAAAACGAAAAACTTAATATGCCAACAAACACAGCGACAAGAGAATAGATAACCGAGGAAGTATTGGGACTTATGGATGAAAGAAGACGGTATAAAAAAAAAATAACAAAACTAAATATAAAGAGATCAGTAAACAGATTCGAAAGCTTATAAGAACAAAAATGCCAGAAAATGGAAGAATTACAGCTAAAGCATGACTATTTCAGTGTGTATAAAAAAGTTAAAGAAGTGACCGGTCAAAACAGTACACGAACACCAACATATTTAAAAACGGTAATAATCAGATATTAACCGAACAAAAAGAGCTAGTAGAAGAATGGGCTCGATACAGTAAAAATACCTTTGATGACGACAGAGAATTATCAGAACTCATTACAGATGGAATTTCTTTAAATATGTTATACTCCCATCAAAAGTTAGGGATGCAATAAAACATGCAAAAATTGGAAAAGCTCCTGGACCTGATAATCCTTATGCGGAGATGTTTCAACTTTTAAATGAAGAAAATATTTCTATCTTGTGCAGCTGCATAAATTCCATCTACAGTACAGGAACTATATCAAAGGATTGATGATGATAAGGAGCCACGCTTTGAAAGTAAAGCTTAAGATTATTCCCAATAAAATACGCAATAAATGTGAACAAGATGTTAGCGAAGAACAATTCGGATTTAGACAAGGATTTTGGAAGGAAGGACGTTTACTTGTGTTTTGTCGACTACGAAGAAGCATTTGACCGACCATCCACAATTAATAAAAATGATTCAAAACATATGCCTTGACGATAGTGACATCAGATTCAATACTCAGCTTTATTGGGATCAGGTGGCGACAATACGAGTAAATAGCAGAGAGACTGAGGAAATAGGAATAAAAAGAGGTGTTCGTCAAGGATGTGTTCTTTCCCCGCTCCTGTTTAATCTATACTCTGAGCACATATTCCAGAAGGCCTTAGAGAATGCCACAGATGGTAACAAAGTTAATGGCAAGATCATTAACAACCTAAGGTACGCTGATGATACCGTTATTACAGCAGATACACCGGATGGACTTCGGCGTCTTATGAACAATATATCTAGGGAGGGCGATGTTTTAGGCATGAAAGTAAACGTTAATAAAATGAAAGTAATGGTCATTTCAAGAACACCCGGGTTGCAAACAGATATTCATGTTTACGATTGATAGAACAAGTAAACAAATTTAAATACCTAGGGGTAACTAATAATTTGAATCTTGAAGTTGAGGGACGAGTTCGCATTGAAATGGCTAGAGCGGCTTTTCTCAAAATGAGACACCTCCTGACAGACTCAACCCTTTCTTTGGATACTCGTTATCGTTTTGTAAAGATCTATATATATATATATATATATATATATATATATATATATATATATATATATATATATATATATCCAGTGCTTTTATATAGAGTTGAGGCCTGGACCTTGGGAGTACGATCAATGAATCGTTTGGAGTCTTTCGAATTATGGGTCATGCGCAGAATACTGAAGATCTCTTGGACAAAGCGTGCCACTAATGAAGATGTACTTCGTCGAATAGGTATAGAAAGAGAACTATTGTCATTTACTAAAAAACAAAAAACTCGTTACTTGGTCCACGTTACTCACTACCCCGGTTGTTGATGGAGGGGAAAATTGAAGGGAAAAGAGGTGTGGGGCGTCGAAAATGTTCTTTGCTGAGAAATATACGAGATTGGACTGGTTGGATACCCATACCTTATTAAGAATTGCCCAGAATTCGACGGACTGGTTGGACACCCATACCTTATTAAGAATTCGCCTTGATTACAGCCCAACTTCAGTAATGGAGATGGCACTATAAGAAGAAGAAAGGTAAAGTGTCGTAGCTGCTTGTATGTAATTTTACAGGAATGAATTTTCAAAATTGTTATTACACTACTTTTTCTTATATGACGTAAGCCAATGGACATTTTTTTGTTATATAAGACTTAGGATGTCTATATTCAACGTTTTGATTTTTCTGGTTTACCACTAGAAAATGTAAAGATTTTCATGGTACATGCAACGATAACTCGAAATCTCAAATTTTGTAGTTACGACACTCTACATCTGAGGTACAGAATTATGTTAGACTTTTAATAATATTAATTTTGACAGGCCACTTTCACAGGTTACAGAGCTTACGAAATTACACGCGCTAGATTTCGACGAAGTCATTCTGAAAACAAGTTCTGAAGAAATCGGCAGATTGTTCAGAATAACATCGGCATCACTTTGTCAGTCGATACAGGGGGGATCCACAAGAATTTTACCTATGAGCTTTTAATAATATCGTTAAAATCAGTGAATCAAGGAATGTTTTAAACTTCAAAACTCTGGCAACACTGTTAATTTGACCGATTCGCTACTAGTCGATGCAATCAACCAATTCTGAATGTGCGTTGGATGGATGATCAGACCTTATAGTAGAAATGCGGAGGCTTCAATAATAGTATTGATTAATATTTTCCTTAATAAGGTTTACTCTGAACTGAGATATATACAACTAAAAATAAGAGTTAATAATTATTGCTTTTAGCGTATCGTAGGCGCGCGGTTTTGCTTTATAAAATTTTTACTTGTCTAAAGGTACCATTCATTCCTGTCGTAAAATTGCACAGGGTTCGTGAATACAAATGATCTCGCTTATTTTAAGAGTTAGGGAAAAATGTTATATGCAGAAATTGTAGGGATTTTATCACTAAGTTGAGACTAAAAGAATAGCATATGGGATTTTAGAAGTTTAACGCAAAATTTAAATTATTTAAATGAAACATCTTCAAAATAACCCAGATACAACTGTGCGGGATTTTTTTATAAAGCTAGTCTAAAAGAAAAAAAAAACATAGCGGGTCGGAATTTTAAATGACTAAGACCAAAAGTAGTTAGTTTGTGGGAATACCTACTCCTCCTACTCCTCCCAACCAACAAAGTGATTCTTCTTCCTAAAAAAAAGTTAATTATGCATATATATGCCTCCTCCAAACATACACAGAGTCACTCCTCCAAACAAAATAATCTTGAAGTAGGTTAAACCCCATCCATTTGAAGACTAGGGAAGGGGAGTTAAGGATTATATAAACACTCGCCAAAATATTATGTGCATTCAGTAACATAAACATATAATGGCAACATCTAACCAATCCATTAGTGATTTGCACCAACAAATTAGTAAATTGCATAAAACTTTTTGTGAATTCTAACGAAGAGTTTTATTATTCTATACATAGTAGATCAGACTCTCAATTATCACTATGATTTGGCAATTTATATGTAGATGGTGTAAAATTTTGTGACCAACACTAAACACATCGGAACTTGTAAAGGAATTAAAGAAAAATGTATTTTTTGCATAAGTTGTCAGTTTGGAAAACTATATTCAAGATTCTGTTGTGTTAAAACGTAGCAGTGAGACTGAACAGTAACTTTTAGAACTTTTAGCGTGCTAAAACAATGTGGAAATAACTCTCCTTGTAAAAAGTGGAGAATTTAACGACGGAGATTTATGTCACAGACACGTTCTTGATATTACTCATTAGTGGGTGAAGAAACTGACGCTAAAGATTGGCCATTATATTTTAAGTTAATAGATCATATTTTATTAGGTCAAAAAGAAGCACAGGCATGTAAAATTATTTAAAACAAGAAACTTATCAATATTATTGCTAAAATTTGAATTGCTAGTATTAGATGAAAATATTGTATAAAATAAAATTATTTTAACATGGACAAGTAGTGTGTCCTTGGTAAGTTTCTTGACAATATCCGTAAAACAGGGAAGATATGTGTATCCTAAGTTCCAGTTAATGCAGTGATGATGTATCACTAACCAAATTGCTTGTTTATATAAATTTGAAAAAAAAGCAAATTTAAAATAAAAGATTGTTTAAATGTATAATGGTTTATTTTTTCTTCATCGCAAACAGCTAATTGTTTAGGAATAAATTTACTTTTGTCATCTGTAAATCCTTGTATGTCCATAACAAGCCTTTTATTCATAATGATGTTAATTAATTTTTAAATTAGAAAATTTCTTGAACACAAAATAATTTTTGGAGTATTTTTCTATTATTTTTTTTAAGTTCTTCTAATTTCTTGACAAAATACATTAACTTTTGATAAAACACTAATTTGTTTACCATAATCTCTTGAAAATATAAACATTTTTTTAAATCATGGACATAATTAGAACTGTATTATATCAAAAATATACTAAAATTTAAGAGTGGAGATGACTCAATTCTATTTAGTAATTACCCATACCTAGATTTAACATTTATATACAGGGTATCCCAGGATTTCGTGTACATAGAGTTACTGTGGCTTTCTGGTATGAAAAAATGACCATTTAACCAAACTTACCTTAGTCAAATAATTCGCAATTTTTGAGATACAGGGTGTCAAAGTTATACTTTTATTTTAGCTCTTGTTAAGTACTTTTCTTAATAATTGTACTATTTGTATATAATTGTAAGATTCGATGCTAAGGGGTTTTCTGAGATGAGAAATCGAAATCAGCTAATAGTTTTGTTGTAAATTGTAGAGAATGCAACTTATTGCACTGTATATACATCAAAATTGTTATAACTTTTTTATACCACCCTATATGATATCTTTAATTAAATGTTCATATTCTCCACCTCCTCCTGTCTAAAAAAGCTCTCTTGGTAAATGATACTTTGATCAACATATACTGGGATGTTTGTTTCTATTTTTTAATTCCATTTTCAAATTCGCAAATGCGTTCCTTCACACGTTTCTTCACATTGTATAGTTACATAGTAACGCTCAAAAATCACAATAATGTAAGATATCATATGTGTTATGACTTAAATGGCTTGTAGTTATACTGACAGAAAGTAATTTTAGACAGATATCAAACAAGTTCTACAAGTATTAACGAGAATTAATCTCTTCTAAAGCTCAACAGTGTTTTAAATCTCGATTATTATGGAGTACACTTTTGGTGAGCAAACTGATATGATTTTAGTGTTTGGTTTTTATAACTGCAATGGTCGCAAAAGTGCTCGCATATATCACGAAATATTTCCGCATAGTCGGACTCTTAACCATTAGACTTTTGCCAATATTGAGAGACGACTTCGAGAAATTGGACAATTTAAGCCAATCAGGAATAATGCTGGGCGGCCTTCACAATCTAGAGCACCCAATGTTGAAGAGGAAATCCTTGAAATTGTACACGATAATCCTGGAATTAGCACTCGTTTAATTGAACGTCAAACGAGAATGTCAAAAAGTATAACTAACCGGACCATTACTCACCACTTTCATATACGTACGTCCGTCCAGGAACTCTTACCTCCAGATCTTGGATCCCGTTTGCATTTTTCACAAATTATTCGAGTATGCATAGCGATCATTCCGGCTTTTTATACTAAAATCCTGTCTACAGAAGAAGCACGCTTCACTCAGTGTGGTATAACAAATATGCATAATAATCATGATTACGCTGAACAAAACCTATATGCTGTGCAACAAAGACAGTTTCAACATGAATTCAGTATTAATGTCTGGATGAGATTTGTCGCGAACTACTTGATGCTGACATTTACTTGAATTTCGTCAGTAATACTATTCCTGAATTATTGGAAAACTTACTCATTAATTTACCTCACGACATGTTTTTCATGCACGTAATGTGAGAATTTTTTGAATCAAAGTTACCCAGGTAAATGGATCGGAAGAGGTGAAGATGTTCCTATTCACTTGCTACCCCGTTCCCCAGTCTTATATCCATGCGATTTTTTCCTTTGGGGTGCATTGAAATCGAAAGTTTATCAAGCTCAAATCGACAGCATTGAGCAATTGTGGAATAGGATTTAAAATGCTGCTAACGTTTTACGAGGTGAAGACGTTTTCAGAATAGTACATTTAAATGTTTCTGCGACGTATTAATTTATGTCCTAACGAAAACGGCGGCCATATTGAACATTTATTGTGGCACCAATACCTTCTCAGTTGAGCGATTAAACTTCTTTTGAATTTATCAATTTGTGGGTAATCCTTTATGCCCTTAGCCTGTTGATTTCTACATTCTTACTGTTGTTATTGTTATTAGCCTGTTTGCATCTAAGCATGCTCCAAATTTCTTCTATTCTTTTGGACCTATCCTAAGCCTGGATGAAGTGTGAAGAAACGCTTTTGCGAATTTGACAATGGGATTAAAAAGTGGAAACAAACATCCCAATATCTCAGAAACTGTTGCTCGGGGCAACATTGACCAAGAGAGCTTCCTTAGACAGGGGTAGGCGGAAAATACGAATTTTTATTTTAAAAATATCATACAGAGGGGTATAAAAAGTTATGATAATTTAAAAGTATACGAAGTGCAATAAGTGGCGCCTTCTACACTTTACTACAAAACTGTGAGCTGATTTCGATTTCTCATCTCAGAAAACCCCTAAGCATCGAAACTTGTGCAAATAGTACAATAATTAAGAAAGCTCCTTAAGAAAAACTAAAATAAAAGTATAACTTTGACACCCTGTATCTAAAAAATTACGAATATTTAGACTTAGGTAAGTTGGGTTAAATGGTCATATTTTCTTTTCAGAAATTCACAGACACTCTATGTACACTGTATTTACACGGAATACTGGACTCCCTATATATATATATATATATATATATATATATATATATATATATATATATATATATATACATATATATATATATATATATATATATATATATATATATATATATATATATATATATATATATATAATATATATATATATATATATATATATATATATATATATATATATATATATATATATATATATATATATATATATATATATATATATATATATATATACTACTATATATATATTGTCGTAAGAAAACCATAGAGAGCCAGGACCTGATCTCATCGCCACTTCATCTAGTGGTCATTGAAAATGACATCTTGTGCTAAGCACAAGATTGTACAATTACGTCCTGCATTCATATATAATATATATATATAAAATATATATATATATATATATAAAATAATATATATATATATATATATATAAATATAAATATATATATATAAATATATATATATATACAATATATATTTTATATATATACCCGTGGTGGCGCGGATAGAATATCTCCCCGCTATGTTCGGCTGCCTGTCCGAAAGGCGACTTAAAGAACAGCACCTAGATGGTAATGCCCAGATCCCACCAGCAACGCCCGTGTGGTAAGCCATCGGTAGGCTGGTTCAGGGCTCCGACATGCAGAGAAACAGAATACAAAATGGATTTTTGCAACATACGAGGTTTTAAAGTCGGAACATAAATTCAGTGCACCAACACCTGAGCAATCAAATAAAGCTCATGTACTCGCTCTCTTTGAAACTAAGGTCAGTTTCATATCGACCAGCACAGTAACACTACTTTATCCTGGTTACGATTCTATTCCCGATTTAGGCGTAACTTGGAATCTGTCTTTATGTCAAAAGCGACCCTCTTGCCAACGAGAAGAGGCTCTGAGCCCCCCCAACTTTGATGTTATGTGGGTTAAAAATAACGACTCAACCAACCACAAGTACATCTGTATCCTCTAATTCGACCACCAATTGGATACGTAACTTTAGAACACTTTTCGCTCTCTTCAGCACCATCGATACATTTACCATCATCAATTAACTATCAAATGCCAGAATGCCATCCTGGGCGACTTTAATGTCCCACAACATCATCTGCTTAAATATCTAATAACACCGATAAACAAGGTCGTGAAGCCGAAGCAATTCAATCAGTTGTGGCTTGACTCAGCTTATTGATGAAACCAACACGTATCCCTGATCGAGATGGAGAGTTTCGCACAGTCTTTCTTGTATATATATATATATATATATATATATATATGTACATATATATATATATTATATATATATATATATATATATATATATATATATATATATATATAATATATATATATATATATATATATATATATATATATATATATATATATATATATATATATATATATATATATATATATATATATATATATATATATATATATATATATATATATATATATATATATATATATATATATATATATATATATATATATATACAATATATATATATATATATATATATATATATATATATATACATATATATATATATATATATATATATATATATATATATATATATATATACGAGGCTGGTTTGAAAAGTCCGTGCAAAGTGCGAGAGATGGCACCACCGACGCGTATCGAGGTCATGTTTAGTTAGTAGCATCTCTTGAATGAACGCACACCAAGTTTCAGCCATATTGGTCTCTTTCTTTGTGTTTGGCATTCGTGTGAATCAAGGAAGTCGAGTGATTTTCAAGAAATGGACAAAAAGAATTTCGTGTGGTGATTAAACATTACTTTATGAAAGGCAAAACGCCTCAGGAGACTAAAGAGAAGCTTGATAAACATTATGGTGACTCTGCACCTTCGATTAGAACAGTTTATAAGTGATTTCAAAATATTCGGACTGGCCATATGGACACAAGTGACGCTGAACGTTCTGGACGGCCTGTGGAGGTTACGACTCCAGAAATCATTGATCAAATCCATGATATGGTGATGGATGACAGAAGAGTTAAGGTGCGTGAGATTGCTAGTGCTGTGGGCATCTCGACTGAACGGGTACATAATATTTTGCATAAACATTTGGACATGAGAATGCTCTCCGCAAGATGGGTGCCGCGATTGCTCACGCTTGACCAAAAACGGAATCGTGTGAAGTGTTGCAAGAATGGTTTGCAGCTGTTCCAGAAGAATCCGGAGGACTTTAAGCGTCGTTTCGTCACTGTGGATGAAACATGGATACATTAGTATACTCTTGAGACCAAACAACAATCTAAACAATGGGTTACCAAGGGGGAATCTGCACCAAAAAAGGCAAGACCGTTCCTTCGGCCGGAAAGGTTATGGCGACTGTCTTTTGGGATTCGCAAGGGATAATCCTCATCGACTTTCTGGAAAAGGGTAAAAAAACTATTACAGGTGAATATTATTCATCGTTATTGGACAGTTTGAAAACCGAGCTGCAAGAAAAACGCCCGCGATTGGCCCACAAGAAAGTCCTTTTCCATCACGACAACGCACCAGCACACACACCTCAGCAGTTGTGGTCACAAAATTAATGGAAATAGGATTCCAACTCGTTTCACATCCCCCCTATTCTCCAAACTTGGCTCCCTCGGACTACTATTTCTTCCCCAATTTGAAGAAATAGCTTGCGGGACAAAGATTTTATTCAAACGAGGAGGTGATTGCAGACACTAATGGATATTTTGCAGACTTGGACAAATCCTATTATTCGGAAGGGATCAACAAACTAGAACATCGTTGGACGAAGTGTATAAGCCTAAAAGGAGACTATGTCGAAAAATAAAAAAGGTTTACCCCAAACACATAAGTAGTTTTTATTTTTGCACGGACTTTTCAAACCAGCCTCGTATGATATATATATATATATATATATATATATATATATATATATACATATATATATATTTATATATATATATAATTATATATATATATATATTTATATATATATATATATATATATATATATATATATATATATATATATATATATATATATATATATATATATATATATATATATATATATATTATATATATATATATATATATATATATATATATATATATATATATATATATATATATATATATATATATATATATATATATATATATATATATATATATATATATATATATATATATATATATATATATATATATAATATATATATATATATATATATATATATATATATATATATATATATATATATAGAAAAAGCTGTTTCTAAAATAGAGGCTATATTATTTAGCAAGTGGTTGTGTACATGCTTCTACAAAGGAAACTATTGGTAATTCCTCTACCTCAGACAGTAGACTAAACATGTTTATATCTTTGTTAGATATAGTGGGACTAAACTTGGAACCAAGGGCTAGAAACCCTTTTACATTAGATGGTATTTCTACATCGGAAATACTTTTTATCCACTTGTCTTTGCCTATATTAAATTCATGAAATTTCTTTTTTAAAAAATCTATTTTTTAATATTGTTTTTTAAAAAAAAGAAATTTCATGAATTTAATATAGGCAAAGACAAATGGATAAAAAATATTTCCGATGTAGAAATACCACCTAATGTAAAAGGGTTTCTAGCCCTTGGTTCCAAGTTTAGTCTCACTATATCTAACAAAGATATAAACATGTTTAGTCTACTGTCTGAGGTATGGGAATTAATTCACTATGTCCCCCCACAAAAACAAGACTACATTGGTGCAAGGGCTGTAAACCTAATTACTAACTATGTTATATCACATAAAGGCAAAACTTCTATCACTCATAAATTAGTGAAGGAAACAAAAATTTTCTAAAAAGACCATCCCGATTTACTAAGTCTGATAAAGGCAATGTTATTGTTGCTATGTCAAAAACTTCCTATGTTGAGAAATCACACTCCCTACTTCAAAATGACAATACCTATGAAATAATACATCACGATCCCACTTCAAAGTAGAAATTAAATACGATAAATTAATTAAATCATTAAAAGATGGTAAGTTTTTAGGTGAAGAAACTGCTCGCACATTGATAACTTATAATGGGATTTGTCCCAAATATTATGGTCTACCAAAAATGCATAAACCAGATATACCTCTAAGACCAATAGTTTCCTGTGTAGGAGCATCTACACAACCACTTGCTAAATATATAGCCTTTATTTTAGAAACAGCTTTTTCTACTTTTAATAAATTCAGAATTAAAATAACCTTCGAACTTGCAGAGAAGGGTAATGACTTCATTTTGCCAGAGGGTTTTGTACTTGCATCTTTCGATGTAGTTTCACTGTTTACTAACATTTCTCTAGACCTTATTATACCAATATTAAATGAACTTTTCACATCAATAGAAGAAATATGTAATATTCCGAAAGAACAGTTTCTACTAATCATTACTTTTTTATATGAACATACATTTTTTCTCCTTCAATAGTACATTCTAAGACAAAAAATTGGCGTCCCAATGGGAAGTGCTATTTCGCCAATTCTGGCCCGAAATCGTTATGAATAAACTTGTTTATATTGTCATTTCAAAGGTGGAATTTGAATTTCCCCTTCTGTTTCAATATGTAAATGACTTACTGGTCGCTTTACCTGCCGGAAGTGTACAGAACACTCTTAATATTTACAATTCTTTCAATCATAAATTAGTATTTACTGTTGAGGAGGAGACTGACTGTGCTGTTACGTTATTTTGTCATTTCGAAGGTGGAATTTGAATTTCCCCTTCTGTTTCAATATGTAGATGACTTACTGGTCGCTTTACCTGCCGAAGTGTACAGAACACTCTTAACATTTACAATTCTTTCAGTCATAAATTAGTATTTACTGTTGAGGAGGAGACTGACTGTGCTGTTCCGTTTCTGGATACTAGGATTGTACGCTCTGAAAATAATACAGTCAAACTTGACTGGTATAGGAAAAAATCAAGTTCGGGTAGATATATCCCATTCCATTCTTATCACTCTATGAAACAGAAACTGAACATCATCAGAGGATTAAAAAACAGAATAGATAAGATTTGCCACCCCTCATTTAAAGAAAAAAATGTAAAACTGTTAGAAAACATCTTGTTGGACAATTACCTTTCCCAGTCCTTGTCTTCCCTTTTTAGAAATACAAACATTAAGATTGCTAATTACAACATAAAAAGAATGAATTGTTTTTATACCAATTTAAAAATAAAACCGATACTTTACAAAGATCTAATATAATCTACGGCATTCCCTGTCATGTGGTTTGGTCTACATTGGACAAACTTCACAAAAGCTATCTATGAGATTAGCGTTACACAAAAGTGATAGTAAACACAAACCTAACGCAACTAGCTTGAGCTTACACGTAAATAATACAGATCACAGAGTCCAATATAACAACAGCTTCATTCTGGATGTTGAGACTAATTACTTCAGAAGAAGTTTCTTGGAAATGTGTTACATAAAAACTTGTAAAAATAATCTCAATCACAAAAAAGACATAGAAGGATTGAGCTTCATGTATACCTATTTACTAACACAAAACCATACCAAACCAATGAAAAAGGACGATTTTTAATGACAAAATTAGTTTCTGGTAAAGTTGACGTTTCTTTTCTCTTTCTGTTATTTCTGCTGTTTATTACCAGTTACTTTTCTGTGTCTTGTTAAAATTAAATAATTAAAAAAATTAATATGACAAATAATAAATAACGTCCAGTATTAACGTTTTCTTTCAAATTTTTTAAATTAGCCTATGAATCTCTTTGTTATAAAATTAAAGAATTAATATAATTAATATAATTAATAATAAATAACTCGTCTAAGAGTAACATTCATCAAATTTAAGTACCTTTGTTATAAAATTAAAACTGAAAAATAAATATCATTAATAATAAATAATTTATCTAATAGTAGCATCCGCCTAAAAAATTTACCACATCCCTAACTTTAATGCTTTTATGGTTTTTTGTCGACCTGATGACGACATAGACTATCAACAATAACCGGTTCGGACTCAAATGTCTAAATAGTTACTAAACTAGACGTCAAAAAATTTTTAAAATGGAGTACTATTTCAACATCATGGTGTTTCTTGCAGTTGTGTTTCTGTCTTCAAAAAGTGTTTTTGACTAATATTTATTGACAAAGTTTTATTTTTAATATTTGTGTAACTCTCTAAGTGTCCTTTAATCATTTTTTTGTTTTTGTAATTATACTTACTACCTGGCCAACAAAAATGCAAATTTCATTGTCTTCATACAGTCTTACAATTCATTGAATCACATTTTAAAAAACGAACGTTTTGGTTTATTTTCTGTACCTGGTTTGAATTTTTAGAATCCAGAAGAAGCTACCTTTAGGCAGCGAAGGCTCGATTACAGATAAAGAGCCTTTAGATCTTTGATTGCTCATCTCTTCTCCTTATAAGGGCGTTTCCCAGTAGTTAAACTTAAGATTGTTTGTTGCCAGTGCCCTGTTACTGTCCTTCATTATTATATATATATATATATATATATATATATATAATATATATATATATATATATATATATATATATATATTATATATATATATATATATATATATATATATATATATATAGATATATATATATATATATATATATATATATATATATATATATATATATATATATATATATATATATATATATATATATATATATATATATATATATATATATATATATATATATATATATATATATATATATATATATATATATATATATATATATATATATATATATATATATATATATATATATATATATGTATAATAAATATATCGTATATGTATATCATATATATATATATATTTATATATATATTAACAATAACTCGTCACTGTCTCATATATGTTTTTATTAAATTAAGCAAACATCATTAAAAAATATTTACATTCATATGTTTAATGAAATAACGATTACTAGTAAAATGAACATTACCAGACTTTAATGACGCTTGCCCTATAATATTACTAAAAAGCTTTGTGAAAAGAACAAAAAACATGGACTCTGAAGCTGAAATATTTTTTTTTATTTCATTTGCAAAATTTTTAAATTTTTTTTGTATTGTGCCGTACTTTGATTTTCGTAACAACATTTTAGTGAATAAACAATATTATAAGATGCAAGTCTCAGTGATCTTGGTTCTAGCAATATTTGTAATAACTACAATGTCATGCCAGATATACTGGACTACAAATGATATTAACAATATAATTATTAATACTTTTCTGGTTTTAGCGACTACTTGCCAGTCTTTAGCATTGCTTGTAATCATTATTTATTCTTATAGCAAGCGAGGAGTGTGGTGTGTAATTTTTCAAAAATTTGCATTTGTTGATAAAAGTTTGTATTTAAAAAGACCAAAATTTGAAGAAAATTTATTCAAGACTGGCAAATATTACTTAACATTTTTCAGTTCCGCAACGTTTATAGCAACGTATGTGCTTTTCGTAGAATGGTCTGTAAAAACTGAACGAAACAAGTTATTGTTGTTATTTATATTTCCGTTAAGTGCATTTATAATAAATATGTATGTTATGTTACAATGTGTTATAATGATGATTTTGTTAATCTGCATAAAATGTAGATATCATAAAGTTGCAGAATTACTCAACAACGTGAAACATTCAAACGTCATTGAAGAAGAAAGAATACAAACTATTAGCAAAATAGAATTACTTTGCTTTTTCTTCATGAAGTAGAAATTTCATTTAAAAATCTGTTTGAAATACCGTTTTTTCTACTAATCGAAAACAGTTTTTGCTTTATTATTTATTTTGGGTTCGTTATCCTTTATTTTGGAACAACTCATGCCAGTATTATTTGGATAATTTTATATGTGGTAAGTAAACAACTTTACTTTTAAAAATCAATATTAATTGCCAAGATCGAAATTAATCTATATTTTGCCAGTTATTTTACTTTACTTCCCTTGGATCTTTCGGACCATTTCGGGAGGTGATTCAGCATACCACGATTTATCGGCAGAGCTAGGATCGCACAACTAGCCTCTATCGAAGGCCATTCAAGTCATGCACCAGTAAAGAAATTCTTAGCATGAACAGAGTCACAATTATTAAAAACCACGGCCAGGCAGCTCAGTTCTTTTTGGATCGACAGACATAAGAGCTGCAAAGAAAATATAATATTGGACTAAGTACAGGGTTATTGATTATAAATTGGTCACCTCTCTAATTCACTTAATTACTGTTACTGTTAAATACAGGAGTTGTAACTTTTTCAAGGTGTTTTAATAATAATAATAATCATTTATTAGTTCCAAGAATAACAATAGTTATAAACACAAAATGGTATGGAACATTGTACAAAGAACAAAAAGATAAAAGGGCATTCACAAAACACATACATATGTTTATGACGAAAACAAAAGGCTCAGAAGACGTCATTAAAGACGTCAACGGATGATGAAAAGCATCCTTAACAAGTAGCAACAAAATTAAAATTTTTATTCATAAGTTAAGTCTGTCTGAATCACTAAAGAAACTGTCTATAGTATAATAGGCTTTTGATAATACAAACTTCCGTATCTTTGCCTTGGCTCTTACTTGCGGTAGTTTTCGAACTCTCTCTGGGAAACTATTAAATATTTTAACGGAAGTACACCTCTTTGGATATAAATAAAATTACACTTCTCAATTACAAGATCTGTTTCATATCTAGTTTCATAATTATGTCTGTTTGGCGCATTTTCAAAGAGATCCTTGTTAATACGAACAAACATAAAGGAGTCCAATATATATATATATATATATATATATATATATATATATATATATATATATATATATATATATATATATATATTACTTAAAGTTAAAAGGGATTTACTGACAAAGACATTCCTACAGCTTTCACTATAATGCATCTTAAAAGTAGCTCTGATACATTTTTTTTATAATTTAAAAATTTTGTCTACTTGGGGAGAATTTCCCTAAAAAATCAAATCATACCTGAACCTGGACTGCACGTAAGCATAATAGGCCTTCAAGGCACCATCAACGCCCACATTATTTGATAAGATTCTCAGTGCATAAGAATATTTGGAGATACCAGCCGCGACATTCTCCACATGCTATCTCCAATCAAGTCTAGCATCAATATTGACGCCCAGCAAAGACAGATGCTGAGATGTTTAAATATCGTTACCCTTGTAAGGAAACGTGAGAAAATGATCAACCCTCCTGCCAAAAACCAGACAATGTGTTTTTAAAAAATTCAGTAGAAGGTCATGGTTGTAAAATAACGATCTAGAATTTCACAGGCTTTCCCCACATCAGCGACTATCTCTTGTGGAGTGTCACCATTAAAGATCAGGGTTGTGTCGCCCGCATATAGAACTGTAAACTTTCCTGTAATGTTAGGTAATTCGTTTTTATAAAGTATATAAAGCAGCGGACCTAAAATAGATCCCTGAGGTACACCCCTCGTAACAGCGATCCTGTCTGAAAGAAAAGACCTGCCATAATTATCAATCTCCATCATTTGCTGAGTACGATTATTCAAGTAGGAGGCGATTAACTTTAATGCATTTCCCCTAATACCCAGGTGTTCCAATTTTATGCATAAAGTCTTATGAATGACATTATCAAAGGCTTTTGACAGATCAGTACAAAGATTTTTCCAACATTAGACAGAAGAGATATCGGTCTGTAGTTTTTCTCATCATTTGCTGCACCTTTCTTATGGATTGACTTTACAATAGCATTTTTTGGGAGATCAGGATATATACCCTGCTCAAAACACAAATTAATGATAAACGACAGTGGCTCAGATATTATTTCTGTAGTTTCTTTAAGTGTATTTACTGGCAAATTATCATCTCCAACTGATTTTTTATTTTTTAAAGATTTGATTACAGAAAAGACCTCGGGAACCGTCGTTGGCATTAGAAATATTGTATCGAAATTTTTATTTTTAGATGACGATAACTGAAATCCATCGACATCCAGATCATCATTTATTCTGGGACACGCGTTTATAAAGTATTTGTTCAGATGATTTACAATTTTAAAAGGATCGTTAAACTTTTGTAGAAAATTATCAAGAATTGTCTTTGGTGGATTGTCAGTTTTTTTTATATGTTTAACCAAATGCCAAGTCGCTTCAATCTTATTTTCGGCATTATTTATAAAATTAGTTTGTAATATTCTCCTGAAGTAAAGCATACGCTGTCGTTTACAAGATATCCTAATGCCATTCGTTATCCAACCGTTTTTACACTTATTTTCATTACATTTCTTTATTGGAAAGATTTTGACGAAATAAGTCAAGAACAAACTCAGAAATGAGCTGTATGCCCCGTCCACAGTACCAGCATCATAAACAGTAGACCAGTCAATGCTCTCCAATTCCCGCTTAAACTGCAGAACCTTGTTCCTCGGAAAGTTTCTCCTAAACGTAAATATGGGTTCATTTCTAACACTATTTAGGTCGCTAAAAACAATTGTCTTTGCAAAATGGTCAGAGAGCGCCGAATTCAGAACATAAGCTGAGAGAACATGCTCAGAGTTACAAAATATATTATCTAAAAGAGTTGCAGAATGTCTGGACTCACGAGTGGCTTCAAAAATACATTGGCTTAAGTTATACATGTTAAACATATACAATATTTGTTTTATTTTGTTATTTTCTAATTCGAGGAAGTTGAGATTAAAATCGCCCGAGATAATCAGTCTATGCTTTGAATATCTATCACAAACATACTCCAACCCCTGTTCAAGCCTTTCTAAAAATATTTCGTATGTTCCAAGTCCTCTGCGATACACACACAGTATGAGCACCTTAAAAGCTTGACTATAGACCGAAACTGCTCCCCCCCCCCCACCCTCAATGCTAAGAGCACAGACGGCCCTCTCCTCCGTAAAATCACTATCACAAACACAGTAAACACACGCACCCCCATGCTTCAAAGTACTCCTGCAAAAGCATAAAATGAGTCTATATCCATTAATTTTCACAAAATCCGCTTCATCTTGTTGTAGCCAGTGCTCAGTAAATAACAGAGCATGTGGTTTTGACTCCAATCCTTCCAGAAAACATTCGATTTCCAAGTTTTTATTTTTAATGGATTGTATATTCTGATGCATTATCGTCAAAGTTCCACTCTCTAGACCAGGCACTAAGCTCTCAGACTTGAGCTGCTTTATGTTATCATCATATTGAATTTTCGCTCTTTTTCCCCTGCAGCCAAACATAGTGGGACACTTTATATCATAGGCTGCATGAGCAGTATCCAAATTCAGCCTATATTTCTCGTTGTGTGTCTTACAATTTATTCATTACCGTTTTATTGAAATTGCAAATCTCACGACCCGCCCTCCCGCAATATATACATGTTTTTTCATTACGACACTCCCTCGATGTGTAATTATACTGATCATAGTTATAACATCGAACAAGTGCGACTCGAAACATACATCATTGCATCCCAGAAAAAGTCTGCCCTCACCCTCAGTCATTACACGACCAAAAGTTTTAGCATCACATTCTATTATGGTTTGGAATGTTCTAGCTATCTTTGTTATAACCGCCAGCTTTAACTTGCTCTCTTCTGTTACGAGTTTTGCATTTTGAAGCTTTAGATTCTTGAGTAGGGTTTCCTCATCATAATGTTCTTCTATCCCCACGATTTTAATCCTAGGATTTTTTTTAGCAGTAATTGTAGTTACATAGTTTTACGGTGTTAAGATGGAAATAATCGTTCATCCCTTTCTTAACATATGACATGAACGTTATATTTTTAATCGGGACCAATTGTATAATATTTTTCAATTAAGCTTTTATTTTTCAAGGCAAGAAAAAAAAACATTTTTTCTTTCTAAGTTTGCGAAGTTGACCCGACATTTATGGTAGCAAACAGAGCAAATTGACAATGATATCTGTTTATGTTAAGAATTTGTATAGTAGTTAAAGTTAAAACTAAGGGTTAGTATTGTTGTTTGTAACTAAGGAAGGACCATCATTTACAACATTAGAATATTATCAAGAAACGAGTGCAAAGAAGAAGTTTAGAGTAACCAGAATTTGTCGGGATTAATTTCCTGCATTGTTAGTTCAGTCCTATTCTGGCTTCTATAAACACGTCTCTTACCCTACTCTGTTTTCCAGTGTTGTAAAAATTGTGTTTCTGTTCATAATATATGTTAATTAAAATGTTTTTTGGAAAAGAATATCGGGAAATATACGAAATGTTCATAAAAAATGTTACCACAACTCGCATATACAAGATTTTATGAAATGGAAAGCAGAATCCTCATTTAAATATATCAGATAAATATACAAGTAAAGAATAAATAAATTTTCACCTTTTTTCATCCCTTGTCCTGATACGATATCATTTAAAAACTATGGATTGCAAGTACTATATTATCACCTTTTTCGAGAGTTACCATGCAAACAGATCGATAGGCCGACACTTAGACAGACATACGAACGAAAATGCGAAAATACTTCGGGAAAAAAAGCAGCTAATTTTCTCAGGAGTAAAAAATTTCCGTTAGCCGGGGAAGTAAATACAATAATTTCCCGGCTGTGTTATAAAAACATTTCAGCCAACTTAACGCTGTGTATTTCTAAAACTTCTTTTACATTCGTTTCAACATTTTTCAGGTTAACTTGTAGTCAGATTTCAATCCCTCCTATATATAATTTCTATAAGACGACACCTACAAGCCAGGTACCAGGAACCCTACAAAATATCTGGAAAAAATTACAAAGGCCAAAATAAAATCTGCTTGGTTCCAGAGGTTGAAAGACTCGATACTCCAACAGAAAAATTAAGCCGATGCCCAAAGTTGTATGGCCTACCAACGATACACGAGCCCAACGTCCCCCCTAGGCCCACTATTAGCGCGGTAGCCTCACCTACGCAAAACTTGGAAAAATATCTGTCAAAGATCATGCAACCAACCGTTGAAAGTGATGATTTATACAACAAAAGCTCCGAACACTTCACAAACGTAATCAGAGTCATTCGACTATAGGAAAATGACATTCTGGTAAGTCTAGATTTTGTTTCATTTTATCCCAGTATTCTGGTGAATGAAGCACTAGACAAAATAACAATAAACGAGGATTTTCCAGCTCATGTTTTAGAACTATCGGAACACTGTCTAAAAATACATATTTTGTCTTCAACGGTCAGATATACAAACAAACAGATGGAGCGCTCATGGGATCTTCACTTTCACCAGTAACAGTCAACCTCTTAACGATGTATTTGGAAACAGAGGCCCTTAAAAACTCGCCACTCAAACCGAAACTCTGGAAACGATATGTTGATGAAACTTTTATTATTTGGCTCCATGGATGAAAGGAATTAAACACTTTCCTGACTTATTTAAACACCGGATATAGTTCACCTTGAAAGTAGAAGAAGAAAAGAACGGTCAACTTCAATACACAGTCTACCGGAAGCCTACCCACACCAACAGATATTTAAACACTGGCTCACACCACCATCCATCCCAAATCCAGTTGGTAGCTAACATCCTCGTATCAAGAACATACCAACTCACTGAGCCAGATACAAGCCAGCAAGAAATTTCACAAATCACTAGGGCCCTTAAGCAAAACGTATATAAAAATCAGTCCATGCCGAGAACATTTGCAAGCGCCATAGACAGACAAGGACAGAAGAACGGGACCTCAACCAAAATAGGGTCCTAATACCATACGTGAAAGGAGCTTCAGATAGTATTGGAAGAGTCCTAAGAAAACACAACATAGGCACAATATACAAACCACAAAATACTGTGGCAGGAATCCTGGGGACCCCAAGGATAAGAGAAAACTGAAAAACCATGGAGTTTAGAGTATCCTATGCGGAGACTGCCACAAACTGTACATAGGGCAAACAAACAGAGGAATCTCCACCTGGATTGAAGAATGTAAAATAAGTATCAATAACAAACAAACAACTTCAGCTCTTTTTCAGCACCATAAAGATACTAGTCACAACATCAATTTTGAGGGATCTGAACAAATGGCCCCTATTTCACATTATAAAACACGTATAGTCAGAGAAGCAATGGAAATCGAAAAGATTGGATACCTAAATAAGCGAGATGATGCACTTAATATCTCCATTATATGAATGAGTCCACTAGCCAAACCGAGAAATAACCAAAACATCGAGAACGCAATAGTTAGCATATCGGCGGAACCCGTAATTAACACTGATACGGGCACCCAGCCGACAAACACCGATGCTCGGACCAACACTCCCGCTCCCACACCTACAATCTGCGTAGGTGCGCCGACCTATAAAAGACCGCGACCGCGCTTTGGTTACTCAGTTGCTTCGAGCGGCAGCAGCAGCAAAATCACAGTATCGAGTAGCAGCAACAGCAAGATCACTTGAAAATACTAAAATGACCAATGACATTTTGGCGAAACGTCGTACAGATTGTAGGTGGGGGATCCGGAGTGTTCGTTCGGGCAACGGTATTTGTCGGCTGGGTGCCCGGATCAGTAGTATTTACGGGTTCCAGCGCTATGTTGATTGTTGCCTTCTCGATGTTTTGGTTATTTCTTGGTTTGGTTAGTAAAACCTTTCATGAAGTGGAGATATTAAGTACATTATCCCGCTTCTTTAGCTGTCCGTTCTTTTCGATTTCCAAGGCCTCTCTGACTATGCGTGTTTTATAATGTTAAATAGAGGCTCTTTGTTTAGATATTGTTACCAATATTATGATGGTGCTGGAAAAGAGCTGAAGTTGTTTGTTTGTTTTTGATACTTTCTTGGATCCGGGAGGAGATTCCTCTGTTTGTTTGCCTTATGTAGCAGTCTCCGCATGGGATGCTATAAACTTCATGGTTTTTCAGTTTTCTCTTGTCCTTGGGGTTCCCTAGGATGTCTGCCAGAGTGTTTTGTGATTTATATGTTGTCCTAATATTGTATTTTCTTAGGACCCTTGCAATCCTATCTGTAACTCCTTTCACGTACGGTCATGGTACTCTATTTTGCATGAGGTTCCGTTTCTCTGTCCTTGTCTGTGGATGGTGCTGCCTTGCCAATGCTCTCTATTTGACCTGATTTTGTTATTCGTTTTGCTTCAGGGCCTTAGTGATTTATCAAATTTCTTGCTGTCTAGTTCGATGAGTCGTTATGATCTTGATACGAGGGTGTTAGCTACCGACTGGATTCGGGAGGGCTGGCGGTGTGTGTCAGCGTCTAAATATTTGTTTGTGTGTGTGGGCTTCCGGTAGTCTACGAATTGAAGTTGACCTTTGTTTTTTCGAGTTATGAGTATATCAAGGAAAGGAAGGCTTTTTTCTTCTTCCTTTCAAGGTGAACTATATCCAGTGGTGTATTTTGTTTAGATAGGTCGGGAAAGTCTCTAATTCGTTTCGTCCATAAGGCCAAATGAAAAAGATATCACCAGCATATCTTTTCCAGAGTTTCAGTTTGAGTGGTGAGTTTTTATGGGCCTCTGTTTCAAAATACATCATATAGAGGTTGGTCATTACTCGTGAAAGGGAAGATCCGATGGGCGCTCCATCTATTTGTTTGCATATCTGACTGTTAAAGACAAAACTGGTATTTTTTAGACAGTGGTCCGATAATTCTACGATATGAGCTGGAAAATCCTCGTTCATTGCTATTGTCTAGTGCTTCATCCACCGAAATACTGGGATAAAGTGAAAGAATATCTAGACTTGCCAGAATATCATTTTCTTTTAGTCGAATGCCTCTGATTCGTGAAGTGTTCGCAGTTTTTGGTGTATGAAACAGCACTTTCGTGGGTTAGCTGTATGAACTTTGTCAGATATTTTTCCAAGTTTTGCGTAGGTGAGGCTACTGCGCTAACAATGAGTCTAAGAGCGACGTTTGGCTTGTGTACCTTTGGTAGGCCGTACAACTTTGTGCATCGGCTTGATTTCTCTCATGGAAAGACTCATAGTCTTTCAACTTGTGGTCCCAAGTTTGCAGCTTTTATTTTAGATTTTGTAGTTTTTTTTATATGTGTTGCAGGGTCCGTGGCTTGTAAGTACCGACACACAGGTAAGAGAAGAGGTTTTTTAATTGATGCACTTGACAAATTTTAAAGATATTATTGATAGTCAAATATATAAGAGGTGAATGGTAAGGGAGTTAAAGGAGTTGTTTAGTATATTGTGCTACATGTCCTTTCAGATTAGGTGAGGTTATATAGTATAGTAAAATATATATGGGGTTGAAGGAATATGGTGAAGGGTGATTGCTTATTCATCGTAATGTACGCGTATTTCAGTGTTTTAGTTTTTCCATCATTTCTAACGTTAACAGAAATTATATACAGAAGGGATTGAAATCTAACTACAAATTAATCTAAAAAAATATTGAGACGAATATAGAAGATGTTTTAGAAATTCACACCGTTAAGCCGAAACGTATTTATAACACGACAGAGAAATTATCGGATGGCTAACGGAAACTTTAGTATTCCTGAGAAAATGAACCTTAGAAATTTTTTGCTTTTTTCCAAGACGTATCTGTTCGCATGGTAACTCTCGAACACGATGATAATATATTACTCGAAATTTATAGTTTTTTAATTGATGTTGTTTCAGGACAAGGGATGAAAAAGATGGGAATTTATTTATTCTTTACTTGTATACTTATTTTAGAACTACGTACTTGCAAGAAAAATACAGTGTAAATAACTTTACAAATTTGTTACACTACCCATATAAAATTTTACAATAGCAGCATTTAACTCAAGAAAATAAAACATTGCCATTAGATTTTGGTTAGAAAATAATGAAATTTATGGAGTAAAGTACGCAACTGTTTAATAGAATTGTTTGGATGGACGAGTTAGTTTCCTCAAGAACCAAACTTTCTAATAGAAGAAATGATCTTTTTTGAGCAAACACTTCCTGTTGGCGTTTGGTAAGGTATATTGAACCATAGAAATATCAATATTATTAACATAAATTTAATCAATGAAACAAATTTGAAAACAATAACAGAAACTGTTGATAATTTAATACTACATAATGATAGGAAAATTATCTAACATCAGGACGCACTCGACCACAGAACTTGCCCCCAGTAACCAATTTTTTAAATGAATGTTTCGCTTGAGTTATTGGCAGATTCGGAAGATTAATAAAATTTTTAAATAGCTTAGATTTAACTATATTGGAAACTTTTTTTATGGAGCTATTTAAACGATAAATTAAAATATTAAAGTATATATATAAAAATATATATATTTATATTTCTTGTTCTCATTTTCGGGCATTTGCCAACTTTTGTATTATTTTTTTTACTTTAGCGTAGTTTCAGTTAACATGTGGTTACATATTTTTCGAAATATATTTAAGTAGGAACTCTGGTTTCCTTTCCATAGCCCTGTATATGAGAGTGTTTACCTTTTGTTGCAATATTTATAAACATTTCGCATGTTCTATTCTATATCTATAAGGCTTTGTGTATTCCTATTGCATTCAGGTTTTCTCGTAACCAATTTAAATAAATATATCGTATATACCCTGTTCTAAAATCTATCAAAATTATTTTTATATTAAACTTAGTTTTTTAATTATTTAGCGCCATTATTATTATTATTATATATATATATATATATATATATATATATATATATATATATATATATATATATATAGAGAGAGAGAGAGAGAGAGAGAGAGAGAGAGAGAGAGGTTTTCACGGATGGTGGAATGTAATACATTAAAATTAAGGATTTCAATCGATCCGTCTAACAATGAATTTGCACATTCATTCTTAGACGAACGGATTGAAACCCAGAATTTTAATGTATCGCGTAGTTTTGAAAGTTGAATTTTGACTTAAGGGGTTAGTTTTGAGGGGGTGACACCGGAAGTGATTTTTTTTTACCAGGTCATCGAGTGGGGTGTCAAATATAAGCTTGTGAACATACGAGTTCAAAGATATATATAATACTTTCGCACATTTTTCCTTGAATTATTTTTAAAAAATTGACAAGGATAAGTGCACAACAGAAAGTAGAAAGTCCTGGATTATAAATACATCATCCTCCTACGTCGTTTGTTTGAAGAGTAAGACAAAAATATTAACTTGAGTAACCGTAGTTACCATCTTACATTCTCCGGTAGAAGTTTTTACCTAAATATCTCTGGTATTAGGTCGATGGTGTTAGTTTAGGTCAATTAAGTTTACGTCGTAATACATAACCCTATATGAAATCATCAAATATGATGACGTAATGCACTATAGTGTAGCCAAGAGAAAGCCAGACGGGGCATATCTTCCCTCCTGTGCCTTTGAATGTAGGAAATAGTGCCCTAAATAAGACATTTCTAATTGAGGGAAGCTTCTCTTAAGTTATGTACATTTTATAAAAGGCTTATTTTCTGTAAAAAACTTCACTTTGTGCTTATCGTTTTTTAAATTACGTTTAACTTTTAAAGTTCTACTGCAGTAATTCTTGTGAAAAATATCTTTTTTTTTCTCCAACTACTGATTTATAAAAATGGTAAAGTTTTTAAAAGTCTACCCTATGAAAGAAAGATAAGAAAAATCTCCATTTCTGGCCATTAATATTTAAATTAAGCTTAAATAATTAAAGTTGCATTGCTCTAGAAGTTTTTTTTGTCAAAAATCTCCACCCTTCCTAATTAGGGATGTGGAGTTTATTGTGTTGGGAAAGGAGTTCTAGTGTCAAAACGTTTTTTATCGATTGACACCTCCAGCAGTTTCACTTTTAGTGTTATCGTTTTTTTCTTGAAGAAACGTTTTTATGTCGCCTCCGCTTCTTGAACCTGGTTGCGTTATGGGTAACTTAGTTTAGGGAAAATTGTGTTTATATTTTAATGTTAATGATTTTGTAAATACATATATGTTCATATTCGTGGTTTATTGTTTTGCATACATTTATCCAGATACTTATAATTTAAGAAAATATAGTGACTCAGTGTTGTTCTGGAACAAAGTGATCCATCTTTGAGCTCCCGTATGGTATGCTTCTTTAGCAGATATTATTAAATCCTAGGTGACTGAGCAGCTGACTGTTACAAAATATATGTATATGTAATGAAATTGACGATTTGAAATGTAATTTCTGGATATTTATTTAAAATTTGATACTCTGAGTCAACACCAATTATTTGTAAAAAAAAACTAGACACATTAATTTTTTTAGGCACCAATAGCAACTTGCATAGTTGTCTGTGACAGTAGTAACAGAGAAAAAGACAAACTTAAGGCCACTTGTATAAAAGTTAAAGAATCTTTTGCAGAAAAATCCAAATGTTACCAAGCACTAGAATGTTTGTGTTTTAATGTTGGTTTGTTGAAAAAGGAATACACTGCTGCTAGATTTTTTGTAATTGAACGACAAACATTGATATGGTTACTTAGTTACTGTGCAATATATTTTATCAGCTTCGCAACCCTTCAGGCACAATCAAAGTTGTAGTTGCAATTTTTACTGAATCTAGAGTAATAACGCAAAGTCACCGAATTACTTGCACCTCAGTCTTGACTAGGTATTATTGATCACAATTGTTTTATTTATGTTGATAGAAAGGGCAACAAAGCTAAGTAATAATTAATCATTTTTTTTTCCTAAAAATTAGGAAAATTTAACATCTATGTTTTTTAATTGTATTTAATCTACCCAAAATAAAAATCTATGAATGGAAAATGACGTTTTTATTTTTATTTTTTTTTTTAGTTGTTACATATACCAGGTGATTCTACAGGTAATATCCACAGCGTCTTTCTTATAAAGGAAGAAAAATTTAGAGAGTATAGTTACAATCGACGCCCATTTAGGATAGATAAATAATTGAGAGTTAATTTCTGTTTAAAAGGAAAAGTTATAAAAAATTGTCTATTAGAAAAATTTAAAAAATCTCTCGTCATTTTGTAGAAAAAGTGATTTTTAAAAAAAAAAAAGATAAAAAATATTAAAAATAGAGAATAAAAATCCGCAGAAAAAATCCAATTTTTGAATATTCCAGAAGTATGTAACCCCTGAAAGTAGCTTTGAAAGGAAACTCATAACTAGAGTAGCCTTTGTCGACTTCTCTGCTGCGTATGACACTATCAATCATAGAAAACTTATTAGTTTACAAGAAATATTGAATCTATATTATAAAACAGAAGATTTTATTTTACCTTAGAGGAAAAGCCCAGCAGATGGAGAAAACAGAAAAATGGTCTAACTCAGGGACGACCGATGACCAAAAAACCCCGATCCACTACGAATACTTCTTTTATGCGGAATATCTTGCAATAAATGCCCAACCGAAAAACTTTTGTGGAACAGGCCCTTAAAAACATATCTGAGTACTAAACCCTTAAACCCAATCCAGCAAAAACTCAGGTCTGTGCTTTCCACCTAAACACAAGAAAACCAATGCGTAAGCTACATGTTTAATGGGGGGGGGGGGAGTACCCTCCAACACGAAGATCATCTAAATACTTGGAAGGTTGTGCTAGACATGTTAGTGCAGGTTAATTTACAAATATATTTTCAAAAAACCAGAAACGAAGTTACCACCCAAAACCACCTGGTTAAAAAACTCTGTGGAAGTAAATGGGGCACTAACTCGGCAACTCTAAGGACCGCCCCACAAGCCTTACGTTTTTTTGTTGGTGAGTATGTTTGCCCAGTCTATCATAGATATGTTTATGCAAAGCAGGTCTATATTGCTCTAAATAAGATCTGCAGAATTATTACTGGTTACATTGCTAGATAAAATTTACAGATTAGTAGAGTATAAAGCTCTTTCAATATGTCGAACTAAGCTTGAGTATATAGAAAAATTCCATCATCGACATCCTCTCTATGAAGCACAATCACGCAAAGTCAACTTAAGTCCCGCAGAGGTTTCTTAAACACTGCAAACATTGGACGTCCAGAAAATTTCCCCCTAAAGAAAGAACCGCCTGCTGGAATCTACCTAGAGTGGAAAGCCTGGAGGATGTTCAACTGAATAAGAACCGGGGTCACCCCCATGAAAACCAACCTAGTACGATGGGGTATTACCAGGTGTACAAGTATGAAATGCGGATTTTTTTTCGAAAAAAACATGTGAAATTCGGAAGAATGATAAAAAGTGCTTTATTCAAAGTATGCTCCATCGATGGTTATACATTTTTCCCATCTTTCGGACAATTTGTGAATACCACGCCAGTAAAAATCTTCCCCTTTTGCTGTGAACCATTCATCGAGCCATTTTTTTAGATCTTCTTACGAACCAAAGCTCTGCTCAGCAAGTACGTGACCCATCAATGCAAACAAGTGGTAATCGGAAGGAGTCAAGTCTGGTGAGTAAGCCGCATGGGGTAAAACTTCTCAGCTGAGTGCTTCCAACGTGTCGCGAACTGGTTTTGCCGTATGTGATGGAGTATTATCATGAAGAAAAATGACTTTGTGTTGCCTCTTTCGGTATTCTGGCCTTTTTTCAAGCAGCGTACGGTTCAAATCGGTCAATTGTTGTTGGTAACGTTTGGTATTAACCGTTTCCCGAGGTTTTAATAGCTCATAATAGACCACGCTCCTCCGGTCCCGCCAAACACAGAGCATCATCTTTCTGCCAAAGCGATTCGGTTTTGCAGTCGTTGTGGATGGTGCGCCTGGGTCTGCCCATAATTTTTTGCGCTTGGGATTCTCAAAATAAATCCACTTTTTATCCCCTGTAACTATACGATGCAAAAACGACTTCCTTTTGTACCGAGTGAGCAAAATGTCACACGTGTTTCTGCGCTTTTCCATTTGCCTGTCGTTCCGCTCATGTGGTACCCATCTACCGGTCTTCTAAATCTTTCCCATCTCTCGTAGCCGATTGGAAACAGCTTGTTGACTAACGCCCAATTAGTCGGCGAGTTGTTTTTGTATTTGCGAATCATCTTCGTCCAACAATGCCGCAATTCCACATCTTTGTATTTTTTTGGCGGTTTTCCACGTTCCTTGCTGCAACATCGAAGTCACCACTTTTGAAACACCGAAACTATCGTTTACACGTATCTTGCGATGGAGCATGTTTACCATAAACTTCTCGAAGTAATCGGTATGATTCAACAGCAGTTTTCTTCAAATGAAAACAAAAAATTAATGCTGTCCATGAATGCTCTTTGTTCTGTATAAATTTCGACATATTGAACACAACAACACAACACTATGCACACACTTTTCCAATTTATCACTCATGCGCGTCTGACCCTTGTTGATGACACAACAAAATGGCGAAGTGTCAAATCTTTATAGCATAAACTGCATTAGTGCACCATCTGTTGTCTGAAATCCGCATTTCATATTTGTACACCTGGTAAATAATGTGAAGATGTGTTTTGCGAAGGAGGGGAAGAGAAAACATTCTGAGGTGCAGCTCTGGTCCATATACCTGCAGATCCGAATATATATGGCTCGCAAAACAGAACGCGATTAACGTAGCCAGATACTGGGTTCTAGTAGTCTTAACCTGGATCACCGGGACAACGTTTCGGATACATTCCTATATAATGTCTTCGGTTTAAAATGCTATGATTTTATCTTACTCCCATCATAAATAGTCAATTCCATTACTTCGAAGTCTGTATTAGCTATCCTTGAGTATCTATCACCCCGTACTTTATTGTGTCTCACAAACAGTGTGGAACGAATAGTTAAACTACTGTCCCTATAGTTCCTGTAAGAGGGGAGTGTTCTAAAATCCGATAATGTATAATGACTCTCGGGCTCAGCTATTATTTGAAAAATTTTCGGAACTATGTAAGTCAAGCTTTACGTTACTATGAACGGTTCTAAGTGTTTCATTTTGTTTAGAACAATCGATATCAAATAGCACTCGAGTAAGAACTCTACAAAGCCTCGTAGTTGTTCGCATGATTTCTGTAAATATGATTCTATGAACTCCGTGTATCACCTATAAGCTTCCAAAAATAGTCTATTACTGGAATTTAAAATAAGTTATTCATAAATTCAACCTCAGAATTTAAATAAAATCTGACATCAGTAATATTTGGTGCGGAATCGAATATTATTCCCGGTACGTTCTGCCTGCAGTAGAGGGCGACTAAAAGAACAAGTTAGATGGTAGATGCCTAAATCATACCATCGCCCGGTGTTATACCATCAGATGGTATAGGCTGCTTGAAGTCGCTGAAGGTTTGGTGTATGTGCCGATGTCCCTAGACTGTGAGAAAAAATAGCATGATGAGGCTATCTGCATCAAAAAATTCTGAAAATAAAATAGCTTCAGGTTCAGATCTCCGGGTGGCGATTGATTCGGAGACAATTGTGCCTTTACTCCACTTATCGAGGAAACAACATGGATCTCTGATTGAGACGGAGAGTTAGTTAATCTCCTTGTTTTTAACTACCAATTCAGAGATTTACTCTGATATTAAATCCGCCGTTATGTTCTTTCGACCATAAATTGTTTTCGGCATCGAGTATCCTACCCATCAGTGACAGGAAGGTGCCTAAATCGAGCAAGGTTTGTCATTATACCATACATCAGTTAACTGGGAAGAGTACATGGAATATTTTCGAACTTTGGCTTGATTAGACATTTATTTCAGATCTTATTACCCATTTGACTGCGCTAAGGAGTTTTCCGATATCATTTTGGCTGATATGGAAGTTTAGATCCATTTTTCATAGAAATGCCCTGCAAATGTAAAGAAGCTATTGCTTCTTAACATCGTGCCTAATGGCGTAAAAATTCTAACATCATAAATCGTAACATCTTTATTCGTACTCTGAACAGATGCAAATATATTATCGATGAAATCAAGAAGGCACACAATCAAAGCAATAAAACAATTCCAGGTCCTTTTGGTCAGTTGCTAAGACCATTAGTCAAAATTTCACATAATACGACTGTAACAACACCAGTTCAGAAAGCCGACTTGTTAGCTGAATACTTTGCTTCACATTTCATTGTCGATTTCTATGGAAAAACATCACCAGCTATCACTATAGTGCAGGCAAGGATGCCCAATATTGTCTTCAGACAACGTATTATATAACATGTTCTGATAAAGCTAGCTACCTAAAAAAAGATCCTGGTGTTGATGGAATACATACCGTAGTATTCAAAAAATGCGTAAGTGAACTAACACCAATTTTAGAAAGATTCAATATTATTAGCGATCTTCAGTGTGGCTTTCGTAAGCAAAGATCAACAGGAGATCTTAATTATGTTACACGTGTTTGAAATAACGTAATTGAATACTTGAGAGAACCTCGAGTAATTGCACTTGATATATCGAATGCATTCGACCGTGTTTGGCATGACTGAATGTTAGCTAAGCTTGTATGTATGAAAAAATGTTGTTGATAGCTCTCTCCTTTCCTCAGAGAAGGTTCATTCCGAGTAGTAGTCGCCGGGTTTCTTTTCTAATACCTTTACTATCAATGCTGTTGTGCCTCTGGGCTCCATACTGTCTCCTACTCAAGTTTCTCATTTACATTAATGATATGCTGTAAAGGCCCAGGGACCCAATCTACAGCCTTTTTCTTTATTCATTTTAAACGCTCGAACATCAGCTACTCATGTAAATATCCGCAGACAGCAGGGGGTTGCTCAACTTACTAAAGGCCTGGAACAAGTTCTATCTTAAAGTGGCAGTAACTAAGTAGAATTTAACGCCACAAAAACCCCGACGACAGTGTTTTTCGAAAAAAGTAACGACATAGTGATATTGGGTGACTCTATTCCTCGAGCATCGTCACTCAATTTGCTTGGCATGAACATGTTGCAGGTATAACAAAGAGAGCTTCTCAAAAAGTAGAAATATTGTTTCGAACTACAAAGCTTTATATTTGAAAACAATTGTTAATTCTGCTCAAATTCGACTAACGATGGAATACTGCTCACATATTTGAGGCTTTGCTCCCAAAACGTGCACTGCATTTGTTGAATTCTTGAGCTATCAGTAACCTTGATTCCTTGGAGCATCGAAGAACGGTTGGCGACTTGAGGCTATTCTCCAAATATTTTCAAGGACATAGCCAGCTTAATTTCTCCCCAACTGGTGCATGTTCGTAATAAATGTCGCGCAAATACTTCTGATACTAATCTATATGAAGTTCAGCTTGTCACATCTTGTACAATACTTTTCAAGCAGTCTTTTTTATCTAGAACCTCATCCCTTTAGAATAAATTGCCCAGAACTGTGTTTGTTTTTTTTCTCACACGCGTCGGTCTTGTAGAGCTTTAGGAATTTCCCTGCAGCATGTGTGCTTTGCCCATAAAAAAAATGTACAATCTCTTTTTGTGTTATCTTTTAGGTTCTTATGGAAAAATACAATATATCGAAGATTTTCAGATGTGGATTTTACCATCCAAATATCTTTCTTTTGTGATTCTAAGTGCTGGTAATTGGTGAATTTCCCAACTTCTAAACCCCATGAGAATTTAGCTTTTTTTCAAATAACTAGAGCTTTAAAATATCGTTGAGGTAAACGTGTTTAATTCTTAGCTCAATGGCAAACAAGCATTATGGTAGCTCTTCATGATTAACATAACAGTTATCATCAGTTCTTAACAAAAGATGGTACTACTCCTATAGCCTAGTTCCATCCTGGAATATGAGTCTTGCAATCATGTCCATTAAGGTACAAAAGGATTTTTAGGGTGTTGATCAGAACAGGTTCTCGAACCTTATCAATTTCCTCTCCATTCAGTTCGTATGTCACCGATTCAAATGAAAATGCACTAATATTAAAGTTAACGTGCAGTTTCCCGTTTTACCGACAATAGTTTTCTCGATGAGTATTGCTTAAATATAACGTTCAGCTTGACTAATATCTATAAGTACATCCTGCTGATTAACGTTCATTTCAGTTTCACTGTTGTAATTAAATAATTTTGTGAATAGATTGTATGGATGCCAATCTCCTCGGCTGCTTGGTTCATCCACGTTGACCGGACAAAATATTTATAGTTTTTCTGATACAATAGCGATACTTTTGAGTAAAGGAACGTAGTTGGAAGATACTAGGTGGAGTGAGCAGTTGCTTTAGCGCCTGATTATAGACTGAATTTAGGTTATTCTTATGGTCAATTAAATCAACTTCTAAAAATTCGATTAAAAACCAATACCATATTTCCTTAATTCCAATCCTATTATTATTTCTTCATCACAAAAATCTATTGGGTTTCAATCCTGATCTAATATATTCACAGTAATATTATCGATCTTCTGCTTGTTTACAGCGAAATAATTAAGTTTCTCGGTGCCAAAGTTATTTACGATCAACACTCGGTGAGAACTCGTTTCACTGCCTGCGAAGGATTATTTGTATAATACGATTCTGAAACAATATTGCACTCAATTCACATAGCATTGGTCTTAATAATATTTACAGGAAGATCAGATTCATGTACTTCCGGTACTGCCGGTACATTCTTGAAAAAACCTAATATTTTTCAGTTTCATGAAGACACGTCAAGATAATCTTTGAAACAATACCACCACCCTTTACCCAATTATCTAATAAGAAATTATTCAATATCAGCCGTCACGTAAGATTCTCTAGGAATTCCCAAAACTTTTCTCTCTTTCTTTCTTTTGATTCAAATAGTAAAATTTATTACATCCAGGTTCAATGTTTCGGACTGAGTTCTAGGTATTAAGGGATATAAGAGATAAAGAATAATCATACCTAGTGTTCCGTTCAATAGGAGGAATAATGCCATTGCTTAAACAACGAGAACGCCCCTTTAAATTGAACGTCTGCGACATTACTGCTAAGAATTAAACAAGTTTTATAACAATTTATTGTAAAGAAATGATAGCGAAAGATGATCATAATTAAAAGTGTTACGTGTGCTAAAATATTGAATTAGTTCCTTGGTGAATTTAAATTCCCAAGACTACTAAAATAAACAACTGTGTTTCCAGATTTTTTGAGAGCCACCCAATGCGTGCCAATTCCTTTAGTTTCATTCAGATTAATTAAATCATGTTTATAACATAAAATAACTGTTTTGGAATAAGAGGGAGGATGCCTCTAATTTGCGGCACCTGAATAACTCTTGGTAGCTTATTTTTTCTTCTTCCTCCAACATTTTTAACATATTTTTGAGCAGCTTTTGTGACACCTCTAATGTTATTCTTCAAAGAACAACCCTTAAAACTATTCACGTGTTTTTTTTTTTAGTAACAATACCTGAATTAAGCGATAATGGTGACTTCCGTTTTGATTTAACATTTTTTTTTTATTTCTGTCCTTTTCATTTTCTTTGGTTTCAAATTATTATTTTTATAGTGTACACCCACCCCAAGTCTCTGTTTAACTTTCATTGGAGTAATTACAATACATTTTTATTCAAATTTGAGTCATTAGCTATAACTAGTTCCCAAACCCGTTTCTGTAAAACTTTATGACATCGTTTTAGATCCTTTAAATTAGAGTTTTCAATATCGTGCTCTTTACAATAACAATTCAATTTATTTTTAGGAGGATTACCGCGAGCCAATCATTCTTTAAGTTTAGTTTCGAGTTCGCAGTGTGACTAAGAGGCAAGTGAAGCGCAAATGGTAGGTTACTGATTAGAGTTTTAACACACCTGCGCTTAAATAAACATCCATTATATGAGATATAAAAGCAAAAATAAGTTCTTAACATAATTATTAGGAATTTTGATATAAAAAATAATACCGAAGCATTAAAACAGAAACGTCATAGTGGATCGCTGCTAAATTATATTAGAGCAGTTATTAGGCGGACCTAGCAACGCGGGAAAAAGTAACGTTATGTCAAACATATTAATTGATATAAATTGTTTTTAAGACTTCGACATGTGTATATTCGTTCTAAGTCATCAAGAAAAATACAGATTTTTAGAAAAACTAATTCAAGTATCTGGTGTGAGATACTTGAATTAGTATCTCACACCAAGTATTTAATGATAATTGCCCGATAATAAAGCTGAAAATGCTGATCCTTACTCCATAATCATATTTGACTTGTGAGAAACAGGAAAAGATTAGAAATTACTTTTATTTGAAGAAACATGTTAATGAAGATTTATTTTACCTTTGTCAAACATATTAAAAAATACAAAAGAAACTAATTCGAGATAGCGCAAATATGATTACTTTATTTAAGCAAAATAATATGAATCTAAAATATACAAAGCGATCACATAAACACTAATATGTCACTGGAAACCTTTAAAAACACGTGCTCGGAATGTTGGAAAGATAAATATAGATTTTTGGTTATTATGAAGGTTGATGAAGTAAGGGTAGATGTACGTTAGAAGTAAATTTAACACCTACATCGACTCCTAAGCCAGTAATAGTTATCAGTACGTAATACACTCCTAAATGGAGTAAATCGTTTTGTTATACACAAACCAATGTCTGAAGGTTATCCATGTCCAACGTTCTAGATAAACGCGATAAAATCATTAAACAAAAAAATCTCAGTGATGTCGATATCATTAGGAAAAGATATTTATCAGTAAAACTGGACCGAAGCACCACTTGTTAAAATTGTAGAAAATACGTGTTAAGTATAGGCTAAGGAAGGGCGGAATGTAAAAAAAGTTGGTATGGGGCTTGATCTAAAAATGGTTAAGAAAAATAATCGTGTGGATGTTGACTTAAAATCAGATTATATTAATAAGAGTTGACTGATCGGTCCGTTACTTTGTGATACTACGTTTTAATAATAAAATTATTTAATTAATTTGTTAACTGACACTAAATATATTTTTTGTAAAGAAATTTACAAATGCGTTATCGCGATTTCGTATTGCAACTACATTTTCAAACGCTCAACTAAGACTAAAACAGATTTTTGGTATTTATGTTTATATAATGAAAAATGTTGGTATATTAGGTGCTACAAAAGTTGGTAAAGGACGTCTAACTGATTATTTAGTAAATTTATATTATGGTTCTTTAGATGCCTGTAAAGTGTCTGTAAATTTATATAGATTCTAAGAAATTACGTTTTGACACTTTAGGTGCCATATGGAGTAATGATAAACAATTAATATTGGGAAATGGATAGCCTATTTCTAAAAAACGCTTAGCATAGTGTGATTTTTCATTTTTAACCTATAAGATGCATTATGTTCTGCAAATCTTATTTTGAAATTCCGTCCCGTTTGGCCTACGTAACAGCTATTGCACTCTTGAGAATTAAGTTTATAAACTCCTGATTTATTATGTTTATTAGTTTTATCCTTGACACTGAAAAATATATTGCATAATTTTTGAGAGGGTTTTAAAGCTATGCTTGTTTTTTTCGGTTGTGAGAACTTGAGATATTTTATCCGAGATGGGACCAAAATATGTCAGGGGCTTGAATGTTTTTCTTTCTTGGTATTCTTTTATGGGGTAAATTAAGCTGAAAGTGATTTGCTTTTATTTATGGCTTATTAGGGTATTTTAGGTTGGAAGCCGTTATTAAGTGTTGTATTTTTGATCGTGTCCAGTTATTTTTTTAAATTATTTTTGCTAAGAGGGATATTAAAGGCTCTATAAGCTTCCAGTTTATGGGAATTAGGGTGTATTGAGTCAGCTGGGATGGTGACATCTGAAATGGTTGGTTTACGGAAAATACCGAATTCTAATCTATTTCCCCTCTTTGAAATTTTAACATCTAAGAAATTTATTTTGTTATCTCTTTTCTTTTCCAATGTGAATTTTATGTTGTGATATATATTATTTAGGCAATTTAAAATAGAATTTAGCTCAATATTATTTCCATGAAAACATACTAATATGTCGTCCACATATCTAAACCAAAAGAGAATATTTTTTGCACGTTAAGTTTTTCAAAATTTGTTTTCCAGCTTTGTCATAAAAATTTCTGCTACCAAAGGACTAAGTGGAGAACCCATAGCAAGACCATCTCTTTGTTTGAAAAATTGATTATTGAAATAATTGTCGGTTATATAAAACTCGAGAAGTTTCAATATATCTTTTTGTATTATTATATTGATGTTGTTTTTTATAGCATATTTTCAATAATTTCTAAACGATCTTTATTTGGGATACTGGAGAACATATTTGTTTCATCGAATGAAACCAGAAGGGCATTATTTTGGATGGAGATATTTTTAAGTTTATTGTGATGTCGATAGAATTTTTTGTGTATTTTTATCAAGCCTTAAAGCTTTGGAGATGTAAGCTTTTGGTTAATTATTTTAAACTTTTCTCTTTCAACCATAATGCTCAGGGCTTCATTTAACAGAGTCTTAAATTGTTTTTGAATTTTATCAGTTGGATCTTTTTTTAGTTTTATTGGATGTTCTTTTTCCAAAAAAACATTTATTTTTTGAATGTACTAGTTTTTATCAAGGGTTATAATGGAGTTACCTTGGTTTCTTTTTATTGTTATTAGGTTATTCTTTTTTTATTTTAGATTGGATTAACGCTATCGTTAGTTGTTTAATATTTGGGTCACCTATGTTTTTGTGGCTGATTCAATTTCGGATATTAGTGATTCGGTAGTGTATTTTTTATATTAAAGTTAGGATTATATTTTGGTCCTTTCTCCAACAGTTTTTTCTAACTTTCTGTGAAATTTGTATTAGATCTATTGATAAATCTATCATAGAAGGTATTATCTGAAGTTACGGTATATTTTTTATTCTCTATTAGTTTTTTAAGTTTTCTTGATTGAGTTAAGTAAATTAATTAAAGACTACCTGCAGTAATAAGGAACAACTAACGACAGCGTCTATCCAATCTAAAATGTTAGAGAATAACAGTAGACAAAGGCAACTCCATTATAGCTTTTGATAAAAATCAGCACATTCAAAAAGTAAATGATTTCTTGGGAAAAGAAAATCCAATAAAACTAAAAAAAAATGTAACTGATAATATTCGAAAACAACTCAAGACCCTGTTAAATGAAACCCTGAGCATTGTGGACGAAAGAGAAACGTACAAAATAATAAATCAGAATTCTACATCACCAAACCTTTAAGGTTTGATAAAAATACATAAAAAAAAATTCACCAACAAGACCAGTAGTATCATACAGCAATACTCCCTTAAAAAACCTAGCAACACATCTCAACACCATCTTTAGAGAAATAACATAATTCAATAGAAAATACACAAAAACTTCTATCGACTTAACAAATAAACTTAAAAATATCTCCATCCCAAATAATGCCCTTCTGGTTTCATTCGATGTAACAAATATGTTCTCCAATATTCCACCTAAAGATTGTTTAAACATTATTGAAACTATGCTACAAAAAACAACAGTAATGTAACAACACAACAAGATATATTGAAACCTTTCGAGTTTTGTATAACCGAAAATTATTTCCAGTTTTTTTTCAAACAAAGAGATGGTCTTGCTACAGGTTCTCCACTTAGACCTTTGGTAGCAAACATTTTTAAGTCAGAGTTTGAAAATAATTTTCTAAAAACTCAACACGCAAAAAATATTCTCTTTTAGTTTAGATATGTGGACAGCATCTTAGTATGTTTCCATGGATATGATATTGAACTAAATTCTACGTTGAGTTGTCTAAATAATATACACCCCAACATAAAATTCACATTGGAAAAGGAAACTGATAATAAAATAAATTTCTTAGATGTTACAATTTCAAAGAAAGGAAATAGATTAGAATTCGATATTTTCCGCAAACCGTCACCGTCCCAGCTGACTCAGTACATACTAATTCCCATAAACTGGCAAGTTATAGATCTATGATCCATACAGCTTTTAATATCTCTCTTAGTAAAAATAATTTTAAAAAATAACTGGACACAATCAAAAATATAGCACTCAATAACGGCTTCCGCCCTAAAATAATTAATACTCTAATAAGCCATAAGCAAAAGCAAATCACTTTCAGCTTAATTTATCCCGTAAAAGAATACCGGGAAAGAAAAACATTCATACCCCTGACATATTTTGGTCCCATCTCAGATAAAAAATCTCAAGTTTTCACAGCCGAAAAAACAAGAATAGCTTTAAAACCCGCTAAAAAATTATCCAATATATTTTTCAGTGTCAAAGATAAAACTAATAAAAATAAAAAATCAAGAGTTCATAAACTTAATTGTCAAGAGTGCAATAGCTGTTTCGTAGGCCAAACGGGACGGAATTTCAAAGTAACATTCGCAGAACATAATGTATCTTATAGGTTAAAAAATAAAAAATCACACTTTGCTAACCATTTTTTAGAACATGCCATCAATTTTTCAATATTAATTGTTTATTAATACTCCAAACGACACCTAAAGGGTCAAAACTTAATTTCTTAGAATCTATAGAAATTTACAGATATTCAAATAATCATAATATAAATTTACTAAATAGACAGGTAAACGTCGGAATTTCCGTCCCTTACCAACTTTTATAGCACCTAATACACCAACATTTTTTCATTATATAAACATAAATATCAAAAATCTGTTTTAGTCTTAGTTAAGCGTGTGAAAATGTGGTTGTACTACGAAATCGCAATAACGCATTATTAAATTTCTTTACAAAAAAATATATTTGGTGTCAGTTAACAAAGTAAGTAAGTTATTTTATTGTATATTAATAATATGGAATTTTACCAATAAAGTTACTAGGAGAATTAGGTGAAGATAAAACAGCAGCCGCAACATATTCTAATGCCAATTATGTTATTGAAATGTTTTAGGGAAATCATCTTAATAATAATGATGATAATCTTCAAGAATTTGTTAGTGGACGTTCTGCACATTTTATTAAGTATCTAAAGTAGTCTCTAAATCTTGCTCGGAAGTATGTAAATATATATTACTCTAACCCGAATGCTTACGGATTAAGTCATAACAAATTCACCAGTTCATGGGAAACTGGATCTGACAAAACTGATTTTCTTGCAAACGGTAATATGTGGTCTCAAGACATTTTAGGAAGAACTAATGTATATAGAAGAAATTAGATATAATTCACTAAACCAAATTAAAGGTAGTAACTCAATACAATAAAAACAATACTTTTAACCTTCAGATTTATCAAAACATGCCGGTGTTAAATAAAATAAAATCGTGTATTGAGTATTTGATCTGCTGCGCAGTTAATTAGTAAATCTGATTTGGGCTTATTAGAATATAACAGAACACCTACGCAATATGTATATTATGACAATGTAAATGAGTTAGTTGAGAGGTCAGTTGAACTGGATGCGTCACAGGAAGCCGGAATGGAAATACCAATGAAACTATAATTATATTTGAAGAATTGAGAATTGATTGATGTTTATGACCATACTCATGAGCATTTCAAACGTGGACAAGTTCGGATGTTCCATGCCCACTACCACATATTGGAAACCTTTACAAATAGTATTCAATCTACAGCTTTGCAGACGCGAGTACGCTTTTCTCTTCATTCACTTTGAACACCCGGACATTGGCTACTCAGAGAGTATCTACAAACAGCCGAAAGTCATTCAACTTAACAAAGACCTGTAGGAAAGTTCTGTCTTGGGGTGACAATAAGCAAGTGGAATTTAACGCCACAAAAACACAGGCGGCAGTTTTTTTTTTTAAAGTTAACGTGGCTGAACCCGAAATAGTTATGTCGGGTTACTCCATTTCTTTAGCATCGTCACTCAATTTGTTGGGCGTTAATTTGGGAGCAAATAAGTCTTGGCATGAACATGTTGCAAGCATAGTAAAGAGAGCTTCTTGAAAGCTAGGAATATTATTTCGAATCAGAAAGCTTAACACTCCACAGTAACTGTTAAATGTGCACAGAGCTCAAATCGACCAACGTGTTTGGGGCTCTGCTCCTAAACATACACTGCATTTGTTGGAACTAGCCGGCGGCCTTGATTCGTTGGAACGTCGAAGAACGGTTGGCGACTTGAGTCTATTCTACAAGTATTTCCATGGAAAGGGTTCGATGGGTGTAGCCCGCTTAATTCCTCCCGGAGCGGCGCATGCTAGAAATACACGTCGTGCTAATACTTTACATCCGCGTGAGGTTCAGCTTGTTACTCCTCGTACAACTCTTTGCAAGCTTCAAGTCTTATATATGGAGAACCTCACCTGTTTGGAATAATTTGCCCAGGACTGTCTTTCCCACCGAGTACACTCTACAGCTATTCAAGTCCAATATTAATCGCTTTTTCCGCACACGTGTCACTCCTGTAGCTCTTTAGGTACTTCCCTACAGCACGTGTGCTAGACCCATAAAAAAAATATTCAATGAATCGAAATTATCTCGTCCACAAACACATAATACATGGTGACTATGACATTGAAAACCATAAATTATACAAGAACTAGTAGAAGAAAATGATGCTGCTACTAAAGAGTACATTGACAACCAATTAACAAAATTAGTGAATACCGGTAAATTCTTAAGTAATAAAGTTATCGAGGCTTAGTCCCACTAAAATGAACGTGATAAAAGTGATTGTTATAGCAACATGGGACGTTGTGTCTGAGTATACTAAAATGGTTGAACAATGTATCAAGTCTTTATTGAATTTAGTAAAAGTTGATGATCTTTTTCTTTCGTTTGCAGATGTAGCTATCAAACTGGCAATTACTAATACAATAATAAATTCGTCACACATTAGTAATATAATTTGAGAACCAATTAAGGCTAAGTTGAATAATCAATTTGTGAACATTAGTAATGATTTCCTGGTTTCTTTTGAGGATAGAATTTAGGAACTGGAATTTAAAACAATAAGGGCTTGTTGCTTCCGCTTTTAATTGGGCCGAAATTTATATACCTTGTCCAAATATAGACTTACAGGCTGATTTGAAAGTATTGTTATCAACATTAATAGGATACAATATTATACACATGTTAAACAAACCTGAATTCAATATTAGAACATTGTTTCCATATATTTTCATATATATATATATTAAATCTTTAACCTATATTTACAAATCGAATTCGAAATTTTCAATGTCAGAAAAAACGAAATCTTTTTGACAGGACGTGCATTGAATGAGGTTTTTTATTATATTTTGCTCCCTGTGCAGTTCAAATAAAATATCAAAAAAGCAACTTTAACTTCATCAGATTTGACTTGATAATAGAAAAGTATCAAATCTTGATCATCGCAGGTAGTACGATAGTGATTATTCACAATTGAAAATTTTTATTTCTTCTTTTAAATATCTTTAAACTATCATAAAAAGATTTATAAACACAAAAAATTATAACTTTTAATTAAATAAAAATTTACTCACAAACAATATTTATATTCTTCCAAATAATCTAACCAATCTATAGTAGTAAGAACTACATTTCTAATGGAAGGTGATATTACTTTATCAGAATGCACAAATTTTAAATTTTTTAGGAATCGAGATCCATTATTATGAGCTAACTATTTATATGTAACGATCTATAATAAGAATACCTTTGTAAAACTTGTGTTGATATCCAAGCTAACAGTGATTCTACTAAAAATTCTGTTAAATTGGTTACATTTTTGCAAATTACTTTTAAACAATGCTCACTTAACACTTTAAGCAATTACAACAATGTCAAAAACGATTAACTAAGACTATAATGTCCAGAAGGACATTATAGTCTTAGTTAATACAAAACACGTCATGTGCATAAAAGCGAAAGGAGAGATGTGTTACACTTTTTTATTTGCCCTTTTGTAAATAAATAATTAATATAATCGTTAAATGTTCACTTACTTTCCACTATTCCATATACCAGCAAAATGCGTAATGATTTTTTTATTTGTTTCATCCCTTATTAGACAGAGAACCTGGTTATTAACCGAAGATATATTATATGGATTGTTAATTGGGTAATCAGAAGTGACCAATTTTTCTTTGCTAGAATTATAACTTCTCTATAAATATCTTTACATTTTAAATCATAAATAAAGTTATCCATGTCTTTATACATAAGCTTACAACATTCAATACCTATTTTGGGTAGCATAAAACCATAGTCAAAATCTCACAAGAATAATTTGGCAATAACCGAAATTGCCATGCCTATCTAAAGAGGTTTGATAAATATTAATTCCATTTACATCAATTTTATAATCATTAAATTACTATCAAGCTATGAAATATAGGACTTGCAATTAGATTGTTAGCTCTATACTGACCTCTTCCAGATTCAATAGATTTTATTACTCCATGCTTTTAAATTATTTTCTATTGCTTTTCCAAACAAAACATTATTAAACAACTTAAATATTTTTTTAAATGTAGTTGTGGCCTCAGTTCTGAAACGCTTATTTAATTCTATATAAGACCACTGAAATTTTAAAATTTTATGAATTTTACTTAATATCAACCAACATTCTAGAGTTTGTTTTAAGTTTCAATAATGTAAAATTTCTTTAGAGGGTACACATTAATTTTGATAAACTTGGATATATATGTACAAGGTGTTCAGAATAAAATAGAAAATCTTTGTGAAGATTGTGCAGACGCTCTTGATATATCAAAGCCATTTGCAGTAAGTAGTAAATGGGAGATTCGTTTGGTATTTTCATTACATCAAAATTGGTAACATCTTAATCCATAAGGTAAAGTTTCATACATTGCATTTTCATGATTGTTCACGTCAAGATAAAGAAGA
>CM032452.1:31978273-32050351 GCA_019049505.1 Pachyrhynchus sulphureomaculatus
CCCTTACGGGTAAGTAATTTAAAGTATTGGTGACTATTGAAAAATTGCCTAATAATATGTTTTCCATCATCAGTTAAATATAATGAAAACTTGTCAAGACTTCTAGCAATACAATGAGATAAATCAAGAAATCTAAAGTTTATTTTTCTTTTATATATATATATTTAGAAAAAGAAATATATTTTTCTTTATTTACATGTAAAAGAGTGATTTTCCATTTATTTGAATAGCTTTATGAAAAGGTGGCTATCATACCCAGTCATATTATGGTAAACTACAGGTATATAATGGGAATCTAAGTAGTTGTGATTATACAATTCATGAGATAAACCATTTATTTCACCTGTAAGGTGTGAATGATCAAATATTTTAGAACAAATATGACAACATTGACAAGGTTCAAAAATACGTTTTCTCTGTTCGTTGGTAATTACGATTAGAACAGAGCTATGAAAATTAAAGCGAAAGCAATATTTTCTAGAACTTTCAATACAGTCCACCCTTATACATATATTGTAAACTGTAAAAGTTCATGCTTTTGACCGACTTGGGTTTTTATTAATCCACTAGTATTATTATTTCCTAAATATATTAGCACAGTTTTTTAAATTTCTACTGTGTAAATTTTAATATTTTATTCTTTTTTGAAACTATAATTTGCGATTGGTTAAACATACAATATTCTGGTAAATGTTAATTTAAGTTTTCTTTAGTCTTAAATTGATTAAGGCATCGATCACAAAGCCAAGACTTATATGATAGTCCAGGTAACTGTTTATGTAACACTCTAGATAGATCTTTAATGAGAACCAAGTGATTAGTTCTTTGATTATGTCTAATTCATCCACACTGCTATCATAAATGTCATTGTTACCATAAGAAGTTACTGAAAGTAAATTTATTCGAATAGAGAAAAAATTCATTATATTTTTTAAATTTTGGTATGTCTTGTAGGAAATATAATATTTTTACAATATAATTTGTTGATTTGACTAAAGTCACGATAAGATAAGACGCGATTTAGATGTTCCTCTCATGTTACTTGACATAAAAATGCAACTAAACTCAATAAGAAACAGTAATTATCATTATTTTTTATTTTTCTAACTGAGTTTGTTTTTGCGATGAAATTTGGAGCTTTTATATATGTAACCACACTGTTTTCTACACCAACAGGTTAAAAAATTTTAATATTTACATTTAAATGGGGGGTTCATATATATATATATATATATATATATATATATATATATATATATATATATATATAGATACATATATATATATATATATATATATATATATATAGATACATATATATATATATATATATATATATATATATATATATATATATATATATATATATATATATATATAGCAAAAAAGAGCGAATTTTTTTCAGGTTTGCGGTCTGTGACAATTAACACTCGATTGCTGTTAAACTCTCTATATTTCGTTGTACTTTACAACTTCATCGGGAGAAACTATAATTTTTAGAAAAAACAGTGTGTCAGAAACTTTTTTATATAAATAGTTATTTTAATACTTACCAACTAAGAGATGGTCATAACATTTGTAAAAACAAAAGAACATCGACTACGTTAGACACATAACATGAGCAGAAACAAGCAAAATACTTATGTACAGTGACAAACAGTTAAAAATGAAAATTCTAGGCTATAAAGCCGAAATCGGACCAAAAAACGAAAAAATATTTATTAAATACAGTGGTTTAGTTATTTACAAGGTGGTTCAGTTATTGACTGGTAATTTTTTTTTTATTTAAGTTTAACGTATTACAATATATTACACTTAATTTACTGATATCTGCCTTATAATCAACACAGTCCTTATGTTTGTTTATGTGACACATTTCAAGAAAAAGCCGATCCTTGTAATCATTTGCTCTCTCCAAAACTTCCACATTGGTAAAATCGAACTGATGTCCCGTTTTTAAAACATGTTCAACTAAGGCACATTACCTCTTATTTATTCGACAATCGCTTTTGTGTTGTGTAATTCTTTGTTTTGTCCACTACGATGTGCGCAGGTACCGAACAAATGATATCGTCCACGTATTTATAAATGAATGGTACATCAAACTAAAGTTGTGCCAATACCACATCAAGCTTGTGCTAAAAAAAATATTAGATACTTTTACCTCTTTCAGCGGTCATTTGCAATTTACCATCGAGCATGAGAATAAAGGTTGTATCCCTTTTTTTTGGATACACAGGTCATTAGAACTGATGATAATGTGTTAATTTTTGAATTGGTATCAGAAACCAACAGCTTACAAAACAGGTTCATTAATTATTTTTCAAATCACCCTATGAACTAAAAATATAATAGCGTGATAGCAATGAAGAACAGAATAGCATATATTAGCCACGTGAGTTACCTGTCAGCCAATCTGACCAAATTATATAATATATTTTTTCCAACAATGGGAATCCAAAACACATATTGAAAAAAACTCATTTACAATTCTAATAATTTTGATGGCCCTACAGAGGAAACTCACAATGTTCTCAGATATAAGAATTTGCCGTTTGTGCGCGGATTGATAGATTCAGTGGTTTCCATATTCAAAGATTTCCCACACATTAAAATAGTTAAATATAACAGTCTCAGTAGCCGTACTTTGTTTACCCAACTCAAACAGAAACCCCTTCTACTTTATAACACCAATGTAGTTTACAAGTTGTCCTGTTTGGGTTGTGTTTCATGTTATATCAGACAGACATCGCAGTGGATAAAACAAAGAATAACACAACACAAAAGCGATTATCGAATAAATAAGAGGTCATGTGCCTTAGTTGACCTTGTTTTAAAAAACGGGACATTAGTTCGATTTTACCAATGTGGAAGTTTTGGAGAGACTAAATGATTACAAGGATCGGCTTTTTCTTGAAATGTGTCACATAAACAAACATAAGGACTGTGTTAATTATAAGGCAGATATCAGTAAATTAAGTGTAATATATTGTAATATTTTAAACTTAAATAAAAAAAAATTTTTACCGGTCAATAACTGAACCACCTTGTAAATAACTAAACCACTGTATTTAATAAATAGTTTTTCGTTTTTTGGTCCGATTTCGGCTTTATAGCCTAGAATTTTCATTTTTAACTGTTTGTCACTCTACATAAGTATTTTGCTTGCTTCTGCTCTTGTTATGTGTCTAACGTAGTCGATGTTCTTTTGTTTTTCCAAATGTTATGACCATCTCTTAGTTGGTAAGTATTAAAATAAGTATTTATTTTAAAAAATTTCTGACACACTGTTTTTTCTAAAAATTATAGTTTCTCCCCGATGAAATTATGAAGTACAACGAAATATAGAGAGTTTAACAGCAATCGAGTGTAAATTGTCACAGGTAGCGCAAACCTGAAAAAAATTCCCCCTTTTTTGCTATATATATATATATATATATATATATATAATATATATATATATATATATATATATATATATATATATATATATACATATATATATATATACATATATATATATATATATATATATATATATATATATATATATATATATATATATACATATAATAACCCTCCATTTAAATGTAAATATTAAAAATTTCTAACCTGTTGGTGTAGGAAACGGTGTGCTTACATATATAAAAGCACCAAATTTCATTGCAAAAACAAAGTCAGTTAGAAAAATAAAAAATAATGATAATTACTGTTTCTTATTGAGTTTAGTTGCATTTTTATGTCAAGTAACAAGAGAGGAACATCTAAATCCCGTCTTATCTTATCGTGACTTTAGTCAAATCAAAAAATTATATTGTAAAAATATTATATTTCCTATAAGACATACCAAAATTTGAAAAATATAATGAATTTTTTCTCTATTCGAATAAATTTATTTTCAGTAACTTCTTATGGTAACAATGACATTTATGATAGCAGTGTGGACGAATTAGACATAATCAAAGAACTAATCACTTGGTTCTCATTAAAGATCTATCTAGAGTATTATATAAACAGTTACCTGGATTATCATATAAGTCTTGGCTTTGTGATCGATGCCTTAATCACTTTAAGACTAAAGAAAACTTAAATGTACATTTACCAGAATATTGTATGTTTAACCTATCGCAAATTATAGTTTCAGAAAAAAAAATTGTCTCTTTTGCAATTTATGCCAATTCAGAGATTATGTTAATATATTTAGAAAATAATAATACTAGTGGATTAATAAAAACCCAAATGTGTCAAAAGCACGAACTTTTACAGTTTACAATATGTATAAGGGTGGACTGTATTGAAAGTTCTAGAAAATATTGTTTTCGCATTAAGTAAAATTTTCATAGCTCTGTTCTAATCGTAACTACCAAAGAACAGAGAAAACGTATTTGTTGTCAATGTTGTCATATTTGTTCTAAAATATTTGATCATTCAAATAAATGGTTTAGCTCATGAATCGTGTAATCACAACTACATAGATTCCCATTATATACCTGTAATTTTCCATAATATGTCTGGGTATGATAGCCACTTTTTCATAAAGCTATTCGAATAAATGGAAAAATCACTCTTTTACATGTAAATAAAGAAGAATATATTTCTTTTTCTAAATATATATATAACACAAAAATAAACTTTAGATTTCTTGATTCATCTCATTGTATTGCTAGAAGTCTTGACAAATTTTCATTATATTTAACTGATGATGGAAAACATATTATTAGGAAATTTTTCAATAGTCATCAATACTTTAAATTACTTACCCGTAAGGAAGTTTTTCCTTATATATATATATATATATATATATATATATATATATATATATATATATATATATATATATATATGTATATATATATATATATATATATATATATATATATATATATAATATATATATATATAGTAAAATTAATAATATACATAAAGAAATATGCTGAATTTTATCTTAAAACTGATATTTTATTATCAGCAGGTATTTTTGAAGATTTTCTAGCCACTTGTATGTGAACCTATCGACTTGTATTCTGCCCAAGGTTCTTTTTCAAAGCATGCTACAAATTTGTAACGTAGAGTTGGAATAATTTAGTGATATTGATATGATTATCGAAAAAGATGTACGTAGTAGTAAATCGCCATGTAGCAATCGTAACCGTAAAGCAAATAATGAGTACATGGATAATGAATACGATCCTCAACAATGTTCTTATCTTATATATAATGGTGTTAACAACCTATAAGGTGCTGCAGTGGATCTACTTTTACCAGTAAGTAAATTTCAGTAGATTGAAAATCTATATGAAGTATTTATGGACATTTAAAAAAACGGAAATTACGGATATATATTTGAAGTACATTTAGCTTTTCCTTAAGAACTTTTTCAGAATATATATATATATATATATATATATATATATATATATATATATATATATATATATATATATATATATATATATATATATATATATATATATATGTATATATATATATATATATATATATATATATATATATATATATATATATATATATATATATATATATATATATATATATATATATAATATATATATATATATATATATATATATATATATATATATATATATATATATATATATATATATATATATATATATATATATATATACATACATATATATATATATATATATATATATATATATATATATATATATATACATATATATATATATATATATATATATATATATATATATATATATATATATATATATATATATATATATATACGAGGCTGGTTTGGAAAGTCCGCGCAAAGTCCGAGAGATGGCACCACCGGCGCGTATCGAGGTCATGTTTAGTTAGTAGCATCTCTTGAATGAACGCACACCAAGTTTCAGCCATACTGGTCTATTTCTTTGTGTTTGGCATTCGTGCGAATCAAGGAAGTCGAGTGATTTTCAAGAAATGGACGAAAAAGAATTTCGTGTGGTGATTAAACATTACTTTATGAAAGGCAAAACGTCTCAGGAGACTAAAGAGAAGCTTGGTAAACATTATGCACCTTCGATTAGAACAGTTTATAAGTGGTTTCAAAATTTTCGGACTGGCCATATGGGCCCAAGTGACGCTGAATGTTCTGGACGGCCTGTGGAGGTTACGACTCCAGAAATCATTGATCAAATCCATGATATGGTGATGGTTGACAGTAGAGTTAAGGTGCGTGAGATTGCTAGTGCTGTGGGCATCTCGACTGAACGGGTACATAATATTTTGCATAAACATTTGGTCATGAGAAAGCTATCCGCAAGATGGGTGCCGCGATTGCTCACGCTTGACCAAAAACGGAATCGTGTGAAGTGTTGCAAGGATGGTTTGCAGCTGTTCCAGAAAAATCCGGAGGACTTTAAGCGTCGTTTCGTCACTGTGGATGAAACATGGATACATTACTATACTCCTGAGACCAAACAACAATCTAAACAATGGGTTACCAAGGGGGAATCTGCACCAAAAAAGGCGAAGACCGTTCCTTCGGCCGGAAAGGTTATGGCGACTGTCTTTTGGGACTCGCAAGGGATAATCCTCATCGACTATCTGGAAAAGGGTAAAACTATTACAGGTGAATATTATTCATCGTTATTGGACCGTTTGAAAACCGAGCTGCAAGAAAAATGCCCGCGATTGGCCCACAAGAAAGTCCTTTTCCATCACGACAACGCACCAGCACACACCTCAGCAGTTGTGGTCGCAAAATTAATGGAAATAGGATTCCAACTCGTTTCACATCCCCCCTATTCTCCAGACTTGGCTCCCTCGGACTACTATTTGTTCCCCAATTTGAAGAAATGGCTGGCGGGACAAAGATTTTATCCAAACGAGGAGGTGATTGCAGACACTAATGGATATTTTGCAGACTTGGACAAATCCTATTATTCGGAAGGGATCAACAAACTAGAACATCGTTGGACGAAGTGTATAAGCCTAAAAGGAGACTATGTCGAAAAATAAAAAAGGTTTACCCCAAACCAGCCTCGTATATATGTATGTATATATATATATATATATATATATATATATATATATATATATATATATATATATATATATATATATATATATTTCATATATATAGATTCTATAATAATTTGCAAGAGACTGTTACTTTCTATCACTTTTTAAATAAATCAATAAGAAAATTATATTTAGTATTTTTTTATTCCTTGTTGACTTTTTTTGATTATTTCAGTTATAGATAAATTTGTTGAATGTTTATTTTTATTCTATAGCTATAAATTCTATAGTGATTTGCGAAAGCATATTACTTTCTACCTCTTTCTAAATAAATCAATAAGAAAATTATATTTATTTATCTACAGTATTTTTTTAATTCCTTGTTGAAATTAGTTTTTGATATCACATATTTCTTAATAGATTCAGTTATGGTGTTGAGGAAATTGATTGTAAAGAAGAAAAAAGTATATTATATTATCCTACATACCGAAGCATACAACTCTTATTAATAGATTGGGGATAGATTGGGGATCTTCCTATAAAATTCCGACGGGCATTAATAAAAAAAAGGGATATCCTCCTCTTCGAAGTAGCTTTACTTAAATATAAATTTAATTTAAAAGTTGATGAAGAGTAGGCCCAAGTCCCTACAAGAAAAAATGCAACCAGATCCAACACCTAGCACAAAAAGCAGCATGGAAAAAATTTTGAAATCGATATTTTAAAGAACAAAATCATTAAACCCTTATCACCATTATCTTTACGTTTTAATACTTTTTCTACTAAATAAACATCAGGATATTTAACCTCCTCAAACTGTTCTTTATGAAAACCAACCATAATATCTCGTCCCATGGTAACAAATAAGTGGTAGGATTTGTTAATTGCACTTCTTTACAACAAAAATTTCCGTTGACCAGTTTGATTTCTGTTTTCTATCAATCTCGTATTTTTAAGCTTTTCATGTTTTTTCATACAATAACTCGATGTTTTTTATTATTGTATTTTTTAACAATATCAGGTAATAAATTATACCGCTTGTAAAAACCATTTACATTTAATTCTTTTCAAATTATACTTTTATATGGCCTTATTACAGGCTTAACAATGGATGCCTTTCCTTCACTATAAGTATAATGATATTTAACTTTATTTTTAAAAAAAATTGTTGAAACTCTTTCGAAAGAAATTCCAAACCTTGATTTAATTGTATATGTTTGGAAGGAGTTGAACTCTTAAAAACTTTTTCCATTGCATTAGTCACTTCCCTTTTAGTTTTATTTTTAAGAGGAAAAGCTCAAATGTATTTTGATAACTACCAAGATATATTTATAACCATTGATTGCATGTGCATAAGAACCTGCTTCATAAATATTGACCTGATATAAATTATTATGACCCTTTAGAATGGATGGCCGGGCTACGTATTCTTCTATTACATGTATTTTTATTTCAGTAGCCAAATCTGTCATACTTTATTCAATAATATTAACTACTCGAAGTTCATCAGTGAAAGAATTAACTTCGTTGACATGACTATTATTTTCAGCACTTTGAGATGCTAGTAATAAACGTAATCTATCAGCGAGTTTGTTAGGATACTCCCAATGTACGTACTCAATTCGTTTGGTAGAATATTGCATAAACAGCATTTTAAGAAGAAGTGTATAGTTAGCAAGACCTTTGCCTGATATGTGTCGAACAGCAGGTGCAATAATTTTTTATATACTTGGGTAAAATACTGCCTTATACCTGTTCTGATGCACTATAATATTTGCGTAAGCATTTGTTTAGAAAATATAACATCGTATACTAGAAATTAGACCAAACGATGTTTAGTTTATATTTAGAATGTTTTATTCATTCATAAAAAAATTGTCATATAAAAAAATACATTTGTCAAAGGACAGTTAGATGACGCCTTTGAATGACAAGAACATTTTGGTGTTAAAGCTTTTATAGAGGATTCATCACCTATCACAATTAGAGGATTGGATGAATACTTCTTAATGTACTTTGTTTTTATCGTTTCCTTTAACATAGACAGACAGGGTGTCCTTAGTAAGTTGCTTGTTACTCGTAGCAAAACAATGAAGACTGGTGTATCCTAAATTTAAGTTAATACTGTGATGAAATTTCATTTTAACAGAAACAGCATATAAAAGATATTGAGATCTTATTACAGAATAACCTCAAAAAATGGTGAGATGATAATAGAACAAGTTACAGAAATACGACCAGTAAAGTTGGCAGAAACATACTTATTGTATGGTAGGAAAATTAGTATCTTTAGTATTATATTAGTGGAAAAATTAGTCTCGGAAATGTTTGCTTTTCTTCAAGTCGTATGGTTTATAGATGACGAAAAATATTGTTGCTATTGTCTTCAGACAACGTAACATAGAACGTATTTTATTAAGGTAAGATACAAAAAAAATTTCTGCCCTGCAATAGTACTGAAAAAATACACGAGCAAACTAATACCAGCTTTTTTAGACTTTTCAGCCTGTCCTAGAGAAAATTAATATTTCTCTAGGGCAATGCTGGAAATGCGTTATAGTTCAGCTAATATCCAACAAAGACAAGAAAATAACTACCGATCAGTCGTGCTGATTTCAATAATATCGAAAATTATGAAAAAGATTATCGATCAACTTCTTTTAAAATATCTGACTTTCGAAAGCCTATTAGATTAGATTAGATTAACATGAGTTCTAGCTTATGTCACATGTGTTTGGAACATCGCAACTGAATATGTTGGAGCATGTTGACCGTTTGCATTTGATATATCTGGAGCATACGACCAAGTTTGGCATGCCGGATTGTTGAATAAGTTACGCTCTTATGAAATACCTGAAAGATTTTGTTTTTGGCTATTATATTTCCTCAGTGCGCGGTTATTAGGAGAAACAGTTTACAGTTTTTTTTTCTAATACCTTCACTATCAACACCGGTGTGCACCAATTCTCCATACTTTCTCCTACTCTCATTCATCTTTACATTACGATCTGCTGCAAAGGACCAGGAATCCAATCTTTGCAGATGATAGTAGGCTTATTATTATTATTATATATTAACTTCGAATATTCGAACATCAGATATGCAAATACCCGTAGAAAACAGGAAGTCGTTCAACTTAAGAAGTCTCTAGAAGAAATGCTATTTTTTGGGAGGCAGTAACAAACTAGAATTTAACGCTACAAAAACAGAGGCGACAGTTTCTTTTTTCATACCACCAAATGTCTCTTAAAAGCTAGTATTATTATTTTGAACTAGAAAGCTCTCCTCAACAACTCCACAACAACTTTTAATTTGGTAAAAATCTGAAATCGACCAACAATGGTATACTCCTCCCAGAGCGGTTCAGGTTAGGAATACGTGTTATGCCTCATACGGATGAGGTTTAACTTTTCACCCCTCGTACAACTTTCTTTAAGAATTGTTTTATATGGACAACTCCATCCTTTTTGAATGTTCTCCCAGGGTTTTGTTTCCCACCGTGTACAATTTGCAGCAATTCAAAATAGACGGAAATCGCCTTTTCCGCACACCAATCGATCCTGTAGTACTTTAAAGTTCTACTACTGCAGCAGGTGTACTATGCCCGGAAAAAAAAAATATTTTTTCTCATTTCGATCGGCCTAAGTGCCCATTGATCTATCGATCTGTTGGAACGATAACTAACTAACTGGTATTTTTTTTTTGGAGGAAAATGGCTGGAGGAGGTAGGTAGTTACTTGCTCTTTATTTGAGAATTCAGTACTTATATTAAAATAACGTATTTGCGGAGAAAGTACTGCGTAAACTACTTGATCGATTTTTTTATTGGTTTATAACATTGTTTTTTCATCCACTTGAAAATTTGTATATTTTATAGATTTTATTTTAACTTTATTAATGTTTGTCTCACTATTTTTGTATGTTTCTGAATATCTTCAAGAGCGTTAACAAGTCAATATTCTCTAGTGGTATCCTGATGTACTTGTATAATGCCATCAAAGCAAAGCATTTTTTCTTGATACCTCTACTGCTTACTCCGTAGCGTATTAGGTTGAAATGTTTTAGTTAATTTGGTTACAGACCTATGTAAAGCACATCAATTAAGAATTATTCGAGTATCCCTTGAAACTTTTTTCTGAACATCCTCATTAAGAGTGACGTATTCAGGCCCTAAAGGCTTGCGACTGGGGCTAATGGATCCAAAAGGCATCATTTCAAGTGAAATAGGAAACATTTGCTAAGGCAGAACAAATTGAGGATACTTTTTCTTCACTCTAGAATAGTGGGGGTATAAACCTCGCCCCCCCAGGCACCGCTACTGATCTTTAAGTCGAGGCAGAATTTATAGCAAAACTACAGTACGTGTTACTAATTTCATGAAAGTACAGATGTGTCTATAAGAAGCTGGTCTTCTAGAGTTACATGTATGTGGTTCTCCACTATGGGCTGTACGAGAACTGTGATGTAGAGTTGCACTCTTAAATATCTTTCTGGTAAATAGCTATGCTGCATATACTACTGTTTAAAAATCAAAAAATTCGCTCTGACAAAATTAGTCAAGTCATTTGTTTTAATACGTAAGATATAAAAATATGTTTTGTAATTGTCGAAATAACTTTTTGATGATTCTTAACATTCATAAATTTATTAAATCAGGAATTTGCTTTTTAAGAGTTACGCTGATGAATCCTTGATATTATTCACTATTCTAAAATTGTACGAATTATTTAAAAAGGATAGAGAAGTAGTTGAGGAATCGTGCAACAGCCTTTAAAGTAATAAAGATCTTGCAGACCTTACTTAAATATCAATTGGGTAATATCCATATCGGTTTTGAAGCACGATATAGGCTTGTTTATTATATTATCTTGTTCCAAAACAAATGTATTTTCTTAAAAAGTGAATGCCTTATTACTGAAAATGAGTCTTGGATCTATTTACATAATCCGGAAACAACTCCATAATCAAATGAATATCGTACAAAAGGTGAAATGAAACCGACTACGACAAAGTCAAACAAAATTCAAGACGATGTTATCTTTCTTCGGTTACACAGAGTTGCTCCACAAGCACAGCGTTGTCCAAATATATCCAAATTATGTTCCTTACGCTGAAATTAGCACTCCGTGGACACATTTTTAAATTTGCAGGATCTATAAAAGAGAATTCGATAAAACGCCTTGATAACAATACCAACAATCGATTATAACCAGTATTTTGAAAACTGGAAAAATGTTGGCATAAATATCTTAAAATAGGAGGAAATTATTTGAAGTATTAGGTTGTTTGGACAAATAAAATAGTAGTTTGTGTTTTATTTATAAATTACCCGTAGTCTTTGAACTTGACAAACATTTTAGTTTTATAGCATCGACGGATTTGCACATTTATGGTCTCTTTAAGTTGTTAACAGACTTAAAAGTAACAATAAAAAGCTCTGATACCTTTTTGATATTGAGTGGAAAACTGCAAGGTGAGTTTTCTTAGAGTTCCACAAGGAATTTATTCTATCTCAGGCAATTAAATTGCTCTCTCTTGCTCTTTGTTCACAAAGGGACTAGTTTATAAAGGTCTATATGTATAAAATTATTAATAAAATATCCTTAGGTAATAGAAACCACATTTGAACGTACATGACTATAGGAGACCATCCTCTTAAAATCAGACTGATCTTTTTTTTAGGCCTTATATAGGTCCAAACTATTTTGCTGGAATAAAATTTAAAAAATTAATAAGAAGAAGTAATAGTTTTAAATTTATTAATCTAACATTTCTATAATTTATTAGTAATTAAAATGTAATATTAAGTTTTGTTGTGCAAGCGTAGCTATATACTATATATATATATATATATATATATATATATATATATATATATATATATATATATATATATATATATAGTTCTAGCCGTGCTGCGTGGACTTGATTCACTATTATCGTCACTGCTTATTCCTTATGTTACCACTGTTACCTGGCCAGAGAACATATGTATTTAAAAAAACACGTAAATCTGATAAGTGATTCTTGAGTGCTAGGCACACTAACGTACAGACAGAGAAACGTTGCGTTTTATATATATTATAGATTTTTCTTTTGATAAATATTAAGTTAAGGATTAAAAAAAAAACACGTAAATCGGATAAGTGGTTCACGAATGATAAGCACAATAACGTGCGTTTTATACATATGTCTGATTTAAAAAAATAACACGTAAATCGGATCAGTGGTTCTCGAGTGATAAGCACACTAACGGACAGATAGAGAGACAAATCATTATATATATATATATATATATATATATATATATATATATATATATATATATATATATATATTTATATATTGCATTCTTTGTTACATAAGATTATTCCATATTTAACTGTTTAGACTTGATTCACTATTATCGTCACTGCTTATTTCTTATATTACCTAACGTAATAAAATATATCCTAAAACCTGACCAGAGAACATATGTATAAATTAAAAAAAAAATACGTAAATCGGATAAGAGGTTCTCGAGTGATAAGCGCACTAACGGACAGACAGACAGACAGAGAGAGAGAGAGAGATGGTGCATTATATATATATATATATATATATATATATATATATATATATATATATATATATAATAGAATAGATTATAAAAGATTGAAGATGGCCAGAGAAAAAATATGTGAATTAAAAAAAAAAAAAAACACGTAAATCGGATAAGTGGTTCTCGAATGATAAGCACACTAACGAACAGAGAGCCAGATAGAGAGAGGTTGCTTTTTATATATATTATACAGATTATTATTATTATATAATCTGCCTAGAGAACTTATGTATAAATTTAAAAAAAAAACACATAAATCAGATAAGTGGTTCCCGAGTGATAAGCACACTAACGGACAGACAGGCAGAGAGACGTTGCATTTTATATATATATTATAGATATTCTTTTTTACATGTTATTGTTCCATATTTAATTTAACGCAGTGTATTGCAAGAGAACGCGCTAGCGACAAACTTTTTTCCCGACTTGATTCAGTATTATCGTTACTGCTTATTTCTTATGTTACCTAATGTAATAAAATATAGCCTATAACCTGGCCAGAGAACATATTCATGTGTAAAAAAAAGGTGAATCGGATAAGTGGTTCTCCAGTGATAAGCGCACTAACGGACAGACAGACAGGCAGACAGAGTGACGTAGCATTTTATATATATTAGAGATTATATATATATATATATATATATATATATATATATATATATATATATATATATATATACGAGGCATGTTTTTTAAGTAAGTACCGTTTTGGAATTAAAAAAAACGTGCAAAGATATCGCTATAATTTTATTTTTACATGAAAGCCTGTACCTTAATCTACTTTTCTACATAATTTCCGTGAATATTGAGGCACTTGTCATAACGTGGCACCAGTTTTTGAATACCCTCCTCATAAAATTCTGCCGCCTGACTTGTTAACCACTGTATCACAAATGTTTTGACTTCGTTATCGTCTTGAAGACGCTGACCACCCAGGTGCTTCTTCAAGTGCAGGAATAAATGGTAGTCGCTGGGCGCCAGATCAGGGCTGTATGGAGGATGATCTAGAGTTTCCCATTTAAAAGATTTGATGAGATCTTTGGTCCGATTAGCCACATGTGGACGGGCATTGTCATGCAGCAAAACGATACCCTTACTCAACTTGCCACGTCTTTTGTTCTGGATTGCACGACGCAGATTGTTCAATGTCTCACAATAAGACGCTGCATTGATTGTCTCATTACGAGGCAGAAACTCCACTAGCAATACTCCTTTTCTGTCCCAATAAACTGTGCACATGATTTTGCGGGCAGAAATTGTTTGCTTAAACTTCACTTTTTTGGGTGATGATGAATGTCGCCATTCCATGGATTGTTGTTTCGATTCTGGTGTGACGTAGGCCACCCATGTTTCGTCACCAGTAACAATTTGGTCTAAAAAATGTTCACCTTCATTGTGGTACCGCTCAAGGAAAGTCAATGCACTGCCTAAACGTTGGGTTTTGTGCAAATCCGTCAACATTTTTGGAACCCAACGTGAACACAATTTCCGGTAATTCAAGTTCTCGGTCACAATGCGATACAAAACACTACGAGAATATTGAGGAAAGCAGTCGCACAATGATGAAATTGTAAAGCGTCTGTTTTCTCTCACCTTTTCGTCCACTTTCTGCACCAAATCTTCATTAACGACCGAAGGACGCCCACTCCGTTCTTCATCATGCATATTTGTGCGGCCATCTTTAAATGCTCTCACCCATTTCCTTACCATTCCATCACTCATAATGTTTTGTCCGTAAACTTCACAGATCTCACGATGAATATCGATCGGTTTTACGCCTTTAGCACTAAGAAATCGTATAACAGCCCGTACTTCACAATCGGCGGGACTCACGATTGTCGGAGGCATCTTAAACACTCAGTAAACAACGTATACAATGAAGAATCAGACTGTAATGGCGTCAGTGCGTAGACATGAGATGTAGGTTACCAGCGCGCATGCGCGGAACGCCGACCGTATCGCTGCGGCGGCGGAATCGCAAAACGGTACTTACTTAAAAAACATGCCTCGTATATATATATATATATATATATATATATATATATATATATATACGTATATATATATATATATATATATATATATATATATATATATATATATATATATATATATATACATATATATATATATATATATATATATATATATATATATATATATATATATATATATATATTTTATATATACAGGTGAGACAGGTAAAAACGATGTTACTTCAAGAGTGATAAAGCCAGAAATGACAGTATGCAACATATAGGATCTCGTTTTGAATAACAATTGTTATTGAAATTTGTTGCATTTTAATTACTCCATCACCGATTGAAAGTAAAACAGTGAATTTCCAGTAATTTTATGTGGGATTACAGTTAGTCATAAGAGATAAATATATTCCTAACGATTTATTTTATTGTAAACAATATAAGCTTGCCGCATTTCATTTAACCTTGAGTCAGGACAAACTTAAAAATGAAAGGAATCGTATAGAGAATATAGTAAGAGTCAAAATTTATAAAGAAAACTTAGTAAACAAAAATAGACACTTTCTCACTAGTGAAACGACGAAATATGTTTCAAGACCTTATAATTTAAAATTCATCAGAAGGCTTAATAAAGTGTTTATTAGGGTAGGCGTCACGTTAGTGTATAAGTCATGAAAGAAGTTAAAAAATATCTTGGAAGTCCGAAGGATAAAATCAACGAATGTAAAAGAAGTGGAATATATGAGACAAGTTTTAATGATTGTAACATAAAGTATGTTTGGCAAACAAGAAGGTCGATGCATAAAATTTAGAGAAGATTTAGTTCATCTAAGGAACGTTAGGTGAGAAAAATTAAGTATTGCCCAACATGTTTTTGTATATAATCCTATAGTAACTGACAGAAAATTATTAGGCGTCCATAAAAGTACTGAAATCAAAAAATGTAAAAATAAATAAGGACTGATATCTGATTTCTTAAAATTCTCTATACGAGTCACCAGTTGAGTAGATCACAATATAACAAACGAAAGTTAACTTCTGGGGAACGCCCTTGTGAGGAAATAGAGCACTCAAAGATCTTTAAGCTCTAGTTCCTTCTTCAAGGCTACAAATACAGTAGATTATTAGTATTCTAAGGTTTATAGCAGGAAAGCAACCCAAAATTATTAACATTAAACTACTTACTGCTAAGTGGTGCTTTTTGGATAATTCCTTTCAACAAAAAATACATTACTGTTATTATTAATTAGGAAAAGATGAGAAAATTTCGACAAAAATCGTTTATTCCATTTTGTTATGTATGGTACGAAGAACTGTCTGCTTATAAGGTGATTTTATTCAGAATTTTTTTTATATATTTTTCATTCCTTTTGTAAGGCTAGCGTCTTTTTATCCTCTGGTCAAGTCGTGGTTTATTTATACCAGAGAAGACCACGATGTTGACATTTCTTTTAATTTTTTTCCAAAGTCTGTTAAATTTCCTATTTTTTATTTTTTTAATCAAGCTTTCGCTGCCTAATTAGTAGCTTCTTCTGGATAGTGAAATGCAAACAAGTGGCAGAAGGAAAATTAAAATGTTCATCAGGACGTGTGATATATAACTTTATGTAAGCTATAGAATAGTATACTTACAAAATTGTAACAGTTTTTTCTCTAACTAAGTATGTAGGTTAAGCATTTCGCTAACCAGATAGCGAACATAATCATACAAAGAACATGAGAACAACACATTTGGAGAGTTATAAATATCTTAAGAGGTAAAATAATACTAATAACATTTTTAAAGGTTCTTTTTAGAACCAAAACCAACTATGAGAAACAACACGATGCCTTAATGGTACACCATTTTAAATTTATACTTGACGTAACGTTTAGTAACTTATGCTGATTTTTGGTCCTACACCGACCATTGTTGGTACTAGATTTCGTCATAAAGCCAACAAAAACATTAAGTTGATACTGATTAAGGTTGGAGTCTAACATTCCGGCAACATGTTATTATTGCAAAAATTATTAAAAAAAAAAATCCTCAAAAGTCACGCAACACATTTAGAAATGAAAAGGGAACGTTTACTTTACTCCAAATTAATTTTCTCATAAAAGCGTAGCTTCTAATTGGTTTGGTGTGATTCTGGGTTAGCAAATAAGTGTAAATAGAGTTCAATCCTTTTGTGTCTTTTTTGTGGTTGAGATTGTTTTTGCATGTTTTTATGTAGCACATTCCCAGAAAGCTTTTTCTGAAGTAGTTTCAATATTCAGAATGAAATTGTTAAGGTATTGTATTCTGTGATCTGTAATGTTGACATATAAACTTACACTTGTTGCGCTGGGTCTATGTTTGTTATCACATCTATGTAAAACTAGCCTCTTAGAGAGCTTTTGTGTCGTATGTCTGACACAGGCCAAACCACATTGGCATGGGATGCAATAAGTAATATTAGATCTTTGCAAAGTATCGATTTTGTCTTTCAAATTAGCATAAAAACAATTCATCTTTTTTAGGTTATAGCTGGCAATTTTTACATCTGTACCCACAAATAAGGAAGGTAAAGACTGAAAGAGACCTTCTATTATAATTTGTCAACTTAATATCGTTATTGGTCGTAGCTATAAGATCAGTTCGATTGTCTATTTATAAGAGTTTTCGGATAGTAATTGTTAATCGAGATGTTTTCTAACAGCTTAACCATTTCTTCTTTAAAGGAAGGTTGACCAATCTTATCTATTCTATTTTTAAAACAGTTTTTGTTTCTTTGTTATGAGTGAAATGAAATATATCTACCAGACCTTTTTTTTTTCTGTACGAGTCAAATCTGAGTTATATATATATATATATATATATATATATATATATATATATATATATATATATATATATATATATTTATATATTTATATATATATATATATATATATATATATATATATATATATATTTATTTATATATTTATATATATATATATATATATATATATATATATATATATATATATTTATTTATATATTTATATATATATATATATATATATATATATATATATATATATATATATATATATATATATAGGAAATTCACAATATTGTGAGGGTAGCGGTCAAAAAATTTTTGGCCAAATAAAACTCTTAGTTAATAGTCTAGCTGTCGGAATATATTTCTTCCTTCATCAGGACACTTTACAAGCAAAATGGACAGTAAATTTGAGCTAATTAATGAAGCAGATGGCAAAAAAAACTGATTGGTATCACTGAACAGAGAATTACAGTATCGAAACTTACTTAACATGAGCTATCTTTTAGGCGAAGCATTGTTCAATCAAAAACAACTTGTAAGAAACAATTTTATACTAAAAAACTACATATTAAAACTTGTTAAAAGATTACATTGTCCTAATCATTACTGGTGCAACATATCAATCAATCAAATAAACCTCATGTACTCGCTCTCTGTGAAACTAAGGTCAGTTCATCAACCAGCACAGTAAACTATCTTTATCCTGGGTACAATTTTCTATTCCCGATTTAGGCGTAACTTTGGAATCTGTCTTTATGTCAGAAGCGATCTCTCTTGCCAACGAGAGGAGGCTCTGGAGCCCCCAAACTTTGATGTTATGTGGTTAAAAATAACGACTCAACCAACCACAAGGTTCGTCTGTATCCTCTATCGACCACCAAGTGATACAAACTTTAAAACACTTTTCGCTTCTCTTGCAGACACCATAGATCATTTATAAATTAACTATCCAAATGCCGAAATTGCCATCCTGGGCGACTTTAATGTCCACAACATCAACTGGCTTAAATATTCAAATACTACCGACGAACAAGGTCGTGAAGCCGAATCATTTTCAATCAGTTTGTGGCTTGACTCAGCTTATTGATGAACCAACACGGATCCCTGATCGAGACGGGGAGTTCGCCAGTCTTCTTGATCTGTTTTTAACCACCAATCCGGAGATTTACACGGTCAGCGTAAATCCGCCGTTAGGTTCTTCCGACCATAAACTACTCTCGACATCGAGTATTCTACCAATCAGTGACAGAGAGGCGCCCAAACTGCGCAAGATTTGGCACTACAAATCTGCTAAATGGGAAGATCTCATGGAATATTTTCGAACTTTCCCTTGGTTGGACGTTTGTTTTCGATCCGACGACCCATCTGACTGCGCCAGGGAGGTTTCCGATGTTATTTTTTGGCCGGTATGGAGGCTTACATCCCTTTTTCGAAGAAATGCCCTTCCAACGGCAAGCCTTGGTTTCACCTAAAATGCAAAGAAGCTGTTGCTTCTAAACATCTTGCATACCGACAGTGGCGTGAAGATCCTAACACCATAAATCGTAACATCTTTGTTCGTGCCAGGAACAGATGCAAAGAAATTATCGACGAAACCAAGGAGGTACACAATCAACGGATTAGAAACAAACTTCTCACTTGTCCCGGCAATTCCAGGTCCTTTTGGTCAGTCGCTAAGTTAGTTAGTCAAAATTTCACCAAATCCACCATACCACCACTCACACGGCCAGATAATTCTATTGCAACGACACCTGTTGAAAAAGCGAACTTGTTGGCTGAACTCTTTGCTTCACATTCTACTGTCGATTTCCAAGGAAAAACACCACCTACTATTCCCATAGTGCAGTCAAGGATGCCCGATATTGTCTTCAGACAGCGTATCATAAAACGTATTTTGATGAAGCTAGACACCAAAAAGGCTTCAGGCGCTGACGGAATACCTGCCATAGTTCTCAAGAACTGTGCGAGGGAACTAACACCAGTTTTCTGTAGACTTTTCAACCTATCCTACAGAAAGGGAATATTTCCTTCCTGCTGGAAATGTGCCACAGTTCAGCCGATACCTAAAAAAGGCAAGAAGACCTTGCCAAATAACTACCGACCAATCGCACTACTCTCAATATTATCGAAAGTCATGGAAAAGGCTATCAACCAGCATCTTCTAAAATATCTTGAAGGATTCAACATTATTAGTGATCACCAATATGGCTTTCGTAAAAATAGATCAACAGGAGATCTTCTGACTTATGTAACACATGTTTGGAACAACGCAATTGAATGCTTTGGAGAATCTCGAGCGGTTGCTCTTGACATATCCAAGCATTTGACCGTGTTTGGCACGATGGGCTGTTGGCTAAGCTACGTTCTTATGGTATGTCTGAAAAGTTCTGTTTGTGGCTCTCATGTTTCCTCAGAGAGCGTTCTTTACGAATGGCAGTCGACGGATTTCTTTCTAACACCTTCACTATCAACGCCGGTGTGCCCCAAAGTTCCATACTGTCTCCTACTCTCTTCCTCATTTATATTAACGATCGGCTGGAAAAGACCAAAAATCCAATCTACAGCTTTGCAGATGACAGTACACTTATCTCTTCATTCACTTTGAATGCTAGGACATCGACTACTCAGACGAATATCCGCAGACAGCAGGAAGTCATTCAACTTAACAAAGACCTGGAAGAAATTCTATCTTGGGGTGACAGTAACCAAGTGGAATTTAACGCTACAAAAACCCAGGCGGCAGTTTTTTCTAAAAAAGTTAACGTTGCAGAACCCGACATAGTTATGTCAGGGCACTCCATCCCTCTAACATCGTCACTCAATCTGTTAGGCATTAATTTGGGAGCAAATATGTCCTGGCATGAACATGTTGCAGGCATAGCAAGAAGAGCTTCTCAAAAGTTGGGAATATTGTTTCGAACCAGAAAGCTTTACACTCCACAACAACTGTTAATTCTTTACAAAGCTCAAATTCGACCAACTATGGAATACTGCTCCCATGTTTGGAGCTCCGCTCCCAAACATACGCTGCATTTGTTGGATTCTATCCAGAGAAAAGCTGTTCGTCTGATTGGACACCCGGAACTGACCGACGGCCTTGATTCGCTGGAACATCGAAGAACGGTTGGCGACTTGAGCCTATTCTACAAGTACTTTCATGGAAAGTGTTCGAAGGATGTGGCCCGTTTAATTCCTCCCAGAGCGGTGCATATTAGAAGTACACGTCGCGCTAATGCTTCACATCCGTATGAGGTTCAGCTTGTTACTCCTCGTACAACGCTTTTCAAACAGTCTTTTATATGGAGAACATCATACCTTTGGAATGATTTGCCCAGGACTGTGTTTCCCATCGAGTACAATCTACAGCGATTCAAGAACAACGTGAATCGCTTTCTCCGCACACGTGTCGCTCCTGTAGCGCTTTAGGGACTTCCCTGTAGCACGTGTGCTAGACCCATAAAAAAAAAAAAAAAAAAAAAAAAAAAAAAATGGTTTCAGGAACTGAAAAAGTGCGAGGTTAGAAAATTCCCGGCATTCTTTGACATTTAGCAGACAGTTCGCGTCTGCGTATTGTACCAAAAGGGGGCTCAACCCTGAACTTTACGGGGGAGCAATCATAATTATAATTTTTTTTTTTATTTTTATTGAAAATTTTAAAAGGAACTTGTTTGATAATTATCTATTTTGAAAGACTAGTGGTCGACAAGGGGGGAATCTGGAGAGGTAGATAGCTGTAGTAAGTAAGAGTACACGACGACAGTTTTGATGTTCATATTACCAGGTGTGTTGTGGATGGCCACCATCTCCAAAAACCTCCTCTTGTAGTGGTTGGTCTCTGAGTACAGTATTTCAGCTTCCCCGAAATTAATATATATATATATATATATATATATATATATATATATATATATATATATATACATATATAAATATATATATATATATATATATATATATATATATATATATATATATATATATATATATATATATATATATATGTAAATAATAATACGAGGATGGATTCAAAGTTCGCCGCCTGGTCAAGAAAACAAAATAAAATACGTACAAAAATATTTTATTTTTCAATGTAAACTCCACCTAGCTTTATGCACTTCTTCCACCTGCTTTCCAAAGTTTTCACACCTGTTTAAAAAAAAGATTCTTCAAGGTCTTCAAAATACTGGTTAACTGCAGTTTCGACTTCTTCATTTGATGAAAAGTTCTGGCCACCGAAGTGTTTTTTTAGGTTAAGAAACAGATGAAAGTTCGAAGGTGCCAATTCTGGAGAATAAACCAGGTGAGGCAGCAATTCGAAACCATAATCACGAGTTTGAGCCATAGACTCAACAGACGAGTGAACGCGAGCGTTGTCCTGATGGAACAAAACTTTCTTTCTCAGTAATCTTGGGCGTTTCTCTTTTAATTTCTTGACGTAAACGAAGCAAAAGGCTGCAATAGTAAGTCGATTTTATTGTTTCGACTTTCAAAGGGTAGTACACCGTAATAATATCTTTAGCAAAAAGCTGACGCCATCACTTTTCAAACCGACAGAATTGTCTTCGCTTTCTTTGAGGTCGATTTTTTCCATTGCTTGGATTGTTGTTTTGACTCTGGAGTATAGTGGTGAACCCAAGTTTCGTCCATTGTAACAAACCTGTTAAGAAAATCTTGCGGATTAGCCTCAAACATCTATAAACAGACGCGAGAAATCGTGTGTTGAATTCTTTTTTGTTGAACTGAAAGCAATCTAGGAACCCACCTAGTGGAAACCTTAGAAAATTCGAGTTCGTTGGCAATGATGTTTTGTGTTCGTTCATACGAGATGCCTATAGTTTTTACAATCTCCCTGATAATTAATCTACAGTCTTCCAATATGAGACCACACACTTTACCGATGACATCGTGGGCCGGCTGGAGCTAGGGTTATCTTCGGTGCTCTCTCGTCCACGTTTAAATTTTGCAACCCATTTTTGCACAGTGATATATGACGGAGCAGATTCCTCTAGTGTTGTTTTCATATCATTGTGGATCTCCTTTGGTGTTAATCTTTTCTTAAACAAGTACTTGATGACCGCACGTTGCCCAATTTTTTCCGTTTTTTTTTTTCCAAAAATGCTGCACTTCGTTTCACTAAATTCGTTCTAACCTAAAAACCACAAATTCTACAGCAACAAAATTTTACTCTGTGACAACCAAAGAAAGTACTATAATAAAAAATATTCCAATAATTTTTTGGTGAGGCCGCTAACTTTTCAATCCATCCTTGGTACATATATATATATATATATATATATATATATATATATATATATATATATATATATATATATATATATATATATATAAAATATATATATATATATATATATATATATATATATACATATATATATATATATATATATATATATATATATATATATATATATATATATATATATATATATGTATATATATATATATATATTTATATATGTATATATATATATATATATATATATATATATATATATATATACATATATATATATATATATATATATATATATATATATATATATATATATATATATATATATACATATATATATATATATATATATATATATATATATATATATATATATATATATATTATATATGGGTTGGGTGTTTCAAAATAGTGTCTGGAAACATTTATAAAGGCTATATTTGGCGAGGTAATTTTCTTTATTAAGTACTTGGCCAGGGTAAAATAATGCCTTAAATTAAAATACGCACTGTATAGTAAAAAATATTAATATATTCAAGTTATATATATATATATATATATATATATATATATATATATATATATATATATATATATATATATATATATATATTTATATATATATTTATATATATATATATATATATATATATATATATATATATATATATATATATATATATATATATATATTAGAGTGACCGGATCTCATAGAGGGGGAAAAAAAATGTCGGAATCTTGTTCGTCTGGACCCCACAAAACGATTCCCCTTTCCAGATGACATCGTGGGCCGGCTGGAGCTAGGGTTATCTTCGGTGCTCTCTCGTCCACGTTTAAATTTTGCAACCCATATTTGCACAGTGATATATGACGGAGCAGATTCCTCTTGTGTTGTTTTCATATCATTGTGGATCTCCTTTGGTGTTAATCTTTTCTTAAACAAGTACTTGATGACCGCACGTTGCCCAATTTTTTCCGTTTTTTCCAAAAATGCTGCACTTCGTTTCACTAAATTTCGTTCTAACCTAAAAACCACAAATTCTACAGCAACAAAATTTTACTCTGTGACAACCAAAGAAAGTACTATAATAAAAAATATTCCAATAATTTTTTGGTGAGGCCGCTAACTTTTCAATCCATCCTTGGTACATATATATATATATATATATATATATATATATATATATATATATATATATATATATATACAGTAATACCCCGCTTTACGCGAGGGATACGTTCCGAAAAAAATCGCGTTAACTGAAATTCGCGTATATCGAGGTTTATGATTAAACATAGTCAAAATTTAATACAAAAAAATACAAATCATTTTAATCAATCACTTTAATTCTAAGAACACTTTATGCAATACATACTCTTATTTTTTACGGAAAAATACATCTATTGTCTTTTGGGTAACGCTTTGTTTACGTTCTTGTAAAATACGTTCATAACACCCAACACTGTTTTTAATTGTTTGACACACGGTCAAGACACGGTCATCATTATTGTCTATACTCTGCAATATGTCCAAACCTGAATAAATTTTTGAAAGTGCATTTTGTATTTCCCCTGAAGATAAAACTTTCTCTTCTACTTGTTCTTCCTCATCGTAGATAGGATTATTCTGTAACTCGATCAGATCTTCATTGCTAATAGGATCGTCGTGCGTTGCTACAAGTTCTACGAGATCTTCTACCGTGACATCTTCAAGTTCAGACCCCTCAATCATTGCAGCAATGTCTTCAAGCACTTGTCTCTGCATCTGGACAATTCTTCTAGGTGCTTCCACTACATCTGGCCAAAGATTACGCCACACCCCATTCATACAACTCATTTTAACTTCCTTCCAAGCCTCTTCTATGTTGTGAATAGACTTCATAATGTTGTATGACTTCCACCACTCTCGCATAGACTGTCTTCCTTCCCCGTCAGTTTCATGAATTAGTTGGCTACTAAAAGTGCGGCGATGGTAATAAGCTTTGAAGTTTGCTATTGCTCCCTGGTCCATAGGTTGTAATATTGACGTAGTGTTTGGTGGAAGGAACTTTACGTACACTTTTAAGTCTCTGGGCGTATCAAGTGAGGTTGGATGTCCTGGGGCATTGTCTAAGAGTAATATAACTTTAGGTTCAAGCCCATTTCTGTCACAGTATGATTTGACTGATGGGCAAAAACTATTAGAATACCATTCTTGAAAAATTTCCCGTGTAACCCACGCCTTTCTGTTTGATCGCCACACAACTGGTAGACTTGTCTTGTCTGTGCCTCGCATTGCACGGGGTGTTTCTGAATGGTACACTAGTAAAGGTTTCAGTTTGAAATCACCAGTGGCATTACCACCCAGCAGAAGTGTTAGTCGATCTTTCGCAGCTTTGAAACCACTGGCTTGACGTTCTTCCTTAGAAATGAATGTTCGAGATGGCATTTTTTTCCAGTAAAGTGCGGTCTCATCAACATTGAAGATGAGACAAGCAGGAATTTTCTCTCGTCTAACGAAGTCTTGAAACTTGTCTGGAAACTCAGCTGCAGCTTGAATGTCCGCGCTGGCCGCCTCGCCTGTTATGTGGATATTGTGAAGATTAGAACGCTGCTTGAACCGATGGAACCAGCCTCTGCTGGCAGCAAAAGTCGGAGTGGCACTCCCTTCTCCTTCTTTTGTTTTCAGCATCTCATACAAAGATTTTGCTTTTGTGCATATGAGATCTTGACTTAGTGGTGTGTTCTTCTTATTCAAATCTTCGATCCAGACTGACAGTAATTTCTCCATTCTTTCTAAGATAGATGATCTCGAACGAGAAAGTTTTGTTGCACTTATAGGTGTTGAACCTTCGCTGGAGATTTTAATTTTTTCCCGATTTTTATAAATCGTTCTCACAGTCGATTCTGAGAGTCCAAAATCTCTCCCAACAATTGTTGCTTTGCCTCCATTTTCCATTCTTCTTAACACTTTCATCTTCAATTCCAAAGTGACGCTTTTACGCTCTTTTTTCTTTACAGGCGGCATTTTTAACGTAGGGTTAAATTATGTATGTATGTATCTCCAATAAATATTAAAACAAAACTGCCAGCCGACCGAACTAACATTACGGAACAAATGAACACACGAAACGAACGAGGAAATCCCCATAGAACAAAGTCGAAGGACAGGGAATTCCCAATTCTTCAAAGAGAATATTCAGAGAAAGCGGGGATCCCCCCGCGACCATAGAGAAGTTAATGACTACATGAGCGCGAAATTTGAAATTCGCGTTATAGTGAAACCGCGCGTAACGGGGTCGCGCTAAGCGGGGTATTACTGTATATATATATATATATATATATATATATATATATATATATATATATATATATATATATATATATATATATATATATATATATATATATATATATATATATATATATATATATATATATATATATATATATATATATATATATATATATATATATATATATATATATATATATATATATATATATATATATGTATATATATATATATATTTATATATGTATATATATATATATATATATATATATATATATATATATATATATATATATATATATATATATATATATACATATATATATATATATATATATATATATATATATATATACATATATATATATATATATATATATATATATATATATATATATATATATATATTATATATGGGTTGGGTGTTTTCAAAATAGTGTCTGGAAACATTTATAAAGGCTATATTTGGCGAGGTAATTTTCTTTATTAAGTACTTGGCCAGGGTAAAATAATGCCTTAAATTAAAATACGCACTGTATAGTAAAAAATATTAATATATTCAAGTTATATATATATATATATATATATATATATATATATATATATATATATATTTATATATATATATTATATATATATATATATATATATATATATATATATATATATATATATATATATATATATATATATATATATTAGAGTGACCGGATCTCATAGAGGGGGAAAAAAAATGTCGGAATCTTGTTCGTCTGGACCCCACAAAACGATTCCCCTTTCCAGATATTGAGATAGCCGAAATTTGAGCTCGATTAAGCGACGTTAATCCGTGCCGCTCGTCGCTCAAAGTTTGAAAAAATCCAAATTTTTGGCCAAAAAGTTGACATATGGAGCCATAACTCCAGAACGGTAAATAATAGAAACAGGCTTAATACCTCAAAAGAAAGCTAATGTTGTTCTTCAAAATTTATGTTCTATACATAATTGTTGTTATTTTAAGTCAAACCGAGTTACAACAGCCTTTAGCCCCAAAAACGTGACCTGGTACCACTAGGAGCATACTTCGTATATTTTGTTATTAAGTGATAAATTTTGCTTTTTTTTTTTTTTGTATATTTTTGAGTTTAAAGTAGAAATATAATAAAAAAACAAGTAATACTGATAAGGCTAATGACATTTTTTATTTTAAAATATAAAAAATTAGGTATATAATACATACAAAACAGACACAGAAAAGATACAGACGTAGGACCTACATGAGTTGATAATTTTACATAGTTATCTAATCTATTCTAGAGCTTTTGTTAAAGTAGTTTTTGAAACGTCAGGATATAATGCTCGGCATTTACATACAACTTGCAGGACATATTGCTTTTGGTCTTCATCTTTTGTCAGAAGGTCGTTAAAGTCGGTTATTAATTTAACACCACGCTCAGCCATATCATTACCTACTTTTAATGTTTTGACAATTTTCAATCCTTCTTGGAAGTCATTATTTTGAGGCCAGGTGTTTGGATGTTGTCTTAGGAAATCTGGTTTTATATTAAATTGGTCAAAGAATGTAAACGTTTCTTTGGTAAGTAAATTTACCAATCCTCCATCAACTACCTCTTTTAAGTTTTCTTTCCTTACTTTTGGATTTATAACCCTAGCGTGCTGTGATGGTTCATCTGTGCTACTGAGCAATTTATTAGCCATTAACAACTTTTCATCGTCTGTAATGGTGGGATCAAAAAACGATAATCCCACCAACTTTGCATTCAAATACCACAAATGGTTCGAAAATTTGGTCAGGGCTATTTCTGCAATGTCGTTGTCACATTCTTTATAGTCTAACAGACTATGCAAAATACCTAAATCTTGCTTTGGTGCAAGATGAGCTTTTGGAGCATTGAACCAAGCGTTACAATAAATTTTAACTAGGAAAACAGAAATGGCACGCACAGAACTTTCTTCTTCTTTAGATATCTTAAATTGACGACGAAAAATGAACATTTTTAAGCAGTAAATAGCCTTTGCCATCCACCTAGCGTGATGAATGGCTCCTGGAGTTCTAAAACCCACAACATTGCCGTCTAGTGATCCAACAAATACGAGAACCAACTGCAATAGCTCCTTGTAGTCATCTCTGAGGTGGCTCTCAGTTAATTTGGTCTCGAATTCAGCAGTAACATTTGCAATTACTTCTGGAGTTAGCTGCTTTTGTATTAGATTGTCACTAATACCTGTGTCGTATTTTCCTTTGTCTATCTTGGGCCACGCAGTGAGGAATCTCTTGAAAATGTCTGGATGAGGTCCAGTGGTTGATCCCATTTTTGTGTCGAATACGCCTCTTAACAGAATTTCCAAGATATGGTGACGGCAAGCTAGGTATAACAATTCTCTTCCTAACATCTTCTCCAATATGACGCATGCTCCTTTGAGTCTTCCCGTGTTGGATGCTGTAGTGTCGAAGCACATCGCCTTGACGGTGTTGAGAAGACCCCATTCATGTAGGCATTCATATACGGCTACGGCTTGCTCCTCTCCAGAGCTGTTTGCTGTTACAGGAACTCCCAGCAGCTGTTCCTTTTCGCCATATGAAATAGCTATAGCTATTCGCTCATATTGTTCATTTTTTAAAATACCCGGTAAAAGTTTACCGTCCCAATGGACAACCACGGGCTCTTTTTCAGGAATGTTTACTTTATCAAAATTTTTTTTATTATATTGTTCTCTGAACATTTGCCTCCAATCATTTAATAAAGTTTGCGAGACTTTGTACTCAAGAGGGTCAAGGTTTAGTGCTTCTAGAGTAGCTATTAAAATTCTCGTGGCATTTCTGTCGGATACCTTACATCGATCTAATAAAATGGACAATTTCATGTTTAAAATCTCTTTAATGCCCCTTGCAAATCAAACTTTCATCCTCTTGCTCTCAGATGGTCCTGGATCTTCTGCAGCTTCTTCAGGGATGTCCATTTCCTCCAAGCTCTCAAGTTCCTGGTATAGTAATAATACATAGGTACTAAATTACCTACTTCTAATTATCAAAAGGTATTATTTAAAAAATATAAACTCAATCATAAAGATGCCAAATCATGCTCTCATGTACAATTTTCTTTCAATTATAATGAAACTATTTACTTATTTGTTTATCTATTTTTTAGAATACTAATAATAAAAAAAAACTCACCAATATCAAAAGTTGCTTCTTGGATTTGTCGGTTCATTTTTGCAAGTTCCTTTTGCACCTTGATTTCTTCAGCTCGAGACAACTTGAGATCCACTCCAGTCATGGAACCTGGGCGGCCCTTCTGCCTCTGTTTCACGAGAAACGCCTTTTCTTCTTCCGATTCCATCGGAGCCAAGGCATCTTGTTGAGCAATATCAACGAGATCATCCAACTGTTCAACAAAATGTTTTAAATTTGTTCTTGGCCGTTTTCGATGTTTTCTTTCGGTCTTTTTGAAGAGTTCTCCACTCGGCGTGAAGTTTTTCCAGCATAGTAATTGTATCTTGCTCATGTTTAGTCGGGATTCGAGCTTTCTCTCAAAAAATGAACATTTCTCGTATTGTAAGTTTTGCTGATTCTCTTACAGTTAATTTCACAGTACGTAAATTTTAAAATAAAGCACACAAAACTTGACGATTTGAGGGTAGTTTACAACCGGTGATCTGGTGAATGGGATAGCTCACAAGAAATATTTTATCCTTGGTCCGGGTTTGTACACTTGATGTGGATGCCATTTCAGAGGCCAATAGGTAAATAACAGTTAACTTGGAAAATGAAACAAAATATATTGCAAACTTTAATTTCAATAAAATGTTTTCAAATGTCTTTTAAAATAATACTATAATAGTTATAAAAACAATAACACACACACTTGAAAAATTAAAAAAAAAAAAAAACGTTAAAATATCTTCACTAGATAATTGTTCGATCTAACCAGCTCAAAGGCACTTTAGAAACTAAACTGAATAAATAAAAGGTCGGTTGTACGCTGAAGTAAAATCACCATCCCTAAAATAGAAATTAGATTCACCCTCCTTTTTACCTGTCAAACGGGTCTTTCTTTGGTAAACTAGTCAGGTAATCCCCATATAATAAAAGATTAAATTTGAACAAAAGGCTCTTTATGTTTGAAAATTGAGTTCCAAAATACTTTTTAACAAAAAAATGTTAATTCCGAGACACATTATGTAAAAACCCGTGAAGTTCTTAGAATACTCCCAAACTGGCTCCTACTGGTACCAGGTCACGTTTTTGGGGCTAAAGGCTGTTGTAACTCGGTTTGACTTAAAATAACAACAATTATGTATAGAATATAAATTTTGAAGTCAACATTAGCTTTCTTTTGAGATATTAAGCCTGTTTCGATTATTTACCGTTCTGGAGTTATGGCTCCATATGTCAGCTTTTTGGCCAAAAATTTGGATTTTTTCAAACTTTGAGCGACGAGCGGCACGGGTTAACGTCGCTTAATCGAGCTCAAATTTCGGCTATCTCAATATCTGGAAAGGGGAATCGTTTTGTGGAGTCCAGACGAACAAAATTCCGACATCGATTTTTTGCGGTCACCCTAATATATATATATATATATATATATATATACATATATATATATATATATATATATATATATATATATATATATATATATATATATATATTTATATATATATATATAACTATCAATATATATATATATATATATATATATATATATATATATATATATATATATATATATACGAGGCTAGTTTAGAAAGTCCGTGCAAAGTCCGAGAGATGGCACCACCGACGCGTATCGAGGTCATGTTTAGTTAGTAGCATCTCTTGAATGAACGCACACCAAGTTTCAGCCATATTGGTCTATTTCTTTGTGTTTGGGCAGTCGAGCGATTTTTAAGAAATGGACGAAAAAGAATTTCGTGTGATGATTAAACATTACTTTATGAAAGGCAAAACGCCTCAGGAGAATAAAGAGAAGTTTGATAAACATTATGGTGACTCTGCACCTTCGATTAGAATAGTTTATAAGTGGTTATATGGGCACAAGTGACGCTGAACGTTCTGGACGGCCTGTGGAGGTTACGACTCCAGAAATCATTGATCAAATCCATGATATGGTGATGGATGACAGAAGAGTTAAGGTGCGTGAGATTGCTAGTGCTGTGGGCATCTCGACTGAACGGGTACATAATATTTTGCATAAACATTTGGTCATGAGAAAGCTATCCGCAAGATGGGTGCCGCGATTGCTCACGCTTGACCAAAAACGGAATCGTGTGAAGTGTTGCAAGGATGGTTTGCAGCTGTTCCAGAAGAATCCGGAGGACTTTAAGCGTCGTTTCGTCACTGTGGATGAAAACATGGATACATTACTATACTCCTGAGACCAAACAACAATCTAAACAATGGGTTACCAAGGGGGAATCTGCACCAAAAAAGGCGAAGACCGTTCCTTCGGCCGGAAAGGTTATGGCGACTGTCTTTTGGGATTCGCAAGGGATAATCCTCATCGACTATCTGGAAAAGGGTAAAACTATTACAGGTGAATATTATTCATCGTTATTGGACCGTTTGAAAACCGAGCTGCAAGAAAAACGCCCGCGATTGGCCCACAAGAAAGTCCTTTTCCATCACGACAACGCACCAGCACACACCTCAGCAGTTGTGGTCGCAAAATTAATGGAAATAGGATTCCAACTCGTTTCACATCCCCCCTATTCTCCAGACTTGGCTCCCCTACTACTATTTGTTCCCCAATTTGAAGAAATGGCTGGCGGGACAAAGATTTTATTCAAACGAGGAGGTGATTGCAGACACTAATGGATATTTTGCAGACTTGGACAAATCCTATTATTCGGAAGGGATCAACAAACTAGAACATCGTTGGACGAAGTGTATAAGCCTAAAAGGAGACTATGTCGAAAAATAAAAAAGGTTTACCCCATACACATAAGTAGTTTTTTTATTTTTGCAGGGACTTTTTAAAGCATATATATATATATATATATATATATATATATATATATATATATATATATATATATATATATATATATATATATATATATATATATATATATATATATATATATATATATATATATATATGTATATCTATATATATATATATATATATATATATATATATATATATATATATATATATATATATATAAATTAAATTTTACTTACCTGGTTGGAGTTATCATAGCTTAAAAGCTAGATTAAAATTATTTATAATATTTAAAACAATACATCTCAGAAATTATTCACATGCAGGACGGACAATTAAATAACGTGTATATATATTAAACGGAAACATTACAATGCATCCACATATTTAAATTTTTTTTTTTCCGTTTTGCTATATAGATAGTGGAAATCAATATACAACTTATTTGCTGTGTATACGAGGATCATGAGAAAGTGTGTGGTTCCGTTTAATTTCAACTGTCAGCTTTTAAACTATAATTATTAAAACAATTAAAAAAAAAAATTACTTAAATTTCTTATATCGAATTTCTCGTTCACAGATTCTCTGTTTTTTTTGTATAAAAACATTTCTAGTATTTCTCTTTTGTTTTTATTAGGTTCGATTCCTAAAATTTTGTGCCATTGAAATCAAATTTGTGAGCTGTTTGTTCCTCATGTTTGCTTAATGCTGTTACATTTTTTTAGTGTTCCGTACGGATTACTTATAAGATCACTTCGGTGTCTGTCCGTCTGTCTGTCCGTCTCTCACACCCGATTTTCTCCGAAACTATTTGTCATAGAAATTTGGTAATAATATAGGAATTGATGACCTCATCAGAGCCATGTAGTTTTGAAAGTTAAATTTTGACTTAATGGATTAGTTTTGGGGGGTGAAATCGGTAGTGAAAAAAAAAAAATTTTTACTAGGTAATCGAGTGTGGTGTCAAATGAAAGCTTGTGAAAACACGAGTAAAATATATATATATATATATATATATATATATATATATATATATATATATATATATATATATATATATATACACACATATATATATATATATATATATATATATATATATATATATATATATATATATATATATATATATATATCTATATATAATGTAATACTTGGGCGCACTTTCCTTTGTATTATTTTTAAAAAATCGCAAAAAATCGCTGTCCACCCGCCTTATCTCGAAAAGTACTTATCAAAAAATATTGAAAAAATTTTGGAATATTCTCCTCGGGGTGTAGATTGAATGAAAATTATCACGAGTGCATTATCTTTAATAATTTATCTGGTATATAAAAAAAAAAAAAAAAAAATTCAAGGTCATCAGATTTCAGTAAAGATTGGAAACAAACTTTGTTGAAAACTCATTTAGGGTGTGTTTTGTGAAGTCACTGATCATTTTATACTTCTGTAACAAAATTTTTTATTTGAAAAGCAATCAACGTACGGAAGACTAATTGCGCAAGTTCAACTTGCACTTGACCGGTTATTTATCATAACGGTGTCCATTTAAACGGATTTTTAGATATTGTGTACTGTGTCCTATGTATACTCCATTACAATTGCTACAGGGAATTTCATATATTATGTGTGTTTGCAAATCTTTAGGAATTTTAGTTTTTAGTCTGCTGAAATGTTTTTTTCCTAGGTTGTGTCCTTTGTGGCAAACAGAGATGTCTTGTTTACTGAAAACTGCTTTTAATTTCTCAGACAGTCTTGTATGGTATTGATAGATATTTTCTGCCTTTTTTATTATTATGTTCTTCTGTGCTGATATTTATATTACTGAGTTTATTCCTTCGTGACTGAAATAATGTGTTTATTAGATTTCGTGGGTAGCTGTTATTAATTAATATATTCTTTGCTTTATGTATAGCATTTTTTCTATATGAAGGATCACTCAATATTAAGGCTCTGTCTGCTAAACCTAGAATAAACGATTTTTTTGGGATAGTGGATGTTTTGAATGGTAGTTCAAAAAACGTCCAGAAAATGTTTTTTGGTATACCATTCTGTGATTATAAGATTGTTTTGTAGGTGTAATGTTAAATTTTAAATTCTTCCTCTATTTCTACTATGAATTAAAGTTTTTCATGAAAGGAATTAAAAGCTTTAAGAACAACATTACCTTTATTTTTGGGAACTGCTGTTAGAAAATCGTCTACATATCTGAGGAAAAATAGAATTTGAAAATCAAGGTTGGAGATGACCGAGGTTTCCCTAATGCTATTTGTACAACCACACTGAAAATTGCAGAGCCCATAACACATCCTTCAATTTGTTTATAAAACTTATCTTTGTATTGGAAAAAGGTTGAATTCAAAGTTAAGTCTATGCCTTGTAAAAAATCCTCTATAGGAACGTCGGTCTATTTTTTTATTTCATTTTACTTTTTCCTTATAATTTCTTGAATGAATTGGATAGGGACATTCGTATATAAAGAAATTACATCAAGCGATATTATAATGTAGTTATCAGTTATCATTGATTTCCACTATCCATATAGCAAAATGTAAAAAAAAATATTTAAATATGTTTATTGTTCCTTGTTATAACGAAATAGTTCAGATGCATTGTAATGTTTCTGTTTAATATATATTGTATACACTTTGTTTAATTGTCCGTCCTGCATGTGAATAATTTCTGAGATGTATTGTTTTAAATATTATAAATAATTTTAATCCACCTTTTAAACTATGGTAACTCCAACCAAAAAAATTTAATTTTTCTATATATTGTTTATTCTTTTTTTCATTTTTTAATTTTGTTTTAAAATATATTAAGGTTACTTTATGTCAATGTATAATTTTAAAAGATACTGACATTGGTTTTAGACAATCAGTTTTGACGCTGAAGAAGGTTTTTTAAAGACCGAAACGTATATCAAGGAAAAATATGTTAACAATAAATTGAAAGCTGCACAGCCAAGTTACTGTTTTTATAGAACCTTTATACTCAAGAATTTCTACTAATCAAGCCTAAGGTTCAAGAAAAGTCCCGTAGTAAATATTTATATACATATATATATATATATATATATATATATATATATATATATATATATATATATATATATATATATATATGGAGGAGACGGATAGTTTTGACCGATTAGTTAAACACCAGTAATTTATTCTTGGGGTAAGCGTTCTTTAGAAAAGAACTAAGAAATTTTTGACACCTTTTTAGCTACGTCAAGCTTTCGAAAATATTTCATTTTCTTCATCAGCACTACAATTATAGTAGATGATCAGTATTTTTGACATTAAAAGTGAAGAACAACCCTAATTTTATTCATAACATTAAAGTACTTACTGCTAAATGGTGTGTTCACAATTTACTCTTTGTGGTATATATACATACGTACATATATATATATATATATATATATATATATATATATATATATATATATATATATATATATATATATATATATATATATATACCAGTTATTTGCTCTTGGGGTAAAAGGTCTTTGGAAAAGAATTAAAAAGTTTTTAACACCTTTTTAACTACGCCAAGCTTTCGAAATATTTCATTTTCTTCATCAGGGCTACAATTATAGTAGATTATTAGCATTTTTGAGATTCAAAGCAAAGAAAAACCCGAATTTTATTCATAATATCAAGATACTTACTGCTAAGTGGTGTGTTCAGGTATTACTATTTGTGGGGGCACTTTATTACACCTATTAATCAAAAAAAACATGAGGAAACCTCGACACAATCCTCTCTGGGAAATGTAATATTTGTATGCTTATTCTGAAGTAGGGTCTGAAAACCGAATCAAATGTTATTTTTCCTCTCCTTAAATAAAAAAAAATTCCTACCAAAGCAACCAAATTCTTCAACAAACTACCCAATTTAAAAAATGCTTTCAAACACAAAAAAAAAAACATCAATAATATTTTCACTTATCTAAAAGACAAAGATGAAATCACAAAAAGTTTCAAAAGTACTTTACAACAGGCTTTCAATGTGAAAAAATCTATATAGGACAAATATCAAGGATCCTAAAAAACAGAATCATTTCCCATAAAAGTGACTGCAGCTTAAAAAAACTCTTGCTCGCTTGCCCAGCATAGTAGCCAATTTGATTTTGCTGAAACCAAAATCCTGTGTAGAGAGAGTAATCTCGGCAGGAGAATCTTTAGGGAGATGATGGAGATCCACCTTGAACCTAACTCGATCAAGAAAAAAAACTGACATTGAAGATCTGATTTAATTTTCTCCAATCTATTAGAAATGGACAGTCAAAACGAGAACTCATGCAACATATCTGACATATCTCTGTAATAATAATCACACTGATTTCTACTAACTCTCCAATCTTGTAAGAATCAAACAAAATGTCAACGTCATTCTACTCTCAAATATAAATTAACTACAACCTAAGCAAGAGATAAAAGAACGCTGCCTTTAGCAAAATGACAAGAAAACATAATAAAATAATCCTCTATAAATTAAAATCACCTTAGAATCACATATTTCTTTTATACCATACTAACAAAATGAAGTAAAAGTATACTATATTTCCCAGAGAGGATTAGGTCGAGGTTTTCTCATGTTTTTTCTGATAAATAAGTGCCCCCTCAAATAGCAATTCCTGAACACACCACTTAGCAGTAAGCACTTTCATGTTATAAATAAAATTCAGGTTGTTCTTTGCTTTGAATCTCAAAAATATTGATAAACTACTATAATTGTGGCCTTGATGAAGAAAATAAAATATTTTCGAAAGCTTGGTGTAACGAAAAAGTGTCAAAAACTTTTTAGTTCTTTTCCAAAGACCGCTTACCCTAAGAACAAAAAACTGGTGTTTAACTAGTCGGTCAAAACTACCCTTCTCCTCTTTATATATATATATATATATATATATATATATATATATATATATATATATATATATATATATGTATGTATGTATATATGTATATGTATATATATATATATATATATATATATATATATATATATATATATATATATATATATATATATATATGTATATATATATTCCTGATGTTGCTAACATGGTAACATGGTCATCGAACCACGTGTCGATTGCAAGAATAAAGTGTAAAAGATTCCTAAATTACAACCTGATATATATAACTAGAATATATTAATATAAGTATTTTTTACTATACAGGGTGGTCCAAATTGGATATTTTTAAAGGTAAACCCCTCTATCTAAAGGAGATAGACGAAAACTGATGTCGGGAACTGAGTCTCAATTTTTATGATAAACTTAACGGTGAAAACCGCATATCGATATCTAGTACCGTTTCAGATATACAGGGTGTTTTTTTAAAAAATCTGCATTTTGGAAAAATGTTTGTAATTCTTTTCCTATTAAAAATTGTTGATTTCTGTAAAAACATTCTTAACTCCCTTTTTCTCGTGGGTTTCAACAGTATAAGTTACATTTTTTTACAACTAATATTTTAATAGTTAGGGGAGGGATATCCTGTATATTTTTCCTTATCCGAATTACAATTCTAAAAATATAGCACACTTTATATTTTGCTCAAATCTACTTTAAAATATAAAAGTTTTTAGTTTTTACGCGAGTTTTAAAGGCACATTTTGTGAAGTAGGCTTTGGACGGAGCGGCCATATAGTTTAATTCAATTGTTTACTCGTAGTTGTCAAATTTTACAGGATCAGTTATTCAATTGTCAAATAAATCGCATTGAAGTTTGAAAATTACGAAAAATCTCTCACTTCGATCTTACAGTTAAAAGAATCCACTGGACTACCAAGAACTAACGTAAGTCGTACTTTGAAGAAGCCCAAATTCAGGCCATATAGGACAAGAAAACTTTATCACCTTAGAGACGGAGATTTTCAACGGCGTATGGATTTTTGCCAATGGTTTCTGGAGAATTGTAACCACGTTCCGAATTTTTTGTTAAGTTGCATTTGGACAGACAAAGCTTATGTAAGCAATGCGGGTATTTTTAACCGTTACAATTCTTATACATGAGCACAAGAAAATCCTTATTTAGTTGTGGATCAAAGAAATCAAGGCAGATTTACATTTAATGTGTGGACAGGAATTTTTAGAGACAGGGTTATAGGTCCATTTATTTACGAAGGAACACTCACCTCATCGAGATATTTAGAAATTTTAAGGCAGCAAATAGAATCTCCTGTTGATGAACTGCCGTTAATGAAACTTAGAAATATATTTTTTCAACACGGTGTGGAACCCCCTCATAACGCTGCAGTTATCAGTAATTTTTTATCGGCCAATTTCGACAATTACTTGATAGTCAACCAAGGTACGAACCGTTGGCCGGCAAGGTCACCGGATTTAACACCCATGGACTTCTATTTCTGGGGAAGATTGAAAGTCCTAATTTTTAAATTGCCGACAAACCCCAGGCAAGAGTTAGAAGTCTCAATGATACAAAGTTTTGCAGCTCTCACTCCTCTTGAACTCATCAACTCGGTAAGAACTGTCCAGAAAAGGAGCCGCCTATGTGTAAATGAAACTAGTCGACATTTCGAACATCACTTGTAGAAAAAATTGTTTTGTTTTAGTTTGCTCTACTCGAAATAAATTGTTTTATTGTTGTTTTGTTTTATTTTCTACATAGTTTAAAGTACTATAGCATTTAGTAAATTTTATTGTAGTTAAGACTCCTAGAGTTATTTCTGGGAATTTTTTTTACGATTTGGCTGCTGTGGGTAAACAATTGATATTGCCACTCCGTCCAAAGCCTACTTCACAAAATGTGCATTTAAAACTCGCGTGAAAACATCATAAAATTGTGCAAAATTGTACTCAGTCTGTCCGAGATTAATTGTTTGAAAACATCATCTTTTACTCAATACGCTTAGGATCTGGGTACAACGATATCATTGCTGCATTCTTTTGACAGAATTCTGATTGCTCCAAATAACTTTATGAGCATACACAGTAGTTCATTTCTGTTGCCTTTTTTCTTTAACATGCTTATGTCGGCACAAAATGATAAAGTCGTCCAAATAGGGCCAATTTAATATTATACTTAGGAACTTTTATTCAGTGGTAACTAAATTGAGTCTGAAAATTCAGGGATTGGTCATACTAGTAGCTAAAGTAATATATATGCCATACTTGGCGACATGACTTATTCTAGTGAAGATGTGTTATAACAAATATTTCAAGGAGAACTGTAGGTTGAAATGAGACTAAATTATTTTTATAAAGAAATATTTACAAATGTAATAAAGTATGTTGCACAACAACTAAATAGCGTAATTAATGTTGCTCGCTCGATTACAAAAAATCCAGCAGCAGTATATTCATTTTTCAGTAAACCGATTTTGAAGCACAGACAATCCATTGCGCGATAATACTCAGATTTTTCAGCAAATGAGTTTTTAACTTTGAGACACATGACAGTAAGCCTATCCTTTTCCCTTTTAGTGATGTCGCAGATAAATATGCAAAGTGATGTTGCTACCTAAAATAAATGAAAAAATATTAACCTCTATAGTCTTAAATATGTTTTTTTTGTTGAAAATTAAGTGAAATGAAAAAAACTTGTTAAGTGATTTACCCAGTACTTTCTTTGTAAATATTTACTTCAAAAATGAGTACTGATTTTAACTTTCTCACTCTAAAGAATAACTTAATGGAAGAACTAAAAATTGATGTTTTAAATCGTAGGTATCTAATGGTAAAAGATTATACTCAAAAAACTTGAATATAGGACGTGCTCAGAGATATTTACAACTAAAATTGTTTTCATATTATTTCTATTAAAATTAAAAATAAAAAAAATAACAGAGTTTTCAAAATCCTCAACCCGAAATTTCTACAAAGGCTATGTAATACTAACATATATATATATATATATATATATATATATATATATAAGTTGGATTGAATTCTTTCTTGAACCTTGGAATATTGAATATATATTTTTTCAATTTCTTGGGCTTTATGGTTCTTTTGTTTTAAGGATAGAGAAATTACATCATGTTCTAGTTAGAATTTATTGAAAACGTTTCGCCCGATTTTCAGGCTTCTTCAGTTCATCTAAAAATTGAAATTTTCTGTTTTGGATATTCAATAGGACGCACAAATTTTTTTTTAATTATGAATATATAAAATTCTTAAACTGATAATACATGTAGAAGGTGAAAATAATAATAAAAATACACTCAAAATATATATGAAAACTTACATGTGTGGGTTCAAACGAAGACACACTTAACATTCTTTAAAAGGTGTTACTAAGACGGTCACATTTTTTAAAATACTTTAGATTTGTATTGGGAACGAAAGTCATCCTTTGGTTTGTCTAAGTGTTTTTTTATTTATTATCTGCTATTGAGTTACTATGAGAAGAGTCCGAAATAAATATGACGTTAGGGGTCTGAGTCATATTTATTTCGGACTCTTCTCATAGTAACTCAATAGCAGATAATAAATAAAAAAACACTTAGACAAACCAAAGGATGACTTTCGTTCCCAATACAAATCTAAAGTATTTTAAAAAATGTGACCGTCTTAGTAACACCTTTTAAAGAATGTTAAGTGTGTCTTCGTTTGAACCCACACATGTAAGTTTTCATATATATTTTGAGTGTATTTTTATTATTATTTTCACCTTCTACATGTATTATCAGTTTAAGAATTTTATATATTCATAATTAAAAAAAAATTTGTGCGTCCTATTGAATATCCAAAACAGAAAATTTCAATTTTTAGATGAACTGAAGAAGCCTGAAAATCGGGCGAAACGTTTTCAATAAATTCTAACTAGAACATGATGTAATTTCTCTATCCTTAAAACAAAAGAACCATAAAGCCCAAGAAATTGAAAAAAAAAATATATATATATATATATATATATATATATATATATGTTAGTATTAACTAATATATGTATATATATATATATATATATATATATATATATATAGTATAGATATACATATATATATATATATATATATATATATATATATATATATATATATATATATATATATATATATATATAGTATAGATATACATATATATATATATATATATATATATATATATATATATATATATATACGAAGCAACCCTTGTAATCGTTTCTTCCACCTCAATAATCTCTTATATGCTTGACCATAGATAATAGAAAATAAAAAAATAATAATATAAATTTTAGATTTCTTGACTCTAAGATATCTGAAAGGTATGTATAACACAATATGTACAAAACAGCCTCTCTGACCCCCTCGCCCAATAACAGAGTCTGAAAATTCTAAAAAATGATGTATAAACCTACGTGCTTTAAAAGAAGCGAGTTTCCTTGAATGCCATGTCCCTCCACTCCTACTTCAAAAATTATGTGTAGATTACATCTAACATCGATATGTTATTTCATTTAAGAGTTACCAGGGCATCAGACCCATAAGCAAACCAACAGACAAAAAGAAAGATAGACAGATGAAAATGAGAAACTTTATTTTTATGAATATAGGGACACTAAAAAGTAAGTACTAACCTTGTGGGGTAATATTCTTATGAACTTCCTTTAGCAAAAGAATTAAAGGTTTGAATATTTACTCACCACATCTGTATATGCTGCCATAATTAAAACAAATTTGAAACACAATAACTAAGAACGTCAAAATTGTTCCATATTATATCGCTATTATCCTATTTGTTTCCAGTGCATACTGACTGTTTATTTTAGTTCTATGATACTGGCGTAGGTTGTTACCTCAATTTTTTTGATATTCATAGGTCGATTATCTTGAGTATTCAAGTTAGATTTTTACTCCATTAGACATAATACGTTCTTTATCACCTGCCAAATGTACAACTTAAAATTTCAAAAATACGAGTTAACAGGTATTATATATGTTAGAAAGGGCCTATTCCGATCGTCAATCGATCTCTTGGGTCAAAAGTCGTGGTTGCTTTTTACTTAATGCCCAAATAGAAATTTTGACGAGTGCCTACAAATCCTATTAAAAGGGAAATATTTTTAAAAATTATCTCAGCTAAAAACGTAGCTGGAACCTTCAAGTAAATAAGTTCCTTATCGCTGTTAAATCTGTAGTGTCGATATTCGATTTTTTTTTTAAATTGACTGATATATAGGATCTTACTTACTTACAATTTGGGAACTAATCTAAAAAACTAAATCTTATGACCCATCGTTTTCAATCATGTTGTATTATAACTTCCTGTTATCTGATAGATACTTAAAATCTATTCTATTTTTAACATTTGGCAGATGATAAATAGCATGTGACATTTTATAAATATCTAATATTGTTAAGTCTGGTAACGTAGGCTTCAATGGCGTAACTTTAAGGTCACGATCCTGGTGACATAAAAAAAATTAAGGTAACAATATCCACCGGTATAAATTGAATTTTAGAGTTCAATAACTCATTAATGTAGATAGCATAGTGAAATTTTACGGAATTCTAATTTATAATTATTTCAATAGGCTTTAGTATAAATTTTTATCTATCAGATATTTACAAAAATTAGTTATTGCAGAGAATTTACAATCTTAGAAGAAGATATTTCAATTTAGAATACACTGTTTAAATAAATAACGAGTGCTCATGAAGTTGTAATCTACATTTGGTATCGTAATATAGTTAGTGCATTTAAACCTGGTCGCTCGTCTCAAAGCTTTCAATCAATTCAATCCAAATTATAGTTTAAAATGGAAAAACGACTCACGGCGACATCGCGGCCCCTCTTAGTGGTCCGTACACAAGTCAACTTGATTGTTACTTCTGGTTTAAATAGGAATATGCTTTCATATTTTCAATTAAACGCTCAATACATTTTGAATTTCCTGATATTCTACATATAAAATCTCATTCTTTATGTGAAGTATAAACAATTTTTGAGGAAATGGCCCTTAGAAACCAGGAAAGTTTTTGCTTTCATACGCCTGATTTGATCGAAACCCTTCCAATTATGAAACAAACCCAACCACCAAAGCTAAACCTCACTAGAGAAGAAAGAAATGCTTTAAAAGGCTTAACAACACCGAGTCAATACTCGTTATTTCAGCTAGTAAATGAAAAACAACAACAGACAAAGACAAAACTGGGGAGCAGAGGACGAACTATGATGTGACAACACCTATGGGCTTTCGTAATTTACCAAAATACCATTTTGCAATATTGTCAATAAAAGACGCAGCGAACATATTCATAACTGCTAAAATTTGGAGTGATTATCGATACAAAACATCTTCCTAGATCCTTTTGTTTATAAAGTTGTAAAGTGTAAAGCTCCTTTAATTACAAGCGATAATAAGATGGGTCAAATCAATCCCACTAGTAAAATCAAAAGACAAATTGTCAACTTAATTAACACTTTCTAATTCAACTTCTGAAGAAAAGAAATTGCAGCAGATCTTTCAAATTTTAGAAACTCCAAAAATTCATAAAGGCAATATACACTCTGTCCAAGCGTCAGTGGTGAAGATTCTCCAATATACAAACAGGGTTAAAATTTTACTAACGTCCGAAAGCCTTTTACAGGAAACACTGGTCCATTCGTTTAAAGCTCAAAACATTTTATTGTGAGGTATAAAACTATTAACCATGGAGATATTCTGGTCATTTTTAATGTTGAATACAAAAATTCTAATTACTGATTTAATTTTTACAATATTAGATATATTTTGACATAGCGCCCTAATCTATGGTAAACTAAATAGAAACATGTGGCCTGCATAAATAATGTTTTAATGGCCATTTAATTAACAAACTTCAGGAGTAGCTAAGGGTTCTTCACTATCTCAGTAGTGGTGAATATTTTCAAGAGTACCTTTGAAGGAAGCGCCTTTGCTTTAGCCCTTCTAAAATTTAAATTTTTGTGAAGATATATTCACGTATATTTTTTATATGGTCACATGGTAAAGAAAACTGGAATGCCATTTTGAATCTCCCAGTCAATAATACTCAAATATAAAATTTACAATGGTACTGTTGTTTTTTTAGATGCACTGGTATAACGAGACAGCTTACAGAAAGTTAACTCATACCAATAGATATCTATCTGAATGCTGATTCATACCGTCGTTCTTCTTAAGAACTATCTGTTATAAGTTCGTCATTATTTAGAACTTTATCGAAAAAATACTGGGTATGAAAACCAAAGTTCTTGGTTTTGTCGTGAATTTCTGTAAACGAAAGTTTAAGGAACAAATTCAACTTTACAACACCTTCATAATATGAACAGAGGACGTCTACATTACAAGTGGTTACACCGTAATTGAACTGTGTTGCTTCGTGGTCTTTTAGAATTCTAATCTTGAAGAATTAAGATCCCTGGAGATGCTTTTTACCATCATAGGAGAAACATCACAAAATTACTCCAAATTGACACGGTCTAATCTCAATAACCACGATTTTTCAGTTTAATACTTATTCAAAGTTTGAAATTCGAACAGCTCAAATTTGTAAAATTGGAAAATAGCTGCTCAAATTAATTTGATTATTTCGCTAGATCGCATATCAGACCAACCTAAAGAGTCGTCTGGTAAAATTCAGTAAAGGTATAAAATTAACTGATTTTCAGGGGCCATAAATTTATAAATTATTGACATTCTATGTAGAATATCGTACATAATAATTACCTATAATACTCTGCTATATACAGGGTGACAGATATTTTTAAGTTGGGAAATTTTTCTGTAATACCTGATAGGACTCAATAAGTTACTTCACTAACTATAATCTACAGGATATTTGAATATGAATACTTTTTGAAATAAATTAAAATTTTTGTTGCAGTCTTGAAATAACATCAATATGTGAACTATTTTAATATATTAATTCTGAAGTTGTCGACACCCTTAAAATGGTTGCTTATATGATTTGTTCAAATTTCTTCTTAGAACCAAGTGTTAAATTAAGACTGTTTATATCGATATAGATCACTTTATGATATTGTGAAGGTGGCGAAAGAGACTAATGATTCTGTCAGGTCGTAAAGTGGTATGGATTGATCCGATTCTTATCAATCGGCAATTGTATCAAGGCGCTAAGATCCTTGAATGATGTTTCTTTCAGTAGGACAAAGTACATTTTCCATTTTTCTTTTTAAATACTAATAATATAAAGAAAATAAGAAAACTTAAAATGATAAAATAAAAAAGAAAATTTTTGGAAATACTGGAACGGTATATAATAATAATAAAAAAGTTGACTTACCATATAGCCAGTTAACGAAAAAATGTAAGTAGGAGGTAACAGTAATTTATTCGTAGATAGACTAACGACAAGAAAATGTTGAAAACTGTTAACGACCATTATTAAAAATTGAATTTCGAACAGATTCTTAAAATGGGTTACTATTTCATAGAGATATAAAGACAAAATTTCCACCTTTTCAATTGTTTGCATTATTTCTTCTTTAATATCGGAATATTTTAAATGACTAACCATTTCTTTAACTATTTGGTATCTAATTCTTATACATATTAACAAAGCTGCCATGATGATGCATTGCAATATAGAATAGCCATATATTAAAACGCTAGATAATCCTATCAGAACGAAATGTAATATTTCATTCCATTCATTTTCTAATCTGTCTATGAAAACGCTAATTTGCATTGAAAGAATTAATATATTGGCAAAAATCAAATAATATTTACCATTTTTAAATACATTTTCCTCAAATTTTGATCTTTCAGTGGACAATATTTCATCAACTATTGAAAAAGTTTGAAAATCTGGCACCAAACTCTTCGTTTATTAAAAGAGTTAATAATAGTAGTAAACAAAGATACAAAATGCCACAAGTTGGCTGACAGTGCCAGAGTACTAATCGTGGTGTTAATAAAACTATCACAAACTGGTACGTTCCGGTAGATATTCACAAATATTAGGACTTCTGAAAATATTGCAATACAAACAAAAACTGCAACTTGTTTTTGATAACGTCGCTCCTTCATTAACATATTACCACCGAAGTCAAAATATGGTACCAGACAAATATAACTTAAAAACTTGGAAATTGATGTAAAAAAGAACTCTCGTGAATTCATGTTAGTGCTTTATACTGCAAATGAATGCAGTGTTACTATTGTTAAGGTTATATAAATAATATAAACTCTATTTATAATAGGCGATCGATGAGAAACAGTTATGAAGAGGTAGTAATCAGTGGCGTAGCTAAAATTAAAAGACGGATGGATGGATGCAAGTCTGTTTCTTCAAGCAAAAAAATATACCAAAAGCGAAGTTTCTTATATGGGTGGAGAGGTGTTGAACAACAAATAAAGAAGCGACAAACGACAATCAGGGAGTATAACTTCTTGATTAAAAAAAAACCTTCTTGCACTTTCCTAAAAACAGCCTACACAGAGGAAAAAATTTTGTAGCGTATAAGCAAAGGGACATATATTTTCCCCTCCCTGATCACCCTTCAGATGGTGATATGTTATACAAGTTAATTAGAAGCTTGTGGAAATTTATGTATTAAGTAACCATAAAAATGAAAAATATATTATACAAATTTGTATCGTTCCTAAAAACGCACAATTATAAATTATTGCTTAATATACAGAGTAATGAAAAAACCACAAGTGGAGTAATTTTTCCTGTAATGCTGGTAAGAGATTTGTTATCAAAATGAATCAAAATTACGCCTTCGTTTTCCCCAAAAGACTGCCCAGATCATTTTCTCAGCACTCGTGATAAATCGAAATTGCTTCGGTTGCAATGAGTCTACCTTCAATGAACTGAATACATATCTATAATATCATCACCATATGTTTTACTCAATTGATAATGGACGTTAATGAGAGTTACACGAAGTAAGTGGAGAAAACGGTCATCACACTCTGTTCTTGTACATTGAACGTCGTCAATTTTGTATTGAAAATGTTTCTCACTCTAGCGGTACCTAAATCTATATATTGTACGATATTCCCATCGTATCATGTATTCACAAAGGGTACTTGTATATTTTAAGCTCAACGGTATATTTCTACCAACCCACAGCTGGGGAGCTTCAAAGAAAAAACAGTGCCACCCTAGAACTCCAACGCACCTCATATGAATCATATATTTCCTCATTAGTCAGTAAGCGTTAAAGACTCAATTTGAATGTGTATGACCAGACATCTTATTTAGTGTAATTTGACTTTGAAGAATAGTGTTTAACTGAACAAAACAATTTTTCAACTTTGCTTTATAGCGTATAAAATTATGCATTGTAATAAGAAAATATAGGAAACTGTTAACGAACCTTACCAAAAATCGAATTTTTGGCAGATTCTTAAAACGAGTTACTATTTCCTAGAGAGAAAGTAATAATATTTAGGTTTTTTCCAATGGTTTGTATTATTTATTTTTTAAAAATTAATATATTTTAAATAAATAACATAATCCTCTACTTTCCCCTCTACGATCCCTTATTATATGTATATATATATATATATATATATATATATATATATATATATATATATATATATATATATATATATATATATGTATATATATATGTATATATGAGTCATTATTTTTAAAACAGACCCCCCACCAAGCCAAAATTTGGAGCCACCTAGAGCGGCTTGTGTAGGTTCCAATTAAAGCTTAAAGGCTCTAGTTTCGAAAGCTGTTCGGTGATTTTGAAAATAAATTATTGTGCGTGCGCAAAGGTTTCCGAAAGTAGACTGCTTCTAAAAAAAAAATCTTTAAAAGTGAAAAAAAACATATAGAATTGTCTTTTTTATAACCTCACTATACTTTGTTTCCGAAAAATAAAAAAATGACCCCTCTGCGGATTTTTTTTGGAAGTCCTGATAGCGAGTTACAATAGGTTTCGTTGGTGCAAAAATTCAAATGTCGAAAAATTGCTTGAAAATATCTAAAAAAAAAATGCATACGTATACTTCATTGCAAAACAAAACTTTCTTGTTCTATGAACCTGGATTCTAAAGTGCGTTGCATTCGAGAAAAAAATTCTGAGAGCATTTTTTTCGTTTTTTCTCGAGAGCAGTGTATTCCATGACCCAGAATTCTGAGGGATATATATTTGAAAACATTACAGAAGATTTTATACAAATTTTGTAAACTTAATAAAATATAACACGTTTATAAATGAATCTATCGTCCGGTAATTTTTATAAAATTTTACTTTAAATGAATTTATCGACCTGTTCGGACCAAATTAATGTTAATATATATAATAGATTAAAAAAGGAGTAAGAGTTTATGCAAAGTATAAAGTAAAAGTATAGAGTTAAAATACAAGAATACTTTTTTTTTTTACATAAACAATTATAAAATATATGCAGTTTCGTTCTTAGACCGTAGAAAGATGGTAGGAGCCAAAATTTTATGTGGCTGTATATATGCTTGGTCCTGGAGTATGCTGCCTTCGAAAAAAAAAATGAAAAAATGCATTCAGAATTTTTTCTTGAAAGCAACGCACTTCCAGGTACACAGAACAAAAAAGTTTTGTTTTACTATGAGGAATACGTATGAATTTCTTTAGATTTTTTAAAGCGATTTTTCGAATTTTAAATTCGGACGATCGGGACTTCCAAAAGAATACACTGGGGGTCATGTTTTTTGTTTTTTGAAAATAGTGAGATTATAAAAAAATACCATTCTACCTGTTTTTTTCACTTTTAATGATTTTTTTAGGAAGCAGTCTCATTTTGGGGATATCTGCGCATGCGCATTATTTTATTATCAAAATCGTCCAACAGTTTTCAAAACTAGAGTCTTTAAGCTTTAATTTGAACCCGTGAAAGCGGCTCTACCTGGCTCCAAATTTTCGCTTGGTGAGGGAGTCCGTTTTAAAAAGAATGATCCATATATGTATATATATATATATATATATATATATATATATATATATACATATATATATATATATATATATATATATATATATATATATATATATATATATATATATATATATATATATACGTATATACATACGTATATATCTATATATATATATATATATGCAAATATATACAAACTTGTTATGATACTTTGACATTTACAATAGGTGTAGAATAAAAATTCATCGTCCTTCAATATCCGTAAGTAGACACAATTAAGAGCATTAATAAACTAACAAAAATCAAACAATATTTAGCATTTGCAAATTTTGATCTCTCAGTGGACAAAATTTCATCAATGACTGGAATTTTTTTAGAGTTTATAATAGTACTAAACATAGATAGAGACTGACACAGACTGAAGTAGGGTACTACTTAAAAATATGATTCTTAACTATTCTTCTTAGGTATTTCTTCAACAAGGTTATATCTGCTAAAAATATTGCAATAATAAAAAAACTAACAGAATTGTTACAATACTGTTCCTGTACAAATCATTTAAAAAAAGTTGAAACATGACAAAAATCCAGAGATAATTAAAAAAATCTTGTATTTAAAATTAAAAAAAAACAACCACAAAATCATGATTCCCTATACTTCCAGCATAATTCATTAATAATAATAATAAACGACATTCAAGGTATATAGTATACACCCGATACAGACTCGTAAATTCCACCTTACCTGTGAAATGCATAGGAAATAATAATAATAGCTCGAATAGGTATTTATATGATATAATTAATAAATAACCGGTCAAGTGCAAGTTGTACTTGCACAATTAGTGTTCCGTACGTTGATTGTTTTTGAAATAAAAAGTTTTGTTAGGGTGGTATAAAATGATCAGTGACTTCACAAAACACACCCCCAAATGAGTTTTCAACAAAGTTTGTTTCCAATCTTTACTGAAAACTGGTGACCTTGAAATATTGGTTTTTTTTTCTATACCAGATAAATTATTAAAGGTAATGATAATTTTCGTTCAATCTATAGCCCGTGGAGAATATTCCAGGATTTTTTCAAAATTTTTTGATCAGTACTTTTCGAGATAAGGTAGGGGACAGCGATTTTTCACGATTTTTTAAAAGTAATACGAAGAAAAGTGTGCGCAAGTATTACATTATATATATATTTTTTACTCGTGTTTTCACAAGTTTTCATTTGACACCACACTCGATGACCTAGTAAAAAAATTTTTTTTTCACTTCCGATTTCACCCCTCAAAACGAATCCCTTAAGTCAAAATTTTATATTACGGTGATATAAAATGATCAGTGACTTCACAAAATACACCCCAAATAAGTTTTCAACAAAGTTTACTCCAATCTTTACTGAAAATTGATGACCTTGAAATTTCTGTTTTTTTTTATATAACAGATAAATTATTACAGGTAATGCACTCGTGATAATTTTCATTCAATCTACACCCCGTGGAGAATATTCCAGAATTTTTTCAAAATTTGTTGATAAGTACTTTCCGAGATTGGTGGACAGCGATTTTTCGCGATTTTTTAAAAATAATACAAAGAAAAGTGAGCACAAGTATTACATTATATATATATATATATTTTACTCGTGTTTTCACAAGCTTTCATTTGACACCACACTCGATTACCTAGTAAAAAAAAATTTTTTTTTCATTTCCGATTTCACCCCCCAAAACTAACCCCTTAAGTCAAAATTTAATTTTCAAAACTACATGGCTCTGATGAGGCCATCAATTCCTATATTGCTACCAAATTTCAACTTTCTATGACAAGTAGTTTCGGAGAAAATCGGGTGTGACAGACGGACAGACGGACAGACGGACAGACAGACGGACAGACACCGAAGTGATCTTATAAGTGTTCCGTACGGAACACTAAAAATAAACAAGAACCACAATAAATTGGTGGAGGGTAGCTTATGCAGGAGAGGCAATGTCTCGATGTTATATACAACTAAAATAGCAGGACTATCAAAGGTTGTTGACTTAGTGACTCTTAAACTAGAAAAATATTATACTAAATTTGTATTGTTCCTACAAAGGCACAATTTGAAATTATTAGTGAAGGTTTATACTAGCCTAGAAAGTGCATGAAAGTGCTTTTGCTAAATATCACTAATTAAATATTTTCATAGAAATACACGCTAAAAAATTTAACCGAAATTAAATTTAAATATTTAATTTTGGAGTGAATGACTTTACACTATTTGGCACTACTCAAACAGAGTGTTTAAATGTTCAGAACAATATTTGTGTTTTGAATTGTCTTTACTTCGGTATCTAGTGTTATGTTTTATTTTTGGCTACTAAATTACATTCAAAGTGTCGTGGACTTACTTACTGTCACATTGAGTGTAAGTAGTATAATGAGAGGATGTTCAACTCAGAATGGCATGTGTCCACATACATGTGGAAGCTAAATGGGAAATCCAAGAATTAATCTTAAGACACATTCGCACAGAATGTGAATACTGTCCTCGCTTTCTCTCTCGCACAGCCGACATGTTTTCCGCTCAGCCAGTTTGAGGTTATATAGATGGGCTTGTAGTGCCACATGTTCCGTAAGTAATGTAAAATTACATTCAAAGTATTATGGACGTACTTACTGTCACAATGAGTGTGAGTAGTATGTGAGAGGATGTTCAATTCAGAATAGCATGTGTCCATATACATATAGAAGCTAAATGAGAAATCCAAGAATTAATCTTAAGAAACGCCCTAATTCTAAGAAATGATATGAATAATTAAAACTTCAACCGAGGGTTGTTGACCAACAGGACCTTAATGAAATTTTCAAAGTCATTTTTTGTATCCATTTCATAGCCGATAAAATACAGACAATAATCACAGAACATCACTACTCCCTCCGTTAAACGACGATGCTCAAAAACTATTACATAAATTGTATTTAAAAGATTGACTAAAAGAATATAGTGAGCTCGCTAAAATTATATCTTACTATTTTAACACTATGTTAGCCGGTTCCCAGATATTTCTTTACAATTTAACATTCACTGTGGAGTTTGACGATAGTCCTAATAAAGTTAGCCAAAATTAACCGATGGACCTCGTTTGCACGAAAACTGGTTTCTGCTTATGGGAAGGAACATTGATGGTTTCAGTAAATAGAGAAAGATATTCTAAATTATAAGATATTCCCCAAATGTCAACAATAAATTTCTTGCCGATCTGACTATCAAGTTACAGGAGTAGGCAAACCCAAATGGCCTTTCTTGATTAAATTTCAGCATATGCAGACTCCATACTGTTTAAGCACCTTTCGAGACTGGAAAAAACTCCAGCGGGAACACAGTTAATTTTTCCCGAGCTCTGTAAAATCTTTTCGAGTAGACATACGCATAAAGAGCCAATTTTACTAACACCACCGAGTCATCATCGTTCTCTTAAAAATTCTGTGCTACCAGATCGGAAAACAAAGAAGAAATGTCCAAAGCTATAAAGATTCTTCCTAATACTATCACACTTAAGGAGAGCCAAGGATATTATTTTATGTAATGCTATCTTGAGGGCCAATAGTGGCAAAAATATTAGGATCTTTGATAAAGATGCATTACAGATTCATCTGGTGATTGCCTCCAGTTCATGAAATGTTTTGGCTAGAAGCAGCTAAGGAAGAAAGGTAAAGATAGAAGAGCAGGATGAGAAGAAACGAAAGTGCAAAGCAGCAGCTAAATTGAAGGAGTTGGTTATCAGAAAATTGTTTGAAAAAGCTGGCCTAAAGAACTCTGAAACCAATAAACAGGTGATAACCTTACACATTTAACTTGCAGAATAAAGTATCTATGTCTATTTGATTGGCTGCTACCTAGTAGTAATTATAAGATCCATTTGTGTTAGGTTTCGCATTGGGCCTGTGCAGCGGCTTTGGAAGGACTGATTCTCCTATATGTAGTGTATAAAGTTAATGTAGTATTACTGTTCTTTGGTACTACTTTGCAGTTTACGTTTCTTTTTAATTCAAAAGTGAAAAGTTGGATATTTTCTAGCAAGCTTCATATCTATCTATATCCACGCTTGCCAGCTCCATAAGGATGATATTAGGGTTTAATTGAATTATTGTAATCTCCAAGTTTTCGATGAAACGCTTAACAATAATATACGTTATCAGTAATAATTACAGACAGATCAAGGAAAAATAAGTTTTTGGACCTAGAAAAACCTGGTAGAGGGAATAGAGAGAAAGAGTAGATCAGTTATAACCATGAAACGAATAAGAAAATATTGAGAACGTTTTCCAAATGAGGATACAGATAATAATGACTACATTAAAAAAATACTTACCACATATTAAGTTAAACGAAGTGAGCCAAATTTAAGCTTAAACAGACTACTTGCAGGAAAATATTGAAAACTGTTAACGATCATAATTAAAAATTGAATTTCGAGAGATGCTCAAAATGGATTAGTAATTCGCAGAGATAAAGTGATAATATTTCTATCTTTCCGATTGTTTGTATTATTTTTTATTTCAGAATGTCTTAATTTAACAGTGAGTTCTTTAACTTTTTAGTATCTAATTCCTATACATATTAGTGAAATGATACATTGCAATATACAGTAGATGTAGATTACAAATTCAACTAATGCTAACAACGAGAATCAAAATATTTTATTCTGTTCTATTCCTGAAGGTAGCAAGATAATATTAAACACCGCTAAAAATATAATAAGTCAACAAAAATATTTGACATAGAAAGAATTTTATCAAAGATTGAAATTTTTCAAAAATCATGCACCACATTTTTTTACTTTTTTTACTAACGTAGTTAATAGCAGTAAGCAGAGACATACAGTTGCTGAAAATATCGCGATAATAACAAAAGCTATGATATGTTTTTTATAGCCTTGTTCCTGCACTAATATTTTATTATTAAAATGAAAATAAGGAACATCACCGAGAAAATTTAAATATTTTGAGATTCAAATAAAAAAATGTTGTTACTGGATACTGAAATATATTTAATAGAGAGATTTTGTCACGCTTATTTCGGTAGGTCACTGTCTTTATCTTTATTTGAAACATGCGCTCACCATTTGGAGCTTGCGCGGTAGTAAAGGGAAGAAATTAAATATAAGGACTCAGCTCTTATCGTTAGTTGAAGTATGCGCAGTATTGAAACAAAATCAGAGAATCCTTTATTAAGGATAACGATTTCTTTTATTTAGGAACTTATAAGAAAACGCCTGTAAAAGTGAGATAATTAAATTGAAGGACCAAGAAGGAAACATAATCAATGACAAGAAAAATATCCGAAACAGAATTACAACTTTCTATCAAGACCTCTACAGTTCAAAAGTCCAAAATGTAGTAGTTGAAAAGGACAACTCATCAACAGACAAAAGAGTAATTAATGTCAACTCAGAAGAAATTCCTGACATAGAAATGGATGAAGTTAGGAAAGCCTTACAACAGATGAAAAGTGGAAGAGCGGCTGGAGAGGATGATATTATACCTGAAATGCTAAAATGCGGAGGTGAAGCCCTAATGAATGAATTAAAAGATCTTTTTAATGAATGCCTCAAATGTGGAAATATACCGGAAGACTGGGAAAACGCTATAGTCATCTTAATATACAAAAAAGGTGACCCCGAAAACCTAGAAAACTACCGGCCAATTAGTTTACTTTCCCAAGTTTACAAGCTGTTCTCACGAATCATAACAAACAGACTGGAACACAAAATGGAATTATACCAACCGATAGAACAGGCTGGATTCAGATCAGGCTTCAGTACGATTGAACACTTGCACACATTGAGAATACTAATCGAGAAGGCCACCGAATATAATATACCAATGTGGCTCACATTTGTAGATTTTCGCAAGGCTTTTGACACAGTGGAAAAATGGGCGCTTATAAGAGCTCTTAGAAATGCTCGTATAGACCATAGATACAGCGAACTGATAGCCAGAATATATGAACGAGCAACACTCAAAGTTATGGTAAACCAAGAACTGACAAACAAGGTCCCAGTGAACAGAGGAGTAAGGCAGGGCGATGTAATATCGCCTAAGTTATTTACAATGATCTTAGAAGATGTATTCAAAGAACTGAATTGGGACGAAAATGGCCTTCTGATAGCTGGTGATCGGCTAAACAACCTGAGATTCGCAGATGACATTGTAATTATAGCAAACAATAAGAATGAAATGATCCAGATGATCACTGATCTCCACCACCAAGCAAGAAAAGTGGGACTTGACATAAATTTCTCCAAGACAAAGTACATGAGTAACGAATACACCAATGATGAAAATATAGTGATTGAACATTCAACAATAGAAAAAGTAAACACACACATCTATCTGGGCCAAATAATAACGATAGGAAAGGAAAACCAGCAGCTTGAAATAGAAAGAAGGATACGTATGGGATGGGCAGCATATGGAAAATTGAAATATGTACTGAATATGAACATTCCTCAAAGATCAAAAACCCAAATTTATAATCAATGTATCTTACCAGCTACAACGTATGGAGCCGAGACATGGGTTTTAACTAAAAGAACAATAGAAAAACTACAAGTCCACCAACGAGCAATGGAAAGGAAGATGTTGAGTGTTACTTTGAAGGACAAGAAAACTAATAAATGGATTAGACAACAAACAAAGGTGGATGATATCACCAAACGGATAACATCTCTGAAATGGAGCTGGGCCGGCCATGTAGCGAGAGCGACGTATAAGTGTAGTGGCAAGATCACTAGGTGGAGACCATGGGGTGAAAAGCGAAGCATAGGAAGGCCCCAACAGAGATGGAGCGACGATCTGAAGAGAGTCGGAGGACTTAACTGGTATCAACAAGCACAACATAGAGAAAAATGGAAAGATTTGAGAGAGGCCTATACCCGACAGTGGGTAGAGAACGGCTGAAGGAAGAAGAAGAAGAAGAAGAGAGAGGTTATTTGAAGTTCGTTATTCTTATTGCTATTATGATAGGGCCCGTTTTTTTTTCTACTTAGGTATGCAAACCACCAAGAAAATAGAGTAAAATTGAAATGATAATCTTTTATTGCAAATAACACTGACAACAGTTAACTAGTGTTCAGATTATGTTGGCATTTTACATTCTTTGTCACAATGGTATTACAGTGGGTGTAGTGCTTATTTCAAATGAAATTTTATTTATCACACATTCATATTACCTTGGAAACTTTGAAGGAAATGATAGAAAACTGCTTGACACATCTTTAATTTAGAAACTTGTGTTGACCCATCTAATTCTAATAACCGGTGTGCTTAACCATAAAATGAGTAAAGAATCCCCTAAGGTTATAAAAGTTGAATACCTTGAAATTCATTCGCGTTAATACTGCTCATGCTTGAGATAACTATAAGGACAACGGCATGTGAAAAATAAGTGTTGCAAAATCTCTCTAATATTAAAACTACTTTGACTCGATAAACATTGTTTATTCCTATTTATATTACAGGATCAATAAAAAGCAAGTTATGACAATCATTTATATTTATGAAATGACTTAGAGGAAAACATTAAAGAGAATTTTACACAAATTGAATAAAAAACTGTAAAAATGTATATACTTAGTAACTATATAAAATCTAGATTAAAAGCTTTTATAGCATTATTAAAGGCACAATATAAAATTATTCTTATACATGCAGTGTTACCTAAGAAACTGTGACAAAGTATGTGTATTTGGATAAATATTATATATAATATATCATTTATATTCCATGCATATTTTATATAACATTTTTTAAATATTTGTTTTTTAAAACGAACAGTAAAAAATAGAACAAAAATTAAATTTAAATACTCATTTGCGACTAACTAGGCACCATTTTGAGTGCTACTGTATATTCGAAAGTAGTGCCTAATAGTACAGTATTTCAAACTAACATTTTTTTGTTATTTCTAACACGGTTCCCTCTATGTTTATAAATAAAAAAATGAGAGAACTGATTAAATAACACGTAGACTGACATAGATGTCGCCTTTTTCAAAAAATCCATATGATTTTTAGGAAGTACCAACCTTCAAACTTTACGTATGAAAATTTCATGACATTTCGACAATTAACTTACAAGTTACAGTGGTTTTAGTGACGCCACTTTTGATATTGTCAAAACAATGGAAAAAAATCGTATTTCATGTGTTGATTAAACACTTTTTTGATGAGAAAAAATATCGTTCAAGCAAAGCAATAACTTGATAAGTGTTACAGGAACTTTGCCACTGGAAAATTACTCATCCTTTACGGGTATGTTGAATTTAAACGCGGTCGTACAGATACAAATGTTGCTGAACTTTTTGGGCGCCCAAATCAGGTGGCTACACCGGAAAAGATTAAAAAAATCCATAAAATTGTTTTGGATGACCATAAAGTGAAATTGTCTGAGACAGCTGACCCTCTAAAGATATCAAAAGAACGTGTTGGTCATATTTTGCATGAACATTTGGGCATGAGAAAGCTCTATTCGAAATGGGTACCGCGTTCGCTCACAGTGGACCAAAAACAACAACGTGTTGATGATTCTGAGCACTGTTTGGACCTATTTAAGCGCAATAAAAGGATTTTTTCATACGACATGTGACAATGGATGAAACATGGATCCACCACACACCGGAATCAAATCAGCAGCCGATGAAAGTCGTCCGAAACGACCAAAGACACAACAGTCGGCTGGGAAGATTTTGACTTCTGTAATTTGGGATGCGCATGGAATAATTTTCATCGACTATACTAAGAAGGGAAAAACCATTAATAGCGAATATAATGTAAAGTTATTGGTACGTTTGAAAGCAGAAATCGCAAAGTACTCTTTTATCAAACAATGCACCGTATCACAAGTCAGTGGTTACGATGGCAAAATTGCATGAATCAAAGTTCGAATTACTTCCTATCCACCGTATTTTCCAGATTTTTCGCAAAGCGACTATTAATTCTTCACAAACCTCAAAAAAATGCTCGCGGGAAAGACATTTGGTTCCAGTGAAGAAGTTATCGCCGAAACTGAGGCCTGTTTTGAAGGCAAAGACAAATTCTTCTACAAAAAAGGTATAGAAATGTCAGAAAAGCGTTGGACTGATTGTATCGTTCTTGAAGGAGATTATATTGATGAATAAAGTCGAGTTTTGCAAAAAAAAAATGTTTTAAGTAGCTAGACCAAAAACTACCTACGTGTTAAGATACAAGTTATTAATTTATTTAACCAAATCTACTTGATTTCCGTTAAAATATTCTCGTTCCGCTGCAATACACTAATGCCACCATTTTTTCCAATCTTCAAAACACCGCTATATTTGATTTCCGGTAACGCTTTTACAGCTGTCACCGATTTCTCTTATATCGTTTGAATACGCTTAAAGCGGTACCCAAGGAGTAATAATTTCAGTTTACAAAACCGAAAGAAGTCCCAGTACCATATCTAGTAAGTATGATGCTGGTGAAACGGTGTGTGAATGTGAGTGTTTTGGCACTGGCTATAACCAACTCTGGTGAAATGGTCTTTGATTCATTTTTACATAAAAAGTTGTTAAAATAACTCTATTATGATATTATAATGGTCCGTCATCGTGATGCCAATTCCATGAATTGATCTACTATGATTACCACTATTTTTTTTCAAATTGGCCCACGTAAACAACTTATAATGCTTAAATAATACTGCCTATTAACTTTTACCTAATTGAAACCAACTTTATTTGAAAAATATCACGATAATCCAAGAATATCGCTAACTTGACCTTTATTTTTGACTTATTTTGACGTGGTTTATTAGATTTAGGTTTACCTTTTGAACGATTTTCACTTAATTTTTGCGCTCTTTTTAGGTCATATAAATGGATTCACATATAGTTATCTCGCATTTTAAAATAGAGTCTTCCAAAAAAGTGACATTGACACGAGTATGTTTTTCAAGATAATGCAGTGGTTTTGGTAAGTCGAGACAGATAACATACGAACAGAATCGATTGCATAATTCTAGTTGATATTTTATTAAGGTTTGTGAGATATCTAATTCATAAATGGATTACTTAGTATAAGATTCTTGATTTTGTTGATCCGCTCGTCTGTAGTTACGGTGAATGGTCTTCCAAAACATTGTTCGTCTTCAAGTGCCCTCTTTAAGCGATTTTGTACCACTTAAAAATTTTGATCTTGCTGAACTTTCATAATCCTAATACTTTTATATGTTTAACGTCATGAAAAGAAAAAATTAAAACCAAATTTAATGCAATTTTTTTTTTTTCATTATAAATTTAGTCATTTTAAAAATCTCCGAGAGATTTTTATAAACCAAAAAACGAGCTTTTATTTCAAACCTTATTAGGCAAAATTTTTGTTTGATGTTAGCAACAGTGCTATTAACTTAAAAGTTAAACACCTAAAGTGATAGCAATAGTCGTGTATTTTAAAAAATTAAACTCTTTTATTTTTGAATGGCATACTAATTAACATGTTTTATATGAAACGTGAAGCTGAGAAATTCTTCTGCGAATGAGCTTTGATTTTAATTTTACACTCAAAGTGTAATATTTTACTTTTTCACGTTCATATATATTCACAGTGTTTACTTTCCTTGCTAAAGGAAAGTCTTGTATTCGTGAAACAATCATACTTCAAGATTTTTGCTTTTCTTCACGTTTTAGGGTCCCTATATCACGAAAATCATAATCAAAAATTTCCAGTATGCAACCGCAGTGTTCCGTACGTTGATTGCTTTTAAAATAAAAAAGGTATAAAATGATCAGTGACTTCACAAAATTTCAACATAGCTTTTTCCGATCTATATATTTTTTTTAAATACCAGATAAATTGTTAAGGATAATGCACTCGTGATAATTTTAGTTCAATCTACACTTTATGAAGGATATTTCAGAATTTTTTCAAAATTTTTTGATCAGTAGTTTTGGAGATAAGGGGGGGGGACAGCCATTTTTCGCTATTTTTTAAAAATAATACAAAGAAAAATGTGCTTAAGTATTACATGGTATGTATTTTTGAACTCGTGTTGATACAAGCTTTCATTTGACACACCACTCCATGCCCTGTTAATTTTTTTTTTACTTTCGATTTCACCCACTAAAGTCAAAATTTAACTTTCAAAACTATGACAGATAGACGGATCGACGGACACCGAAGTGATCTTATAAGTATTCCGTATGAAACACTAAAAAGCTTTTGGTGCTCAAAAAATTTGCAACAAATTCATAAGAATTTTCTGTAGACTTTTCCACTTTTTATGCAAAAAGTGAATATTTTCTCCCTGCTGAAAGAAGATCTTGTTAAATAAGTACCGATCAGTTACTTGCTTTCAATAATAACGAAAGTTGTGAAAAAGGCTAAAATATTTAAGATTCGCTATAATTAGCGACCATCCATATGATTTTCGTAAGCAAAGAATCTTGGTGATCTTCCAACTTACATCACACATGTTTGAAAAAACGCAGTTGAATATATTGAAGATCTCTAACGTATACACTTGGGATATCCAACCGGCAGTGTTCGGCATGATGGATTTTTGGCTAAGCTGTCTTCTTATGGTATGTGTGAAAGGATTTGTTTATGGCTCGATCTTTACAAGTGAGTGTTGTCAAATTTCTTTCCAACACCTTCACATTGGCGTATCCCAAGGCTTCATACTATTTTCTACTGCAGTAATTATCTACCAAAAAAGGCTAAGAATCCAATTAGCAGCTTTGCAGATGACAGTAGACTTCTTTATTTATTTTGAACGCTCGAATATCAGATACTCATGCAAATATCAACAGATGGTAGGGAGTCGTTCGAATTAACAAAAATCTATAAGAAATTCTGTTTTGGTGTGAGAGTAACCAGGTAAAATTTAATGGGTTAAAAACTCAAGCAGTTTTTTCTTAAAGAAATGATGTTGCGGAAGCCGACGCAGTTATGTCGAGGCACTCCATTCTTCTAGCCTCTTCACTCAACTTACCGCAAACTTGGAAGAAACTTTTTACCTAGGAAAGTTTTCGATAGATATAGGCTGTTACGTGTGCTCGGAATAGACGCAGAGCTAATAGATCATATGCCTCTGTATGGAGAATGTCATGACTTTGATATGATTTATCTAGGACCGTGTTTTTCACATTTTGAACTACCATTTCCGCATATGCCTTGCCCTTGCATATATATATATATATATATATATATATATATATATATATATATATATATATATACATATATATATATATATATATATATATATATATATATATATATATATATATATATATATATTTTTATTTATTTATTTATTTATTTATTTATTTATTTATTTATTTATTTATTTATTTATTTATTTATTTATTTATTTATTTACGAGCACACATATTTTATACATAGTTTCTACAGAAATTATAATAATACAACAACAATTATAGCAATACAACAACACCAGCAAATGTTCTCACATAACTCAGTGGACTATCAACAGTTCTTTTTTTAAAAGTTTTAAAGAGAGTTAAAAAAATCAAGTTCCGCTTCACTAGCGCCATTAGTGATTCTAGTAATCGGCGAAAATAAGCCATAGTTACATCTATGGTACTTCGGGGCGAAGGGAGAGTGGGCCATTGTTGATCTTGGTGGACCACGGAAATTTATCAAACTCAGAAGATCGGAGCAGTCTGTATGACCATTTACAAGTCGAAATAAGAAACAGATACAGCAAATTTCCTACGTCTTGAAAGCGATTGCAGCTTCAGTCCTCGCAGCAGGTCCTCATAGGCAGTGATGTTCCACTTAAATTTTTAAGAAACATATCTAGCATACTTCTTCTGAACCCTTTGAATACTCTCAATATGTATAGTATATGAAGGCAACTATACACATGACAGATATTCTACAGGAGATTTTATCAAGGCCTTATACAAAGTATTCATGTTTTCTACAGTCTGGAAATCCCCAGTATTCCTACAGACGAAGCAAAGGAGTTTTAAACATTTGTTAGCAATAAAGTCATAGTAAATATGAAAATCGAGCTTAGTGTCCAAATAAATTCCTAAGTCACATAATGAAGAGAGTTTTTCCAGGAGATAATTAATGATATTGTAGTCATATAAAAGTTCTTACCCGAAGGAATTTGCATTTTTTAATATTAAGAATCATTTTGTTTCTTCTACACCACTCATTCACCCCATCCAAGTCTCTTTCTAGTCTTACAGCATCATCAACAGAATGAATTAACATAAATAATTTCGAATCATCTGCAATATATATATATATATATATATATATATATATATATATATATATATATATATATATATATATATATATATATATATGTCTGTGTGCGTTTTTGAAGGGATTTTATGAAGAGTGACACGCTAAACCTCATTTGGATATGATCTATTAGCCTTGCGTGTTTTCTTAGCATACACCGTTTTCAGAAGAATTAAACGGTCTACATCTATCCAACACTTTCTCTAAGTAAAAAAGTTCTTGTACGATAGATTTAAGTCACAGAGTATATATATATATATATATATATATATATATATATATATATATATATACCATGGCTTGTCGAATTTGGGCTTTGTACAGAATTGAAAGTTATTGTGGGGTTTACAGCTCAGCTCTAATTGGAAATAAATGCCCAACTTTTCAGAAGCCCTTTTTGCTATGCATTCAACACATTCATGCCAGGACATATTTTCTTCCAAGTTTGCAGTAAAATGAGTATAGAGTTATGGAGTACTCCGACTCCGACTTAACTACGAGTGTTTGTACCATTAAGTTTTACTTGGTTACTCTCACACCAAGACAGGATATCTTGTAGATTTTTGTTAATTTGAACGGCTCTCTGCCGTCTGTGAATATTTGCATGAGTACCTGATATTCGAGCGTTCAATAAAAATAAAGAAATAAGCCTACTCTCATCTGCAAAACTGCTAATTAGTCTTTTTTAATAGATCGTTAGTGTAACAGAAAACAGTATGAAACCTTTTTACCAGGTCATCGAGTGGGGTGTCAAATGAAGGCTTGTAAAAACACGAGTTCAAAAATCGCTGTCCCCCTCTTATCTCGAAAAGTACTGATCAAAAAATTTTGAAAAAATTTTGGAACATTCTCCACAGGGTGCAGAATGAACGACAATTATCACGAGTGCATTATCTTTAACAATTTATTTGGTATATATAAAAAAAAAAAAAAAAATTTCAAGGTCTTTATTCTTCAGTAAAGATCGGAAAAAAACTTTGTTGAAAACTCATTTGGGGTTGTTTTGAGAATCCATTGATCATTTTATACCTTTTTTATTTTGAAAGAAATCAACGTATCGAACACTAATTGAGCAAGTCCAACTTGCACTTGACCGGCTATTTGTTATCTCACTTTATTAAAATATGTTTATTGACAGGTTGTCTGATGACAATATGGGGCATGTATGACTGCACTTTGGAAATAATGAGTGGTGTATTTTCCTTGGAAATCAGGGGCAGAATGTGAAGAAAGGAATTCTACTAACAAGTGGTTTTTCCCAATAGGTTTTGTATCAATAATGTTTTCTGGCCATGTAAGTAGTGGTACAGTGGATTTAGTGAAATTTCACTAATAGTTCTAGCGATTAACCCAAAAGACCAAGAATTGGCGCTGGCAAGAAGTTTATTTTTAATTGTTTGGTCGTGTTCCTTCTGGATTGCGACGATTACCAAGGCTTGTGGTTCTTCAATAAAAGGATTTAGGCTTCGATGCCAGCAAAACTGATATCGGAATCCTACTTGATGCTGTCAGATGGGTCGTTGGATCTAAAACAAACATCTAACCAAATAGCTCATGAACTCGCCTCAATTAGCACATTTATAGAGCTAAATCTTGTGCGATTTATTCGATTCTCTGTCATCGATCTGTGGACTACTCGATGTCAAGAGCAGTTTGTGGTCGGAGAACTTAACAGTGGATTTACCGTGATAGTGCAAATCTCTGGATTAATTATTAAAGATGGATCAAGAAGACTGGCGAATTCTCCGTTAGGATCAGGAACCCGAGTTGTTTCATCAAAGAACTGAATTTGTTTGAAAATGATTCCGATCTGTCGTATTTGATTGCGGAAGGCAGTTTGTGTTGTGGACACTAAAATCGTCTAGGAGAGTAATTTTGGCACATAGATAATTAACATGCAAATGATCTATGGTATCTGCGGGAGGAATCGAAAATTAGTTTCACTTGATTGCCAGAAGCACTGTAGTTTGTTGAGTCGTTATTCCCGACATCAAAGTTTCGGGGCGCCAGACCCACCTCTCTTAAATCTTATTTGTTAAAATTTTTCCAATAAAATCTGCATGTTTTCATTAAATTTCATTATTCTACTTTGTATAAAAATGGTCTAAAATTATCTCAGAATAATTCATATTTTTCTGACAGAAACAAGAAAAAGTGCATAAGTTACAATCATGATATTGATTGATTCTCTTAAATGGAGAGTGGACCGGTCTCATAAAAATACATAATGAAAATTCACCGATTAGACCAGTCGTATCATACACAAACAATCCCTTACGACAACTTTCCAGAAAACTTAACACTACTTTCAAAACCATCACTAAGTTTGAACCCAAATACAGCATCAAAAATTCCATAGAACTGTGTATTCAACTTAAAAATTTTAATAACCCTGACAACTCCATCCATTCAATGTTTTCCAACATCCCGAATAAGGACGGTCTGAAAATCATGAAAAATTCACTTGAGAAACTTAATACAAATCCTATTATAAAACAAGAAATAATGATGTTGTTCGAGCTGTGAATAGAAGAATTTTCTAGAGTCGCAGCAGGCAAGGGATATAGTTTTATGGTGTCGGTATGTAGACGACATATTGGTCTGTTTTAAAGGAGACGACGAATCCCTCCAATCCACCCTAAATTCCTTGAATAGAATACATCCGAACATAAAATTCACATTAGAAACCGAAATGAATAATAAAATAAACTTTCTAGACCTCTTCATCACCAAAGATAACAATAAACCCTCATTCGATATTTTTAGAAAGCCCACTTTTACAGACACCACTATTCCCAATAATTCATGCCACCACAACTCACATAAACTAGCAGCCTTTAGATACATTATTCACAGAGTATTCTCCATCCTTTTAAATCAACACAATTTAGAGAAAGAATTAGATATAATCAAGAATATTGCCCACAATAACGGATTTCAGAAAAAACCTAATTAACAATACACAAAAACTAAATTTAAGATATATTTATTTACACTTTAAAAATGATGAAAATAAACTTTCTAGAACCAATTTCTAATAAAATTGCATATATACTCGCAAAAGACAACATAAATATTACTTTTAAATCACCTCGAAAACTTTTCTCCGTCTTTTTCAATGTGAACGTCAAAACTCATAAATACAAAGACTCTGGAGTTTATAGACTGTCATGTAATGAATGTAATAGCTGTTATATAAGCCAAACCGGGAGAAATTTCGATACTAGATTTAAACACCAAATATCTTTTAGATTTAACAAAGAAATTTCCAACTTTGCTAACCACTTCCATCAAACAAATCATATTTTACCAGACATAAATAATCTACAAATATTACATAAAGCACAAAAAGGAAGAAAATTAAATATTTTAGAAGCTATAGAGATCTACAAGCACAATAAAAATAAAGATACAATCCTATTAAATAATCAAACAGATGTTTAGAATTCAACCCTGATTGGCGTATTTTAGAAGTTTTTTAGATATATCTGTGAAGAATGAATTTTTCTAAAAAGTTTTAAGAAAATATTGAAATGTATTTCTTCAAATTTAAGCAATAATATCATTTAACCCTTTGTAGTAAAATAATTTTAAGTTCATGGTAATTTAATGATGGGTAATTCCAAATTGTACCTGGAAATGTTTTATAAATCATAAATAAACCACCTTAGTTTGTAGTATTACGCTGGACAATGTAGAAATCCTACGAAACTGCAGTAGCAGATAAATAAAAAAATAAGTTACAAATAACAAAGTAATTCGTTTCATTTCATTTAGAAATTTAAAATGTACTGTCACAAAGTAACGGACACCTCAATTATATAATTTAAAATAAAAATTTTCGTTACGGAAATATAAAATGATCAGTGATTTCAAACAACACATCCCAAATGAGTTTTCAACAAAGTTTTTTTCAATCTTACACACATATCATTTCACCAAAACTATTTGCTCAGAAAAATCTCCAAAATTCAAATGCCGAGGCTATGTTGTTATGAACAAAAACCGGTCAAGGGCAAGTCGGACTTCCACAATTAGTGTTTAGTACGGTATTTACTTCTAAAATAAAAAATGTTGTTACAGAGGTACAAATGATCAGTGACTTCACAAAATACACTCCAAATGAGTTTTCAACAAAGTTTATTTCCGATCTTTGTTGAAAACTGAAGATCTTGAAATTTTTGTTTTTTTTATATACCAGATAAATTATTAAAGGTAATGCAATCGTGATAATTTTCGTTCAATATAAACCTTGTAGAGAATATTCCAGAATTCTTTCAAAATTTTTTAATCAGTACTTTTCGAGATAAGCTTGGGGACAACGATTTTCACACTTTTTTAAAAATAATACAAAGAGAGTTGTGCGCAAATATTACATTATATATATTTTTGAACTCGTCTTTTTACAGGCTTTCATTTGACACCTTACCCGATGACCTGGTAAAAAAAAATTTCACTACTGATTTTACCCGCCAAAACTAACCCCTTTAGTCAAAATTTAACTTTCGAAACTACACAGCTCTGATGAGGGTCTCAGTTCCTATATTACTGCCAAATTTCAACTTTCTATGTCAAATAGTTGCGGAGAAAATCGGGTGTGACAAAGAGACCGACAGACAGAGAGTCAGACAGACACCTAAGGGTTCCGTACAGAACACTAAAAATTATACAAACTTGAATTAGAAAGAAATGTTATTTTGAATATATATATATAATATATAATATTATATATATATATACCTTTAATAATTTATCTGGTATATAAAAAAAACAAAAATTTCAAGATATTCAGTTTTCAACAAAGATCGGAAATAAACTTTGTTGAAAACTCATTTAGAGTGTATTTTGTGAAGTCACTGATCATTTGTACCTCTGTAACAACATTTTTTATTTTAGAAGTAAATACCGTACTAAACACTAATTGTGGAAGTCCGACTTGCCCTTGACCGGTTTTTGTTCATAACAACATATCCTCGGCATTTGAATTTTGGAGATTTTTCTGAGCAAATAGTTTTGGTGAAATGATATGTGTGTAAGATTGAAAAAAACTTTGTTGAAAACTCATTTGGGATGTGTTGTTTGAAATCACTGATCATTTTATATTTCCGTAACGAAAATTTTTATTTTAAATTATATAATTGAGGTGTCCGTTACTTTGTGACAGTACATTTTAAATTTCTAAATGAAATGAAACGAATTACTTTGTTATTTGTAACTTATTTTTTTATTTATCTGCTACTGCAGTTTCGTAGGATTTCTACATTGTCCAGCGTAATACTACAAACTAAGGTGGTTTATTTATGATTTATAAAACATTTCCGGGTACAATTTGGAATTACCCATCATTAAATTACCATGAACTTAAAATTATTTTACTACAAAGGGTTAAATGATATTATTGCTTAAATTTGAAGAAATACATTTCAATATTTTCTTAAAACTTTTTAGAAAAATTCATTCTTCACAGATATATCTAAAAAACTTCTAAAATACGCCAATCAGGGTTGAATTCTAAACATCTGTTTGATTATTTAATAGGATTGTATCTTTATTTTTATTGTGCTTGTAGATCTCTATAGCTTCTAAAATATTTAATTTTCTTCCTTTTTGTGCTTTATGTAATATTTGTAGATTATTTATGTCTGGTAAAATATGATTTGTTTGATGGAAGTGGTTAGCAAAGTTGGAAATTTCTTTGTTAAATCTAAAAGATATTTGGTGTTTAAATCTAGTATCGAAATTTCTCCCGGTTTGGCCTATATAACAGCTATTACATTCATTACATGACAGTCTATAAACTCCAGAGTCTTTGTATTTATGAGTTTTGACGTTCACATTGAAAAAGACGGAGAAAAGTTTTCAAGGTGATTTAAAAGTAATATTTATGTTGTCTTTTGCGAGTATATATGCAATTTTATTAGAAATTGGTTCTAGAAAGTTTATTTTCATCATTTTTAAAGTGTAAATAAATATATCTTAAATTTAGTTTTTGTGTATTGTTAATTAGGTTTTTTCTGAAATCCGTTATTGTGGGCAATATTCTTGATTATATCTAATTCTTTCTCTAAATTGTGTTGATTTAAAAGGATGGAGAATACTCTGTGAATAATGTATCTAAAGGCTGCTAGTTTATGTGAGTTGTGGTGGCATGAATTATTGGGAATAGTGGTGTCTGTAAAAGTGGGCTTTCTAAAAATATCGAATGAGGGTTTATTGTTATCTTTGGTGATGAAGAGGTCTAGAAAGTTTATTTTATTATTCATTTCGGTTTCTAATGTGAATTTTATGTTCGGATGTATTCTATTCAAGGAATTTAGGGTGGATTGGAGGGATTCGTCGTCTCCTTTAAAACAGACCAATATGTCGTCTACATACCGACACCATAAAACTATATCCCTTGCCTGCTGCGACTCTAGAAAATTCTTCTATTCACAGCTCGAACAACATCATTATTTCTTGTTTTATAATAGGATTTGTATTAAGTTTCTCAAGTGAATTTTTCATGATTTTCAGACCGTCCTTATTCGGGATGTTGGAAAACATTGAATGGATGGAGTTGTCAGGGTTATTAAAATTTTTAAGTTGAATACACAGTTCTATGGAATTTTTGATGCTGTATTTGGGTTCAAACTTAGTGATGGTTTTGAAAGTAGTGTTAAGTTTTCTGGAAAGTTGTCGTAAGGGATTGTTTGTGTATGATACGACTGGTCTAATCGGTGAATTTTCATTATGTATTTTTATGAGACCGGTCCACTCTCCATTTAAGAGAATCAATCAATATCATGATTGTAACTTATGCACTTTTTCTTGTTTCTGTCAGAAAAATATGAATTATTCTGAGATAATTTTAGACCATTTTTGTACAAAGTAGAATAATGAAATTTAATGAAAACATGCAGATTTTATTGGAAAAATTTTAACAAATAAGATTTAAGAGAGGTGGGTCTGGCGCCCCGAAACTTTGATGTCGGGAATAACGACTCAACAAACTACAGTGCTTCTGGCAATCAAGTGAAACTAATTTTCGATTCCTCCCGCAGATACCATAGATCATTTGCATGTTAATTATCTATGTGCCAAAATTACTCTCCTAGACGATTTCAGTGTCCACAACACAAACTGCCTTCCGCAATCAAATACGACAGATCGGAATCATTTTCAAACAAATTCAGTTCTTTGATGAAACAACTCGGGTTCCTGATCCTAACGGAGAATTCGCCAGTCTTCTTGATCCATCTTTAATAATTAATCCAGAGATTTGCACTATCACGGTAAATCCACTGTTAAGTTCTCCGACCACAAACTGCTCTTGACATCGAGTAGTCCACAGATCGATGACAGAGAATCGAATAAATCGCACAAGATTTAGCTCTATAAATGTGCTAATTGAGGCGAGTTCATGAGCTATTTGGTTAGATGTTTGTTTTAGATCCAACGACCCATCTGACAGCATCAAGTAGGATTCCGATATCAGTTTTGCTGGCATCGAAGCCTAAATCCTTTTATTGAAGAACCACAAGCCTTGGTAAGGAACACGACCAAACAATTAAAAATAAACTTCTTGCCAGCGCCAATTCTTGGTCTTTTGGGTTAATCGCTAGAACTATTAGTGAAATTTCACTAAATCCACTGTACCACTACTTACATGGCCAGAAAACATTATTGATACAAAACCTATTGGGAAAAACCACTTGTTAGTAGAATTCCTTTCTTCACATTCTGCCCCTGATTTCCAAGGAAAATACACCACTCATTATTTCCAAAGTGCAGTCATACATGCCCCATATTGTCATCAGACAACCTGTCAATAAACATATTTTAATAAAGTGAGATAACAAATAGCCGGTCAAGTGCAAGTTGGACTTGCTCAATTAGTGTTCGATACGTTGATTTCTTTCAAAATAAAAAAGGTATAAAATGATCAATGGATTCTCAAAACAACCCCAAATGAGTTTTCAACAAAGTTTTTTTCCGATCTTTACTGAAGAATAAAGACCTTGAAATTTTTTTTTTTTTTTTATATACCAGATAAATTGTTAAAGATAATGCACTCGTGATAATTGTCGTTCATTCTGCACCCTGTGGAGAATGTTCCCAAAATTTTTTCAAAATTTTTTGATCAGTACTTTTCGAGATAAGAGGGGGACAGCGATTTTTGAACTCGTGTTTTTACAAGCCTTCATTTGACACCCCACTCGATGACCTGGTAAAAAGGTTTCATACTGTTTTCTGTTACACTAACGATCTATTAAAAAAGACTAATTAGCAGTTTTGCAGATAAAAGTAGGCTTGTTTCTTTATTTTTATTGAAACGCTCGAATATCAGGTACTCATGCAAATATTCACAGACGGCAGAGAGCCGTTCAAATTAACAAAAATCTACAAGATATCCTGTCTTGGTGTGAGAGTAACCAAGTAAAACTTAATGGTACAAACACTCGTAGTTAAGTCGGAGTCGGAGTAGTACTCATAACTCTATACTCATTTTACTGCAAACTTGGAAGAAAATATGTCCTGGCATGAATGTGTTGAATGCATAGCAAAAAGGGCTTCTGAAAAGTTGGGCATTTATTTCCAATTAGAGCTGAGCTGTAAAACCCCCACAATAACTTTCAATTCTGTACAAAGCCCAAATTCGACAAGCCATGGTATATATATATACATATATATATATATATATATAAATATATATATATATATATATATATATATACTCGGTGACTTTAAATCTATCGTACAAGAACTTTTTTACTTAGAGAAAGTGTTGGATAGATGTAGACCGTTTAATTCTTCTGAAAACGGTGTATGCTAAGAAAACACGCAAGGCTAATAGATCATATCCAAATGAGGTTTAGCGTGTCACTCTTCATAAAATCCCTTCAAAAAACGCACACAGACATATATATATATATATATATAATATATATATATATATATATATATATATTGCAGATGATTCGAAATTATTTATGTTAATTCATTCTGTTGATGATGCTGTAAGACTAGAAAGAGACTTGGATGGGGTGAATGAGTGGTGTAGAAGAAACAAAATGATTCTTAATATTAAAAAATGCAAATTCCTTCGGGTAAGAACTTTTATATGACTACAATATCATTAATT